>CM055900.1:21454781-21813000 GCA_029582155.1 Panopea generosa
TTCTTGTGAAACCGTGAGTCCAAAGCTCGGCCTCAAAACATAAAATTACAGATTTTGCGTTAAAAAACAAAATAATTTTGCAAGAAATGAATAACATGTAATATGAATAACATTTTAATATAGATAACATATCTGAATATATACTAAACACAAGACTAACACAGCCATGTTGATGATCATATTAGGATTTGGGGTATGACCTCTTGACAGGTCAAGGTCATACCAGAGGCTTCATATATGTTACTTAAGCAGATAAAAACCATAAGTAACTTCTGAAATATAAAGCTGAAACTAGTAATTCTTGAAGATTAATATATCAATGTACTTATACAATGTTCACATCTTCATGCGTGCATAGATTGAGCTGATACGGACATGAGACAAATCTATTTCAATTTT
Source organism: Panopea generosa (assembly GCA_029582155.1). Classification (NCBI taxonomy): domain Eukaryota; kingdom Metazoa; phylum Mollusca; class Bivalvia; order Adapedonta; family Hiatellidae; genus Panopea; species Panopea generosa. Next base: position 21,455,181 of record CM055900.1, read on the forward strand.
ATGCATGTATAAATGTATATTGGCTGTTAGTAATTACTAAATGGAATTGTTTTATATATAATACAACTAACTTATGTTTTTCTACTAACGTTCTCACAGACCTCTAATTTGGACAAGTAAGTTGACGTCTGCATTCTTTATATTGTATAAAAAAGTGTGCTTTTGTGTTTGAATCATTTTGTTCAAGTTTGATTGCTTTTAATTTTATTGTATACTTTCATTTGTCATTTTTATTTTTGTTTGAAATGAAACTTATATTATATTTATTATCCTGTATAGATCTCATTGGAAATGAAATTTTGCCAAATTATTTTTAATGTGGGATTTTGGCATGTAATTTTGTTTTTGATAAAAACTTTTTATGCCCCCCCAAAAAATTTTGGTGTGGCATATAGTAATTGCACTCTGTCTGTCCTGTCCTTCCGTCTGGTATTTCATTTCTGGCCTGTAACTTTGTCAGTGCATAGATGGATTTTGTTGATACTTGGTACAAATGATCAACATAACATGACGACATGTCGCAAGTAAGACCCACACCTGTGCCTCAAAGGTCAAGGTCACAACTTGAGTTTGTTTAACAAGACTGAGTCTGTGAGATTTTGTGTCCAGTCTGTAATTTTGTCATACATAGATGGATTTTAATGATACTTGCTACAATTGATCAACATAACATGACAATGTGTCGCGAGTAAGACCCACACCCATACCTCAAAGGTCAAGGTCACAATTGAGTTTGACAACACTTTTAGTCTGTGTGAGTTTTTGTGTCTGGCTTGCAACTTCGTCATGCATTGATGGATTTTTATAAATACTTGTTATAAATGATCAACATAACATGACGACGTGTTGCACTTAATACCAAACTCCCACTTCAAAGGTCAAGGTCACAATTTAACTTTGTTTGACAACAATTTCAGTCATTTTAACATTTCTTCTCCGGTCTGTCATCCTTGGATTAATTTCAAAAACACTTGGTTCAGTTGATCAACCTGACATAATTAAGTGTAGCATGTAAGACCCAGAACATTTCCTCAAAGATCAAGGAAACACTTTCAATTTGTTTGATATTGTGTGTCTTGTGTGTGACTGCCTTTAACTTGGCTCAATTTATCAAGATGACATGACGACGTGTCATAAGTAAGACCTAGACCCATACCTCAAAGGTCAAGGTCACACATTTAGTATGTATAACAACACTTTCAAGTCTGTCCTTTATCTATCATACATGGATGGATTTTTAAAAACACTTGGCTCAATTTATCAACAATTGATCTGTAACTTTGTCTTACATTTAGGGATTTTAAAATAGCTTGACACTAGTGATAAGCATGTCATGATGATGTTTCAGCAGCATTTAACTGTTGAAATACCCAGACCATTACATCAGATGTCAAGGTCAAGGTTACACAAAGGTCATGGTCACACTTTAATTTAAAAAAAACATAAAATTGCATGTCTAGTCTGAAACATCAGTCCATTACTCTTTATATTCATGGATACATCGCTACCTATTATAACATAATTATATTGTTATTTTTCAACGACCATTTTGGGTGGAGGGGGGCATGCAACACTTACCAGTGACATTTCTTGGTTAATATTGGCATGATGCTTGTAGTTTATAATGTGTTGCAAAATGGGCAAAAAAAAGATAAATTAAAAAATTCTTGAATAGAAAAGGGAAAAGTGGTGAGAAACAGTTTTTTTTTAATTATGTGAAATCCCCGTGATGATTTTTTTTCTTCAGCCATGAGTCTCCCACCTCTGAATATTTGGGGAAGAAGTCAGTGAATTGCAGAGAAAGCAAATCAAACTTCTTTACACCAGTACCTGATTTACGCTCATGGCGATAAAATTGTTGGATAAATCACATTTAAATTTTATGGCAAGAATAGTTGAATGTACACGGGATTGTTGACTACATGTATAGCTGCGAAAACCAATGACAATTTGAGTGGTATTGTTTGTGGTAGTATTTATTGTGAATTAGTTTCAGTGTAAGTGGGTGAAAATAGTTGTTTGTACTTAGATATTTTGATATGTATATATTTTTATTTTTCTTCCATTCAAAAGTGGTGATGTTGTCCATGCTTCTGCATTCTGTATGACTTATTATATAGTTTTGTTCTGTTTTAAATAATTTTCTGTCTGTCTCCTATGACTTTCTTTATTCTAGTGATTATGTTTTTTGGGATATTGTTTTCTTTGAAGTAGTGTGCACATGTTATAATGATGTTACACATCATGCCATCATGGTTGCATAGCAACATAAATGGAGTGCTTCTCTCAGCATGTATTGATGATGTCATACTTAATGACGTCACAACGTCATGGTTACATAACAATATGAAGCTGTATGCAGCATATCCACTATAGATCTTTACAATACATAACAGTTACTGTCAAAATTATGAGTAAGTGCCTTTGTATTAAAAGTATTTTATTATTCTGTAATTTTGGACAAAAATTGAAGGATCTGATATTTATAAATAGCTTTTAAATGTGAAATGTATAAAAAAAGAATAACAGGATTTCTGAAAACATCTCGATCTGTTGGTGTTCTGCAGTAATGAACATAATATATTGCATTGTTTTTTTCAGGTTCTGACACAGACCTTGCTTCAGTGACAAAAATGATAGATGCAACTGATCCACTCAACTTCCAAGCATTTTTCAACACCGATCAAACCACAACTGACATTTCTGCCGCAACACTTTCTAAGCTAAGCAAACCATCTAGACTTCCAAACATTCTCCGACGTCCAGGAATACAGATCTCACTGGAACATTGCAAAGCAATCAACCGAGAGCTGGATAATCTCCAACGTGAGGGAGATGTAGATGAGGCCGCCTTGTCTCAGGTACGAGAGATGGCACTCTCAGTTAAGGAGGAGGTCGTCAACGCTGCGCCCACATCGACTTCTACATCAGGAAACTTTTCCTCGACACCCATTACTAGAACCCTGAGTCCAACATCATCACATAATGAAGTGCAAATGGAGGTAAATTAAAACACAAGTGTACATATTTGTCTGCCACATGATATAACGTAATATAGTTATAAATACTGAAAACATTGAACGATGAATTGGAAGTGATATTACACTAGCTTAATAACAAAAATGTATCGTGGGTGCATTACACAGCTGCACCGTAAATTATGTGATAAAATACAACAAAGTATTAAATATTTTACTTATTTTATATCGCCTTAATTAAATGATGGCTGAATTGGTTATTTTATTGACTACTTGTTCTGTTTTGCAGGATGAGAACTCCGGTGATGGTTCTGGCAGTAACACAAAGAATGATGGTGACAAATCCGAGAATGCACCTGCAAAAAAGAAACGAAACTCTTACGCTGACTCTCCGCACAAACTGTCGTGTCCTTATTGTCCAAGGGCCTTTCCATGGGTTAGCTCCCTTACCCGACATCTTTTGACACACACAGGTAGGTGGCATCCTTTACCGCCAGAATTGGAACACAAGTTGAACATGCACCAAACATGAGCTGCTTCAGAATCAGAATTTTATTAATGCTAGTTTGCTCATTAGATATATTTGTTGAATTGGAAAAAACGATTTAGTACATAGACTTCTTTGTAAATGGGACCAGGATCAGTTATCTCTGGGTAATGTATCAATCCAGGGGTTGTTAGTTCAGAACCCTGCCTGGTCACAGTTTCCATGGTGATTGAAGGATCTCAGGAAAGAGCAGTTGGGTTAAGTGATTGTCTGTTAGCCCCTGATGGCATAAAGCTGACACTTGATAGTATAACAAATTTAATTAAATTAATGGTAAAATTTGATAACAATAAATTTCTATTTCAGGACAAAAGCCATTTAAATGTCCTCGCTGTCCTGTAACATTCTCCACCAAATCCAATCGTGAGCGTCATCTGATCCGTAAACATGGAGTCAACATGCTTGATCCTCTCTCCAGGCAAACGATGGACAGACCATACAAATGTCCCCTCTGTGTATTCAGCTCATTCTCCACTCAAAGTAAGTATTTTATTGTGTGTTTTTAGGAGTAACAGCTCCTTTTTTACATAATATTCAGTTAAAATGTGGTTTCTGGTCAACAAACAGGACATTCATGTCATCAGAAACATTTCTAGTCTCTAGTGTCAAACAGACCTACCCCCAAAATAATTGGAGATTTTATTTTATGCCCCCCAAAAAATTTTTGGGGTGGCGTAAAGTAATTGCAGCGTCTGTCCTTCCTTCCGTCTGTCCGTCCATCCGTCCTTCTGTCCAGTATTTCATGTCTGGCCTGTATCTTTGTCATGCATAGATGGATTTTGTTAATACTTGCTACAAATGATCAACATAACATGACGACGTGTCGCGAGTTAGACCCACGCCCATACCTCAGAGGTCAAGGTCACAATTTGAGTTTGTTTGAGTACACTTTGAGTCTGTGTGAGATTTTGTGTCCGGCCTGTAACTTTGTCATGCATAGATGGAGTTTAATGATACTTGCTACAAATGATCAACATAACATGACGATGTGTCGCGAGTAAGAACCACACCCTTACCTCAAAGGTCATGGTCACACTTCGAGTCTGTGAGATTTCATGTCTGGCCCGCAACTTTGTCATCCATATATGGATTTTTATAAATACTTGTTATAAATGATCAACATAACATGACAACGTGTTGCACTTAATACCCAAACTTCCACTTCAAAGGTCAAGGTCACAATTTAACTTTGTTTGACAACATTTCAGTCATTTTGATATTTATTGTCCGGTCTGTCATCTATAGATAAATTTTAAAAACACTTGGCTCAAAGATCAAGGAAACACTTTCAATTTGTTTGATATTGTGTGTCTGGTATGTGACTTTGCCTTTAATTTGGCTCAATTTATCAAGAAGACATGACGACGTGTCATAAGTAATACTTAGACCCATTACCTCAAAGGTCAAGGTCACACTTTTAGTATGTATGACAACACTTTGTATCTGTTTGAGATTTCAAGTCTGTCCTTTAACTTTATCATACATGGATGGATTTCAAAAACACTTGGCTCAATTTATCAACAATTGATCTGTAATTTTGTCTTACATTTAGGGATTATAAAATAGCTTGACACAAGTGATCAGCATGTCATGATGATGTTTCAGCAGCATTTAACTGTTGAAATACCCAGACCATTACATCAGATGTCAAGGTCAAGGTTACACAAAGGTCATGGTCACGCTTTAATGTAAAAAAAACATAAAATTGCATGTCTAGTCTGAAACATCAGTCCATTACTCTTTATATTCATGGATACACTCCCCTATTATAACATAATTATATTGTTATTTTTCAACGACCATTTTGGGCGGAAGGGGGCATGCAACACTAACTAGTGACATTTCTTGTTTCTAAAAATTTTTTAACATATATTTCACAAAAACTCTCCTTTTTCTAAAAAAAAATATGTAACCACTTCCCTTCCCATTTCTAAAATCCTGAAACAAACGGAGAATTATTTTGAAATGACACAAATAATAATGGCAACTTTCTATTTGCAGGCAACTTACTGAAGCATTACCGTGACCGACACAATGGTGCCAATCTTCCAGAGACTGTTGCTGACATAGAGAGGATGTCACCGTCTGCTATCAGAGCTGCTACTATGGAGATGGAGAGCAGGGCGGCAGAAAACCCGCCACAACTTGAAGATCCGTCAGGACTTGACATGACGACTGAAGAGGATGAAGATGAGCTGGACAACAGCGTTGATTCTTCAGAAAAGATGGATGAGGATTCCATGCCTTATATGGAAATGGATATGCCGGATGACATGAGCTTACCTGAGCATGAGTTTGAGAAATCCGAACAACCGTCATCATTGGGAATGAGACCTGAGGAAGACGGACCTAAAATGATGATAGCTCCCCATTTAATGATGGCCATGCCTCAGTTGACAAGAATGAAGCCAGAAGAGCCAACAAAAAATGAAGAAACAAAAGAAGAAACTGTTGGAGATAATATGGACAATGAAAGAGTTGAGAGTCCAAACACAATGAGCAGGAATATTGAGAGAATAATTGCCGAGCAGAGAGCTCTGATTTTAGAGAAGACAAAGAAGGAGATGAAAATGCAGGCTGAAATACAAGCTCAGATTGAGGCTCACAGGAAGTCTGATGACAACATGTCTGTATCACCTGTTCCCATGGATACTCTGTTGGCATCGCCAGTACTGACAGGAAGTGACATTAAACCTTTCACTGGCTCAGCAGAGAGAGTCATCAACCCTGAGAGAGACAATTACGACGTAGACAAGATCACAGCATGTTGGAAATGCAACGAAATGTTTCCATCACGAAAAATTCTCATCCGTCACCTGAAGGAGCACAACATAGATCTGCCATTTAAATGTTACCTCTGCGATGCTTCATATGACGTTCGAGTGGACTGTCTCACCCATCAAGACAAGGCTCATCCCTCAGATTGGAAAATCTTGAAGGAGAAAAACAAGGTGGGCGCCATAGAACAGTTTGCCATTCATATGGACAAGGTCGTTGAGAACAATTGTAACAAACTGGACTCCGGATCAATTCTTGAGATCCCTGGGTCGGGCAACGATGATTCCAAGATGGAGGTGATCTCAGCAGATTACATGCAGAGGAAGGTGTACTGCTCACTATGTCCTAAACGCTTCTGGTCACTCCAAGATCTGCGAAGGCACATGAGATCTCATACAGGTAAGTGGAGTCAATAGATATATTGGTTATTAAGTGTGGCAGAGTGACATTTGAAATAGGTTTTAACAATTTAATACAGATTTTGAACTTGAAATGTAAGAAATGCAATATTATATAAAGAAATTTCCTGTGTTTTAAAATTTGTGACAATATAAGTCTGGGTATGAGATTAAAACACATTCATGAATATAGTCTGAGCCCTGGGTTTGGGTTTTAGTTGGATTATATCTTAATTGATAATTACTAAAAATTTACAATATACATGTATATTGATAAAACAGTGACACAGGGTGACCATGACCTTTGCAAACTCCCTGGGTACTCTTTAAAAACTTTTGAAATTTTTAAAAAAAGGTGGTTTCCTGGAATAGTGCTTGAATTTTAGACCAACAAAATGTCCTTGAATAGTCTTTGAAAAAAAAATTCATGAAAGCTGTAGCGTCCATGCGCCAGTGCACCTTTTTACATGAGGAATCGTCCATTTATATTCTTATTTTTTGAAGATTTTCATACGAACATAAACAAAATTCCATCACTATGTAGGTCACTTTTTTTTTTGATATAGTTGCAATTCTTTGACTTGTTGCAGGTGAACGTCCATTCGAATGTGACATCTGTCAGAAAAGGTTTACCTTGAAACACAGCATGATGCGTCATCGCAAGAAGCACGCTGGTGCCCCACCTCCAGTATTTGACGATGATGACGATTCTAATGGCACTGATGACAAAGGTAAATATAACCCGGCTTTATAAAACACAGTAGTATATACATGTGATTATATACATTTGATTTATGTGAGAAAGTTTGTCAATTACTTGGGGAAGAACGATAGCTCTACTCGGATTCATTCCAATGTATTCCAACACCATTAAAACTGAATATGCCATATATATATAACCTGAAATGAGTTGAAAATGCCTTAAACCCCATTAAAAAAACAACTATATGTGAATATAAAGTATATGTCGGACATAATAAATTGGTTAAATTTATATGCACATGTCAATTTAAAATATAAAAGCATTGTGGAAGCATTTTTTAAAAAAAAACAGATTGAAATTAAAATTATGAAATTGTAATGACATATAAAGAATAATTTGTACCATTATCAATATTCAACTGCTTTCTCCATTTTAGGACCAAAGCCAACAAGTTTCCGCTCCACACCTAGTAGAAATGTTCCCATTTACCCGTACCCAAGCTTCTCGCTTAACTCCAGTCTGGCATCCACCCTAGGGTCAACCCTCAGCTCTGACACCTTGGCGCTAGGAAACACCTTCCTATTTAGCCAGGGACTCAGCGGTGGCAGAATGACTCTTGGAGGATCAAGCATTGGTAGTCTGGTTCCTGTAAGCACTGCCACCCTGTCCTCCGTGATGAGCACCAGTCTGAATGGAAGTTTGAATGTCAAGAGTCAAAAAGAGATTCCATCTTCATCGGTATGTAGCAGTTATAATAGCCAATATATGTCATCATCTGTAAAATTTTACACATTATGGCCTCTTCTCAGTTAATTGTTGTAAAAATTAGTTTCTGATCAGTAGCCCGGGTAATCGTTTCATGTCAATGGACACATTTCTAATATTAAAGTATTTTTTTTTTAATTTGTAAAAAGGTCCTCCATGGCCAAGTAAGTTCATATCTGAAGCTCATCTTCCTCCTATCACTTGTGTGATGGTGAAACAGGAAACAGATAAAGAAATTGGTGAAAACATTTTGGATAAAATTTATAAAACATGCTCTTTTGTAAATTTTCAGCAGTCTGTTGTACCTCGACAAGTCCCAGCTAAAGATTCTGCGACAACCTTGGACAGTGTGAAGAAGGAGTTTCTGGATTGCAATGCAGATATGCTTCACAATCTGCTCGGAGTCGAGTCTGCAGCCATCGAGAAGATGCTGGATTCCGCAGACTCGCGATCTGCTGCACAGTTCCTCGGTCTTACAGAAGCTTCATAGGTTTTCTCATCTGAGGAAGAATGGCTTTCAATGATTTCTGCAACTTTTGATTTTCAACCATCTAGAATGTTTAACTGAATAGTGCACTTATTATGAAGAGTGGAGAAAAGGATGGAACTGACAGTAACAGACTCACAGAAGAAATGCATTGTTAGATATAAAAAATAATCAATGCAAAGATGGTTATAGTTAAAGCTTTATGCAGTCTAATATGATATGTTCATTTGTGTGAAGGTATTGCAATATTGCAAGGTTATAAAAAATGTTTGGCAGTTAGTATAATGGTAATTCTGTAACTTATTGTAATAATATAACTTTTGATAATGTCAACGTTGTATAAAGAGGGTTGTACATTTTATCTTAATTAAAATTAACCTTAATAAAGAAAAAATTGAAAATATAGAATAATTTTACTACATTTGAAAATATGTATTGTAAGGTGGAAATTGGAAGTAGCATTGTACCAATAAAGATACATTTAGTCGGACAACCGTCATTTTTGGTCGGGTGACCTAATTGTTTTGAATAATGTTTGGAATGAGTGGATTGGGGCTTAGCTTAGGCTTAAAATAGATTCTTGAAGTATTTTTGTCAATGACTTGTCAATGGTTTGTGGGTTGTACGTATTAATCAAAAATTGATTTCAAATTTACATGTTATAAAAAATATTATGCTGTATATAGACATTTTTTCATAAAAATTATTTATTTATTATTTTATAATTGATTGCTGCTTAATTGATGCAAAGAATCGGTTGATTATATATTCATAGTTATTCGGCAATAAAGAAGCCAGGCATCATTGCAATGTAAATAGTTATTCATGAGACAGATTTATTTGGAAATGGTTTTCGAGATAGGCTTGTTTGGAACTGAGTAAATGATTCTTGAGATAGACTTGTATGGAACTGAGTAAATGATTCTCGAGATAGACTTGTATGGAACTGAGTAAATGATTGTCAAGATAGGCACATTTGAAACTGGGAAAATGATGTGTGCAAATAGCATAAAAGATTTAATTTGTGTGTAAATTGACCAGTAAGTTTTTTGTAAATGAATTATAGTGCATGTTGTGTATACATGGACAGATTTTGTAATCGTATAAGAGGCTGGTGTATTTTTTTAAATATTTTTCTATACATACCAGTATAATATATACAGATATCATTAAAATGGGAGTGAGAACATCTCTTATTTCGTTATGAATTCTTGGTATGATCAAATTGAATATAATTAACTACATCTCTGCTAAAGATTCGTCTCAATTTTTCTCAATGTATTGAATGATTATGATTTTAGTGCATATCAAATTAAATCAATATTGCTCATGGACGGGATCTGATATCATTACTGATGTCATGTGGCATCATCGTTCATAATTGAATTATATAAACATCAGGAGATGGCGTCATTCATGTTTAGATCTATATTTCATTCCTCATGTTCATTTCCCTTGATGGTTATAGCGTACTGTGATATAAAACATTTTGTAGTATTTTTTTGTTTCTTCTGTGTGTATATATATATATATTGAACATTTTTGTGACCATATTTTGTGCTTGTTATTCATGTGTGTATTTGTATCCACAGATAAAGAAGAAGGGTGGGGTTATATGAATTTTCTTTTCTAAATTAAATTTAGTGCATATTATATACACATAGATTGGTTTGTTTGTTGTATTGTATTGTATATTTATGGGAGAAACTAAGTAGTTGTAGTATTTATTAGTTCCCCAACAGTTTCACAAGAGGGGAATATAGGTTTACCCACCATCTGTACGTCTGGCATCCAGTGTCCGAAAAGAGTACACTAAAAGTATCCAAGCTAAGTTTCTTAAACTTTGCCTGTGGATAGAGGGCTATTAGGTGAAAATGCAGGTCATTTGTTTTTTCAGTTGGACAACAATTGTGATTGCCGACCTGTAAACCGGTAGGGAATTTAAGGGATGTATTGCTTTCAGTACTCCAGTGTCTTGTTTAGATTGGGATCAGTGTGAAGAGCATGTAGCCCGCGGTATGAATAGGGCCTACTTTGGCTCTTAGTGTCACTGACATCCCTTCATAACGACAGATGTTTAGTGGAAAAACATGATTGGAAGAATGTAATTTTTGAAATTTAGCTAGTTAAAGGTTATCTGGTCTTGTAGAAAATAAGATGCAATATATCATGGCCTCAACGATTTTTGTCTTCATTTTCAAAAAACTTTTGCTCATCAATATATTTACAGAACTTTAAATTCCAAAATACTTTTTATGCATAAAGTTACCTATGATTTTTGTTATGGTTTATAAAGCATTCCACTTTTTCTGTCTTCAAAGCTTTGTGATAGGTAGGCATTTTGTCTCAAACATACGAATCATTTTAGATAATTTACATCAGTATATACTAGCAGTCATCATTAACTCTATATACGTTGTAGGGAAGTGTTATTTTTATCCCTGGAACATATGTACTATTTAATCCAGTATATGTAGCGATATGTTTTTGTACATACGGACTGGATAATGAATATGAATAACTGTGGTTATTATCCCTGGAACATATGTACTGAATAGTCAAGAATATGTATCAAATGTACATATTATTCCCAGCAGATATGTACTGAATAATTTACTAAATCTATCCAGATGTTTTGTTTTACATGTACTGAATAGTTGACATGAACTGTGTAACTATGGTATATATGTACTGAATAGTCGACATATAATGTGTAACTATGATATACATGTACTGAATAGTTGACATGTACTGTGTAACTTTGGTATATATGTACTGAATAATGTGGTATTTACTGAAGTTTCAACATATGCTGAATAAGTTACTAAATACTGATTTACTTTTTTGAACAAATATACTGAAAAATCTATTTAATATTGATAAAATTTGGCGTAAATGTAGTGAAGAACCTACTATATACCGACATTTTGGTACATATGTACTGAAGATTTAAATACTGAATTACTTTAGTATGTATGTATATGCCAATACTCTAGTGTTATTGTGGTACATGTGTACAGAAGAGTCCAATATGTACTGAATTACTTACATACATTATGTACTGAATGGAACAGATGTTGGGCTCAAGTTCTCTTTTTCCCTAACGAAGTAAAAGAAACGCACTTTAAAAAAAAATATATTGATTTTTGTACTATAGTGTATTTTCATTATGGAATTTGTTGTATATAATATATTATTTATTTTATTAGAAAAATTATTATTTTATGTACAGATGCAATCATTAAGTAATGTGGGAATTTTTTGCGATCTGGACATTTTCCTTCATAATAAATTTGAAATATATTTTTAGTGATTGTTTTCTGTTGGGCTTCCATTCGTTTTATAGCCACATCTCTGTGGCCGAGTGCTTTTAGGCACCATCTCAAGATCACTTACTGCTAAGGTCGTAAGTTAGAGTCCTGCTTGATCAAAAAATAAAAAAAAATGATATGAGAAAGTTTGCCATTACTTGCAGAAGAACAGTGGTTCTACTTGGATTCATTCTGAAGACTCCTCCACCAGTATAACTGGATATGCTTGGTATAACTTGATATGTGTTGAACATGGCATTAACAGAGATGCCAACTCATCCGATTTTTGTATGAAAAATCCGCTCTCCGATAAAAAAAAATGGTCTGGGATTAATTTCACGGGTAAAACAAATAATCAGCACCGTTTACACTGACACCGGTTTTGATGTTCAGATATTTCCGTACGCACTACGTCACCTCTTGAAGCGCTATGAATTAGGTTATCCGGAAAATACCCGAGTATTTACGAAAACAATATTGGATGATCCGGAAAGGCCGATCAACAACCTTCAAAATCCAATATGGCGGATGCAACACCACCAAAGAAAAAAAAGTATGAACATAAACATTTATTAAAAGTTACACCGATGCATACCCTTGCTTTGCGACATCGAGGATGGGGGTGCATTATTGCATTCTGCGATGTCTGCAATGCAGAAATTATGTTATCTCACGGTGGGATGGGTGATTTGAAAAAACATTGCTACAAAACAGCACATCACTCGCTCAGCTTGTTAGTCGTCATCAAGGAAAATATTGACAATGGTTGCGACAACTCAGCCGATGGATAAGTCGGTAATTAAATCCCAATAAAGCTTAATTTGAATGTTCAATTAAGCCTTGCTTTTCATCAGTTTGTCAGCTTTTTTAATTTATTTTATAAAACTTGATCCCTCAATTCTCTTTTTCATCAGGTATTATGAAATATTTCTTAATGAATACACGACTTTTTATCACTGAAAAGTGCTGAAATGCCATCTCAGAGCATCTACAACTTGAAAAAATTTCTGGCGGAGGACCACCAGACCCCCCCCCCTGCAAAATGCTTGCTTTCGACCACACTCCTATTTCCAGTAATTAAGGGTTGGCATCTCTGCATTAAACCCCATTCAAAATTTTTTTTTTTTTTGTTATACCAATTGAACTACACATATTTTTCCATGATTGGATGATGTCTCAAGTCTGATAAATCCTCATTGAAAGCGAACAATTGCTAATTGATCCATATGCGGATAAAGTCTCTTGATGAAGGATACCACAAATAGACATGGCTTAAGATTGAACTCACAACTCTCAGATTTTTTACCCAATGCTCCACCACTGGGCCACGTGCTCCATGAAAATTTCAAATGCATGTTCAACACCCAAAATTCAACAAATAGATGAAGAAATCGACATTTAAAATACATGTACAAACTTTAAATTTAATAGAAATAATACCATTATAAACTCGACTCCCACATAGTTAAGCAAGATGTCATAAAAACATACACTGACCTAATTATTGACATAATTCTATCTATGGTGTCTACACAAAATCAAGTTCAAAATATTTTCTTAGGTGTGAATATTTTGAGTTGCCGATAAAGAAATAAATGAAATGAGTAGATCTGGTCTCAGATTTTTACCAAGTCATATGAGAAAAATATCACATGTCATGGAAGATATCATTTCTATGAGCATAAATGGGTGAAAAAATATCTCACAGTAAACAGACATCCTTATACAGTATGCAAGAACGGGTAACTGGTAATATATGGAAATAACACAAGAAAGAGTATAATGATAACAATTTATTTAGTATTTTAAATATTTTCTTGTATCCTGCAGATAAAATATAATTTCTAACATTTAAGCAAAGTTCTTGTTGCACAAAACTGACAAAGAAGGATACAAAGTTCAATTAACTTCGTACACAAAATTTGACACGCACACAAATATCCACCTATGGACCAACATTTGAAAGAACATGTATTGGTATATTTGAATAAATAATAAAAATCTTTTGAAGATTCATATTCTTAATAATTCTAAATAAAGCAGATTTATAGCAAAAAAATCTAAAAAATATACTTTCAATCATCAGACTGTCCGGGAGAAGTACTCCTTAAAATCAATCTTTTTACCACAGATTGCATACAAAATGTCTTTCGTGACTGGAAAACATAGAAGTACTGGAAACGAACCCATTTAAAAATCATGGGTGCATTTAAAGGAATGCTAGAGGTCAAAATACAAGGTAGAAATAGGAAAAATAGCAATAATTGCATAACTGTATCACATTCATTGAAATGGCTGAGTGGCAGTTGTACATGACATATTTTGACATGAATAATTTGTAAGCATTTGTAGACATATGCCATCATGTATAACCTATGTACATTGCATAAGTAGGATCTGTAGACACAAGAGAATTAATTGATTGATTGAATATTAGGGTCATTTTTATGCCATCGAGGGCTAACAGATGATCAGTTAACCTAACCACTGTTTCCTTGGATCCTGAAAGGTTAGCCAGTACTCGAGCATACCCCATCTCTGCAAGTAACTGATAACTTTCCCACTTGTATCAGTTGTGAGAGATGAATAATAATGAGACACAATGTCGTATATCAATCAAGGAAGACTGTTGCCAGGCATGGATTCAAACTCACGACCCCTGGACTGATAGTCAGACGTGTAACAGACTGAGCTAATCAGGGCCTGGCTACACAAGAACTTAAAAATGACTAACCATTTCTCAATAAAAAAAAGAATCCAATTCAAAATGGGTACTACATTTGAGAACAGCCAAATTCATATTGCAATATATTACAATACACCATTATTGAATTGTAATACATATTATGTACAATACACCATTATTGTAATACAAATTGCAACATACCATTACTGTATTGTAAAACATATTGCAGTATAATTACTTAGAACTATGAAGTATATTTCAAGAGAATTCATTATTTGAAAAGTCTAGTTGACACATCATGTAATTGACACATAATATAGTCTAGTTGACATATAGTGTAATTGACACATACTATAGTCTAAATGACACATAACATAATGTCTTATTGGCATATAATGTAGTCTAGTTGACACAAAATATAGTCTGACACATAATAGTCTAATTGACACAATGTTTAATTGACAAATAATGTCTAATTGACACATAATATTGTCTTATTGACACAAAATAATAATAATAATAATAATAAATGTTAAAGAACATATACCAGTCATTTGAAATATACTTATTTCAAATAAAGTTCACACAGGTATGTAGTGTAGTGATAAGGGACTCTTAAATGCTTAAAGTAGATGGTTTATTACAATGTATTGCAATACACAAAACTGCATTACAAGCATCATCCCAACTGTCTGAACCTGAATTGTATACACAAGATATGCAATATGAAATTCTAAGCATTTCTAGCTAAAATAGATAAAACTATAAAGAGAATATCACAGTTATCTTCGTACAAAATGTTTTCCAATTATATTTTGGGGAAACATAATTAAATATTGTATAAGCAGGACTTCATTATTTTTCTACAAAAAAATATAAATGACACATATAACACAATATACACATGAATTCAGCTAAAAAAAACAACTTGATTAACCTTGAAATGGGAGGGTAACCGATGAACCGGATTGTTATTTCAATTATTTTAAATAGATATTTGATCTTTTCTGATTTTTTGGTGAAAATGTGATGTTTAAAATTGAGGTCAAATAGTGTTACAATATCCCATCCTTTTCGGATATGTGTATAAATCATGCATTTAGAAATATGCTTTTTACCAGTACCTGAAATTATGGTTATTAAGTTTCATTCATGTTTTGACTGAATCTAGTTTACAGTGATAGGATGATGTAAGAATTATTGACAGGAGACTTACGCTGTTTCCGATTTCTGTATAATTGTATTGCACAGGTTAAAACAAAAACAATCAAGCTTTATACAATGTTTCATATTTCAACATTCTTTTTTATCTAGGATTTTTTTATAGACCGTGTTCAAGGAACATAAATATCTGCTGCTCTTATTGACACGTGACAATTTTCATCACCTAAGCACATACTTCAGGTTTGTATTTTATGATCTTCAAAGTTTTTACATTACATGTATTAAAGACACTGCTGTGGGACTTAAAAAACACTCTTTTTATTGTAATTTACTTTTAGCTGTTTGTTTCAACCAATCAAACCTCCTTTAAAAAAAACAACATTTTGATGTTTTTTATAATAAAACTGTTCTTGGTAGGCCAAATAGCTCAAAACTCTGTTAGCTTAACACCCTGTTGTCTTTTCAATATTTTCAAAATACTTACCAAGTTTAAAGGTCATAGAAATGGAATGACGTTTTGTTGTTATTGCCAGTCAATTGTTATCTTGAATGTATTAAAATTTATCTCAAATCTCAAAATACCACAATTTGAAAAATCTTCTCAATCAGTTGTTATGCTAACAATCCTTTGAAAAACTGTGCCCATATAAATAAACTAAGGAAATAATAGAAATAAATTCTGGCAATACTGTGCCCACATGAATAAACCAGGGAATTAACAGAAATAAATTCTGGCAGTACTTGAATCATATGAATAAACTAAGGAAACAATAGAAATAAATTCTAACAATACTTGGCCCATATAAATAAACCAGGGAAATAACAAAACTATTTTCTGGCAATGCTGGGCCCACATGAGTAAACCAGGGAAATAAAAGAACTACTGGGCCCACATGAATAAACCAGGGAAATAACAGAATTATATTCTGGCAATACTGGGCCCACATGAATAAACCAAGGAAATAAAAGAAATAAATTCTGGCAATACTGCTGGTATATATCAACAGATTACATAGTTAATCCTGTTACTTGCAAACATATTCAATACTAGCTTGCAAAAATAACACATAAATGTGAAAGCTTTTATAAAAAAATATATATAGTGTGACTAGACACAGAGAGAAAATTATGAAATAGTGGAATATGAAAATGCTGTTGTTGGATTTCAAACACTTTTATTAATAGTTAAATGGCAATTACATTTGGACTTAAAAATAGTTGTGAAAACAAACAATATTAAGTTTAATATGTCAATAATACAAGGACCCTATTTCTATTAAAAAAACACGCACAAAAAAGCAACAACAAAACAACAGTACACGATCATAGTCATACACACTTTAAGGCAAACTGAAAAAAAAACACGCAAAACTATATGGAAAGATTTTAAATAGCATCCATGTACAAAGGTACATGTAATAAGTCTGACAGTAGTGCAGTGGATAAAGTGTTGGCTGCTCGCGCCAGAGGTTGCGGCCTTGATCACAAGCTCAAACAGGTGCCTCTCAAAACAACATTCAGCACCGGTCCTACCCAGGAAGAGTGGTTCCTGCAAGCTTTGAGCTTTCTTTGCAATCGAGCTTAAATAAGTAAGTACCAGTATACACTAAGGGTACATTAAGTAATAAGTAAGTACCAGTATACACTAAGGGTACATTAAGTAATAAGTAAGTACCAGTATACACTAAGGGTACATTAAGTAATAAGTAAGTACCAGTATACACTAAGGGTACATTAAGAATGATGGGAGTTTAAACATTCATTTTGGACAGTTAAACCAACACATATTTGAACATAATAGTTTAGATATGTGTCAAAGAGTTATGTTATTATCTAGTTTTATCAAAAATGTATTAACACTCTCATTTCTTCAATGCTAAACATGTACAATACTTATTTTTCCATCATATTTTCATTTTTGATGAATTATTTACATGCATAATTAAAGAGGCATAATTATTGGGGAATGAGTTGGACTTTGGTGTCCTATCTTATCAATTTATATCAGCTTGATTGTGAAGTAAGCTCAAAGCATATAGGTCTTTTTCTTGGGTTAAAGCTTGTACTGAGTGTTTCTTTTTGAAGGCCATCGAGCCAAACCTGGAATCAAACCAACAACCTCTGGTATGAGCAACCAACACTAACCTGCATCATAGAGCCTGTTGAAAACCAATAATCTCTCGTATATTTGATTGAAACTTTTTTTTTCTCTATTGTGAGATAAGTTTATCATAACTTAGACAAATTATGCACAGGGTTTTCCTGAGTAGAACAAGTATTAAGCATATTCGGATTAAGCGTCTTGCTCAATGACACCACACATAGCCGCGGCGGAAGATCAAACTACAACCACACTGATCTTGGGTCAAATGCTATAGCACTGGACCACATACTTCATTCTGTGCATCCTTTCTAACATGAAACTTAAGTAAAAAAGACAGAAGCATCCAAATAATTAAAAAATATTTACATCAGTTGTACACATTTTGAAGAGAAAAAAAATGGAATCTATTCAATCTCTTTGTAAACTTCACATTCTATAGATTACTATAAACAGGATAATAAATAGTATATAAAAAGAAATAACTATGACGGACGGAGGAACTGTGACAAAATTCGTAGAGGAATGTTTGTTTATAAATAAGCAAACAGTTCTTGTAAAATGACTTCAAGAAAAATACAAATATTATATACATGCTCTCTTGTAACGGAAGAGTAAAACATCAATACATAAACATAATAAAGTTAATCCTACCCAAAATTTAACCATGCCGACAAAAAATAGTTTTAACAAATAAGGTAAAAATGAAATAATCACACAGGCAGTCTTCTGGAGTGGACGGAGGTAGGGATATAAGGTATAATGCTATTATTCATATTGACATTTAAGTTTGAATATCCATTTCTGTATTATGTCACTAATGGTATTGCATGAAAATTAGGTGCAGACCTTGCACTTGTCCGAATAGACTATAAGTTTCTCGTACAACTTGCCAGTATGGAATTGTTGTTTTAGTTCAAACAATTATATAGAGAAGGAAATTTATTAAGGCAACTAATTGAGATTTCGTGAACGCTCGCAAATCAATCCTTACGTCAATGCACATGGAACAGTAAATCTCTAAATATTGCTATCTGCAACTTCATAATATGGAATTAATAAGGCCATAATAAATTCATTGCTAGATTAACATCCCCACCAACACCCTAATTTTCATGCCGTCCCGACCCTTTTTATTATCATAAAGAAAAAGAAAATAAAAATCATCAAATATTTTAGAAATAGAAATAAAAAATAAAATCCTCCCGCTCTCCCCGTTTTTAAGAAAAATTTGGATGATAATCTAGCAATAAATTTATAATGGCCTAACTGTTGTTTTTTATATATGAGTAAAAGTTTAAATACAATTTGGTATTTTTCTACCAAACCTAAGCGACTTCAAACATTTGGGACAACTAGTGCTATGGTTATTATAGGATTTAAAAACCTAAACAGTTTTGAACTCACATGTGTTAAAATTGCTCAATATGGCGTCAATATTAGTAAATAAATAATACACTGCATTGTAATAAAAGGGTATTGCATTAATCTTCATTGCAACATCTCAAGCTGGGATTTTCTCAACTAAACGACTCTCGATTTCTCTAAACTGAAAACTTGAACTCGTTATACATTAAATGACCATCTTGAATTGAAATCTTGATAAATATTTACTCATTGATAATTGAAAACATGTCATATGACCAATGCAAATGAATAATAGCATTTCTAAAAATTGAGAGTTGAAATGTTTAGTGAAACCGAGAGGCAGGTATGGACAATAATTATGCTCCTCTTTGTTCCAACAGCATTAAGATCAACAATATATCACAGATATGTAACACAGTACACGTCATTAAGTCCACTCGACTAATACCATAGTTAAGTCAAGATAACTGGATTAAATTAATCTACCATATTCCATTTAACCACAAGGTCATAATAAATTAATTCCTATATATTCATCTCAAATCAAAGTTTCTGTCTGTTGTCAGGAATTTTTTTTTTTTGACAACAAAAAATATGACAGGGAGGGTTAAAAACCAGAATTGTCAGAAGACAACAAAGCTAGCCCCTGGGTGACTAAGTTCAAAAAGGGCCATAACTGTGCCAAAATGCAATTCAGAGTTATGGTTCTTGTCTATGTGTGTTCCATTGATGATGGTGAACACACATGCAAAGTTTCATTCACATCCAATGAGTGGTTGCATAGATATCTTAAACTTAAATGCAAAAGTTTAACCTGGGTGTCTACAGACAACGATGCCAACGCCGACGACGCTGGGGTCATGGCAATTAGCTTCTCCTTGGACTTTGTCCCTGCATACTTAAAAGAGGGGTAGGCTGGATAAAAATTTAGGAACTTATTTATTATGGCCTAATACAGATCTTTATAAGTCACATGACATGTGATTTACACATCAAGACAGTCAAGACAAACATAATTCAAAACTGTAAAGATAACATATCACAGGTCATTCCACTGGTGAAACAAACCAGTTAAAATATATTAGAATATCACATGACTACACAGGCGGAGCTTCCCTCTTTCCTTGTCCCCTCTGCTGACCGTATAGTCCGTGCATTCTTTGGCTTTGCCATAGGCTGTTTCTTGCTGTTAATTAAAATATGAAAAATAAATTAATTAGAAATTTATAAAAACTTTAAGTTTTTCATTAAAAATATTATTTAATTGCTTGTGTTAATTAACTGGCTGTCAATACAAGTTATATTGAGACAAACATTTTATTATAGCAACCAATTTAACAAAAGCCATACAGAATAAAGGTGTTGTTTTTTAAATTATATTGCATAAAAGTTTATTACAGCAACCAACTTAAAAATGTTATATTAAGATGAAAGTTTAATGAAGGCAACATTGACAACCTATTTGAAAAAAAACTACATTGAATAAAAGTTTATTATGGCAACCAACTTAATTGAAATAAAAAAATTATTATAAACATAAGACATAAATGTATATCTTCTTTAAGAAATACTGTAGTAATAGTAAAATAAAATGAGAAATTTACATATATATATTTATACTGTGCATTTACTTACACTTGTTATAATAATTCTTGTATACAGCTGAAAGTCAAATCTTACTGAAAACAGTTACTCAAGAACTGCTATCTAAGCTTAGCATGTTTGACACATTTCCTTAAAATCTTAATACATGTATCCTTCATACAACAAGAAAAAAATAACAAAATTGAAATCATAATCCAAGAAAAAGTCAAAGTACAAATAAAGGTTTCTTTACAAATATACATGTAAACATGCAACATGCATACTTTGCAACACTCTGATTGATAGGTGCCATCATGCACTAACATACATGCCATTTCCAGGCCGTGACAAACAGGCACTGACATAATTGTTTATACATGTATGTATGTTGCTAGTATTCTAACTACATATTCCCTGAGACAAGGATTTATGTAGGAAAGGATAGGAAACTTTCATTTCCTGAGACGAGGACCGACATAATGAAGGATAGGAAACTTTCATTTCCTCTGAGACAAAGACTGACATAAAGAAGGATAGGAAATTTTCATTTCTCAAGGCAAGGACTGACATAATGATGGATAGGAAACTTTCATTTTCCAAAACAAGGACTGACATAATGAAGGATTGGAAACTTTCATTTCCTCTGAGACAAAGACTGACATAAAAAAGGATAGGAAACTTTCATTTCCCGAGACAAGGACTGAAATAAAAATGAATTGGAAACTTTCATTTCCTGAGACAAGGACTGCCATAAACAAGGATAAGAAACTTTCATTTCCTGAGACAAGGATTGCCATAAAGAAGGATAGGAAACTTTCATTTCCCGAGACAAGGACTGCCATAAACAAGGATAAGAAACTTTCATTTCCTGAGACAAGGATTGCCATAAAGAAGGATAGGAAATTTTCATTTCCCGAGACAAGGACTGACATAATGAAAGATAGGAAACTTTCATTTCCCGAGACAAGGACTGACATAAAGAAAGATAGGAAAACTATCATTTCCCCAGACAAGGGCTGACATAATGAAGGATAGGAAACTATCATTTCCCGAGACAAGGACAGGACATAATGAAGAATAGGAAACTTTTCATTTCCCGAGACAAGGACTGTCATGATGAAGGATAGGAAACTTTCATTTCCTGAGACAAAGAATGACATAAAAATGGATAGGAAACTTTCATTTCCCTAGACAAAGACTGACATAAAGAAGGATAGGAAACTTTCAATTTCCGGAGACAAGGACTGACATAATGAAGGATAGGAAACTTTCATTTCCCTTAAACAAGGACAGACATCATGAAGGATAGGAAACTTTCATTTCCTGAGACAAGCACTAACATAATAAAGGATAGGAAACTTTCATTTCCTGGTGAAATGCAGATGAAACTACAAGAATAATTAACAATTCAAATTCACAGACAATTGATTTCTTCTACATAAAAGTTGTATGTTACCTTTAATATTTATGATGTTTTGACCTTGTAAAATGTACTTGATATAAAAACATAGCAGTTTCAAGTAGAATTTCAATTTTATTTTTTTTAGTTTTTTAAAGGCATTTTACTAATTTTGTAATCAATAGAACTTTTTTAACACAAATTGATGGAAATGATATAGCCTAATCAATTTTTGGGGAAATGTTAATTCTGCAAAGAAATAAACAGATTTGTATACTTCTGACGAATGGAAATCCCAGATCCTTGAAAATGAGATTTCAGGAGATGGTGCTTGAATATGCAAGCTTTTACAACATCTAATGGAGTTGCTTTACCTTCCTTTATTCAAGTCTCTGATCAAGAAAATTACAAGTTTGGTTTGCATTTTTTAAAAAAAAGGTATTTTTCAATCTGTACATGTAATCAAAACCTTTACAATCTGGTCATCTTCATCAAAGAATTATATAGAGAAAGAAAGGCAACTGATTGAGATTTTGTGAACACTCGGGTATTCACACACAATCTCGCAATATCTCGTTTTTAATTATCTTCACTTCCATTCATCTCAGGAACACCAATTAAAATTCTTACACTGCAGAATGAAATTGTCATCAAAACAATACCATTCCCAGAAATTTGTGTTTAAAATTGTTGAAGGTACTTGTGATTATAAGATGTATAAACTGCAGCTAAAATATGTGTAATGAGAAATTATAAGAAATTTTCTTTCAAACCTCATTATCTTAAATTCAAGAGCATTTTGCACTGATTGAAACATGTTTAAACATCTAAGATTGACTTCCAGTATATGCACAAGAAATCAAGTTGCCTGTGAATTATGAATGATTTAATATGTAATTTATGAATTATTCATAGTGCTGTTTCATCAACATTTAGTCAGGAATGAATGAATAGGGTTTAAAAGCGTACCAACACATTATAGGTTATTCGACACCAACAGGGAGGAAGATTCTAGGTTCACTTTACATGTACAAAAACAACAAATTAACATACAGGTAAAAAAACATAAAAAAATGAATATGCAGAAAGAACCTAGAACCTGATACCTGCAGAACATTCAGAGTTTCAGCAAATTCTATGATATTACTCAATTTGTCGCTTCTTTGGACATGCATAAGCCACAGTGATTCTATTGTTGCCATCACTCATATGGCTCCCTGGAACCACACAGGGGTTGATAATTTAACCACAATAGTGAACATGACAAAAAATGATAAAATGAACATGACACCCATTCAGAGGATTCTTACCCCTCTGCAGAGATCTACAGTGATTCTATTCTTAGCCAGAACCACAAGGGTCTCACTGAGTCAGGAGATGCAAGTTTCCTATCCTTTTATACAAGTCCTTGTCATTCTTCTAGCAATCAACTGTCTTAAAGCAGCCATATGTACTTATTCCAACTGAAGGCTTATTTGTAATATATTCAACCTGTATTAAGCAACCCCAAAACTTAATTACTTTGGGGCAGTCTTGACATAAGAGGTCTGTTTGGCCGGCATGGCAACATAAGAAAGATTTGTATGCAGAAACTATAAGAAAACTAAACAACATATAAACAATATCAACAACACTTAACGCTAACTAAATATAAAACAGGGTGTCAAGATATAAAAGATTTTGGGTACATTATATATAAAACAAAGGACTATATCAAGCATGCCTATATTGTTATGTATTCACACTGCGTCATATTCCAATCAACATGCATTATAAAATAACGATGCGCTAAAATAAAAAATAAATAACAATTTAATGTAATACAAGATAATCTTCCAATCAGTTAATTATACTCAACACATACACTTTACTGAGTAGGAATACCTAACATTTATACCTTATTAAAGTTAGCAAAAAAAATAGTACAGGGTACTTCTTCTTTATATCGAGTGTCATACATACCTGAGTAAATCGTCTTTTAAGCTTATTCGTTACGCTCAACACCATTACTATAATACTTATAAAACTACTGATTATGCTTTTAAAACTGTACATTACAAAGTTAGCATAAAACAGATATTTTATAGAGTTTTTAGACCTTTATATTGTATTAGAAGGTCACGATACTAAAGTTGCAATAACAGTAATATATAAAATATAACAAAATTTTCATGCCCAGCTGCGAACTACATATTATGTTTTAGCATAGTTTTTATCAATTCTTTTATTTATGCTTAAACCCCATACAGTTCTGAACTACCGGTAAGCATAAATTAGAACAACTTATGTAAAGAAGTTGAAAATTAGCTTAAAATGTATGTTATGATATAATGAAATATATAAAAGGTCACAATAAATTAATAGCTAGATTATCATCCAAATTTTCCTTAAAAACAGTGAGAGGTGGGAGGATTTCTTTATTTTATTTTTATTTTTAAAATTTTTGATGTTTTTTAGGGGGCAGGCGGGAATGATAATCTAGCTATTAATTTATTATTATGGCCTTATATAAAAATTATATACTGAAGTTTTGAAATTATTGCTGCCGCATCATGCTGCATCCATATCTACATCCACGATGCTTATCACAGTATACCGTATTTCTTTATTAGGTCTCATATCTTAATTATCAGACTGAAGTTAACATAACTGGTAAATCATCCTTAAATATAGTCTACTACTGCTGAATTGTCAAACCTTTACTTTACCTAGGTTAATCGACTAACGAAAACATTCCAAATCCTACTTTGCTAATAAAACCCATCAGTTACAAAAGTTATCATAAATAATTAAGATTATACCTATCTGAAGTGAGTAAAATCTTTAAATATGTTTATGCTGAATATTGAACACATTCACCTTAGCAAGGACTTATATAGAGAAGAAAGGCAATCTGATTGAGATTTTGTGAACTCTCGCAATATCTCGTTTTCAATTATATTAACTTCCGTTCCTCTCCGAAACGCAAATCAAAAATTTTTACATTGCAGAATGAAGTTCTCACCAAACAGAAATTTGTGATTAATATTGTTAAAGTACTTTTGATTATAAACTTTGTATACTACAGCTAAAATAACGGCATTTTACGAGAATTTTTCCTTATAATAGATCATTTTGTGTGATCGAAACATATTTAAACATCTATGATTACATACAACTTACAGTTTATGTACAAGAAATCAGTTGCCTGTGAATTAATAATTAACACGAAGGATTCATTGTTTGTAAATTAATCATTCGTAATTATTATGAATGATTAATTTACAAATAATGAATCCTTCCTGTGCTATGTTATCAACATTTAGTCAGGAGGTGCAAGTTTCCTATCCTTCTATACAAGTCCTTGACCTTACTAAAGCATGACATAATGCATAGTGATTAAACCTGTACATTAGAACTTACTGATGGTAGCATAAAAAAGCACTTCATCTCTAAATCTGAATGATAATTATTTACTTTAATTAATAAAAGCATAAATCAATTTGTTACACCTGAAACAAAACACTATCAGCATAAATATTTTCTCCAAAGTTTAACAAATGAAGACTAGTAGTCCAACTCTGGTTGTCCATTTAATACAATCGGATATCTGAGTTCCTCCTCTCCTGTGGTGATAATGTCAGTATAGTAACAGTCCACTTACATGAAAGTATTGATGTGGTGATGTCAGTATAGTAACAGTCCACTTACATGAAAGTATTGATGTGGTGATGTCAGTATAGTAACAAGTATACTTACATGAAAGTATTGATGCAAAGCATCAAAGCTGATGAGACTTCATTTCACTACCGCTGCAAGGCTGAATGCAAACTGGCTAGATTATGCCTTGCCTTGCAAAACCAATGTTGCAAAAGCAACAGTTGTGACTTACGATATACAAATTACTTGTACTCAAGTAATATACAGATACCGACTGGCATTGTTCCAGTTTTATTCAGACAACCATATTCCAATAATCAGTAACCAAACAGGCCAGGATCTGTTCATTATTTCTTTCCAAGTTTGAAACAATAAGCAAACTATTATAGCTATATATAAAATACATAATTATGTAAGTCATATTAACTATATATTCTTCACTCATTAAAAAGATTACTTCTCCCTAATATTACGTAACTCAAGCGACTACTTCAGAAATCTGTAGTCGATTAATAAAGATTTTCCACATGGATATAATTATTGAAGATATGAGACTTTAAAAATGGTACTAGAAGCTTCCTCGCTTGACGCTCAATATTTAGAGGAGAGTTCTAGGTCTGGTCCGCCCAAGTATCAGTATAATGTGACTGGGTGGGGTATCATACCATGTGTCTGCAGGCATGATAATCCAGTGCTGATAGCACTTAGAATACTGTCTCACAGAGACACTGTTGCGATATGACTGAAAAATTGTTGAAAGCTGATGCTAAACACCATACAACAACAACAACATCCACATGGAAACAGTTATTGAAGATTTTCCACATGGATATAATTGTTGAAGATTTTCCACATTGATACAATTATTGAAGACTTTCCACATGGAATACAATTATTGAAGATTTTCTACATGGATATAATTATTCAAGATTTTCAACATGATTTCAATCTGACATACCCGGTACCACAATGACATCTTTTGTAGTCATACAACACGACGCCCTTAGTAGTTCATGACACAACGCAAAAATCCCTTTGTAGTCATACAACACGACGCCCTTTAAGTAGTTTCGTGACACAAGGCAAAAATCCCTTTGTAGTCATACAACACGACGCCCTTAGTAAGTTTCATGACACAAGGCAAAAATCCCTTTGTAGTCAAACGATACATGAAATACAATACAATTATTAGACACATGGCATTGTACATTGAAGTCATACAATGCAAGGCATGATAGCCAGTCTTGGCATGATACCTTTTTATTACATTTTTATGTCATATGGTATATTAACCTTTGTAATCATACGACACAGGACATAATACCCCTCTAACCAATGAGCAGTTAAAATTTAACAACCGGTATTCAATTAATGAATTTCATAAAATCTTAAATTTAAACAAAAGGGCCAATATGGCCCTATATCACTCACCTAACTGACCTTGAGTCACCCAACTTAAGTAGATTATATAATACATGTACACTAAAAATTCCAGAAAAATGAGATGGGCAAGTTATACGAATTTTGATTTGTTTTGAAGATGTAACAGATGCGTAGAAGAGTTCAAACTTGGTAGAGGTTCACTCATGGTAAATGTCAGTGAAACTACCTCAAAATCAGGTCAGTAGATTCTGACAAGAAGGCTTTTGAAGTTTTTACTATAGCTGCCTATATAGTAAACTAGCACCTCACTGTGGTGGTCATGTTTTTTAACAAATCACAATGGCTTTAACAAACTTGGTAAAGGGTCACCCAAGGAACATTTCTGTGAAATTGTTTTAACATTGATCCAGTGGTTTCTGACAAGAAGATTTTTTAAGCTTTTACTATAGCTTATATAGTAATCTAACCCCACCCCATGGCCGCCATGTTTTAAGACGAATCACTACGGTTTGAACAAATTTGGTGAAGGGTCCTCCAAGGAACATTTCTGTGAAATTATTTTAAAATCGAGCCCGTAGTTTCTGACAAGAAGATTTTTTAAGTTTTAACTAATTAAACTTGCATTGCCCCCTGGCAGCCATGTTTTTGACGAATCAAGATGGCTTGAACAAACTTGGTAGAGAGTCACCCAAGGGACATTTCTGTGAAGTTATATCAAAACTGGCCCAATGCATGGTTTCTTACAAGAAGATTTTTTAAGTTTTTACTATAGCTTATATAGTAAACTAACTCATCCCCTGGCTGCCATGTTTTTTGACAAATCACTACGGTTTGAACACACTTGGTGAAGGGTCCTCCAAGGAACATTTCTGTGAAATTATTTTAAAATCGAGCCAGTAGTTTCTGGACAAGAAATTTTTTATGTTTTTACTAATTATTACTATATTTTTTGACGAATCAAGATGACTTGAACAAACTTGATAGAGGGTCACTTAAGGAACATTTCTGTGAAGTTATATCAAAATTGGCCAAGTGGTTTCTGACAAGAAGATTTTTTAAGTTTTACTATAGCTTATATAGTAAACTAACCCCTACCCCTGGCAGGCCATGTTTTTTGACAAATCACTACGGTATTGAACAAACTTGGTAGAGGGTCACCAAAGGAACATTTCTGTTAAATTATTTTAAAATCGAGCCAGTAGTTTCTGACAAGAAGATTTTTTAAGTTTTTACTAATTAAACTTGCCCCGCACCCTGGTGGCCATGTTTTTGATGAATCAAGATGGCTTGAACAAACTTGGTAGAGGGTCACCCAAGGAACATTTCTGTGAAGTTATATCAAAATTGGCCCAGTGGTTTCTGAGGAAAAGTTGTTAGAAGCTAAAAGTTAACGACAGACGACAGGCCGACGGCCTACGGACACCAGGCAATCACAAAAGCTCACCTGTGAGCCTTTGGCTCAGGTGAGTTAAAAAGAAAATGATACAAGTGTCACAAAGTTAATATATCAGTAGACAGGCTTTGCGACAAGTTATATTGGTTTGAACATATTTTAATTGAAATAGTTAACAGTATTACATATATACAAACAATTAAGTCAAAAGGATTGGAACTAAAGATTTCCTCTCCTTACAAGTTGCATTGAACACATGGGCAAATGTTCCTGTGTGGTCATTGTGCACACTGATATATTTTAGACAGTTTCATGGGTCATAGTGTAATGGGCTAATGGTATGTGATTCCTTGATACTATTATCCTCACAAAATAAGACATAAAACAAAATTTGCAACAAAAAATAGTCTATAAACAGGTAGTGGAACTTATCAGAACCATTAATAACAAAAAATTCATCCTGTAAAAGATATCAAACATAATGCTTTTTTTTATTAAAAAAAAAACAACAACACCAAAATGAGATGCACAACATAACTTAATATTAAAATTGAGATGCACAACAGTAACTTTATATTAAAATAAAGTGCAACGAAAAAATACTAAAAATAACACTAGAATTTCTACAATTGTAAAATCAACATCTACTCAGACTGAATTCATAACAAAGCACTAAGACGACATCATTACTAGTGTTTGGAATCAGTACTGTAATTTTTAATCAATTATTCTACATTCCTGATAATTAATTAACAATTATAGTCACAATTCTTATGTAATTTCTAATAGGTTTTCTTACTAAAAACTCGAAATGATCTCAGATGTCTGATTTTTTATTTTTTGCAGGAAAATGTAAATATTTCATCTTTATCTTTGTAAATCATTTTTCTAAGTTGGATGTGCACATTTGGTAAATGTAATTTGATTAGCTGCCCAACTAAATTTTTTCCAATCAGATTAAATTGTGTTATAAGGAATGAAGACAACTCCTACACAATAAATGGTGTATTTTGTTGACAAATAAAAATCGATCAACGACTGCAGTCAGTTGGACGATTGATTGAAACAACACCAATGATAACCTCTACAAAAAACCTTCACAAAGATTTGCCATGGTGTTATAACACACTATCTGAGAATTGTCATCACCAGAATGGAGTTAGTGCTTTTAAAAAATTATCTTGCCTTGAAGCAATGAAATAAAAACAACAAAAACTCAAATCGTACACGACAGCAAATAAAGAAATCTTCATTGTGATCCATTTTAACCCAAAATATAGTTCAAGATTTGTCTATTTTAAATCTTTCCCCTTAATTCAAAACTTATCTTATAAAATTAATTTGGCGAAGATCAAGCAAATAAACTCAGAATAAGTGGTTTCCGACAAGATTACCAACATGCAATTAATTTTTTTAACTTTTGTTTGCTACTATATTTTGGAAATTTTATATTTTAAGATAAATAAAGACATTTGTGAAATAACAGACCTTGTGATGTACCATAACAACACATCAGCTATAAATCATTAAAAAATTACCGGTAGCTGTACTGATACAGAGAACTGTACAGATACAGAGAACGTTGGATTGAACAAATTACTATTTTTTATCATGATGACTTTGCTCAACTGAGTTTTACTGAATATTACTTAACACAAACTTGCATAAATTTTTGGCAAATATAAATAAAAAACTAATTTAAAGAGGTTGGCAAAAGCAAATCAGTTCTTGTGCAGTAAAATTGTACCAGAATTAAAAAAAATGATTTCTGTTTGTTTTTTTTGTCTGTATTTCATGACCATAAAAATACATCTGGAATGGCAGACCCACTGCCAGCAATTTTTTTTTAAATTAATGCGAGTTGCTGATTAGATAATAAATGGTTGATGATGATGAACAACAACAGAAGACACCATACTACAGCAAAAGCAGCAATAATTAAAATAAAACAAAATAATAGTTACACTCTATATTGGCCCGCATGGCTTTGCAAAGCGAAACATATACTTCAGTGAATGAGGAAACAAAATTTGACAAACCGAGATATATTGTATATTTACTTCTTTATTTGCAACCTGGGTGACATTCTTCATGAATCTCATAGGTAAAATAAACAAGAATTTCTCTCCCGACAGAAATAATTATTTTACCATTTTAGGAATGTAAAATTTTGTACCTTGCAAGGCCACTAGAGAAAACGGAACTTCTACAACAAAGGGAGGTCAGTCACGCGAGAAACTGTCTCACACTCAACACAAGATATCACTCACGTTTGTCCCATGATCTGACTTGCTCACAGGCAGGGAATGCGAACCTAGTTTGTTACTATTTTTAGTGACATTATCAACCATGTATGGTTCGAGGTCTACAGATCTGAGCGAGTCCATGTCAGCATCCACAGAAAACTTTTTCTGGGTATCCAAGGAAAGCAGAACAATAAAACATGATTTGTCATCAGAATGGGATTAATTTAATATTAATTACCAATAAATAAAATGATATCAGACTATCAATTAATTTTTAATATACAATATCAAAATTTAATAAAGAAACTGATAGAAACTTTCCGCTATCTGTATGTAATTATCGCTTTAACAATCTGAAATTTGATGTTTATCTCATCTTTTACTTTACAGTTATTTATATTAATAGTTTAAGTGGGAAATAAGCTCAGAGCGTTTGAAATTTGCTTGAAGTCCATTTCCTGGATATACCCAGTACATGGTGTTGTTTTTTGGAATACATCAGGTAGGTTCTGGCATTGAACCTACAAACTCTAGCAAGAGTAGCCAGCACCATCTCCATTACACCGCCACCCTGCTTATCTTTTATTGCTTAAAACCTATTGATTTTTACATTGATTGCGACACAAGTTCTTAGAACTTAGATAAATCATGTTCTAAGTCTTCCTGGGTAGAACCAGTACAAAGCCAGATAAACTGCTCAACGAGACCACACATAGCCACAGCAGAGGATTGAATCCACAATCCTGCGTCTTGCATCCAATGCTCTACCACTGGACCACATTGCTACAACACTGTCATTGATGACATTTTCAAGCAATGTGTTTCAGGGGTCTCAGTAGAAGGGGATACTATAAAATAGAATAATACAAGCCACAAAAATAACAGATAAGCAAGACTGGCAAGTCTAAACAATAAGAGTATAACATAAATGACCCCAGACATCTTGAAATATAAATGGCATCATTGTGGAATTGCAGCTGCTATACCACAACACTCTTATCTACATATTGTTCTCCAAATGTTTTTTTCTATTTTACTTGCGAGAGATTTAGAATTAATTTTACAAGCAACCTCCTTAGTTAACGTCTCGTTCAATTACTATAATTCTAAAATCATTTTCAGACATTATTGTTACTATGTTTGTGAAGCCATGGAATCACAATTTAAAAAATCAAAACAAGAGGACAAAGACAGCATTACGTCGCTCACCTGAGGTACACCAATGCAATTACATTCATTAAACTAGAAATGTTCCTATCAGCACCAATGGCTCTCCTGTGCCTGTAGGCTTATTGTAGCAATGCCGTTAGACCAATGTCAGTATCTACTAGTGACAGTAGCACTACCGCAGAGATAACAACTAAAGTGATATTCACTTTCTTGAATAATTTTGTGTATATCTCTATCTTTTTTTTTAATCAAAGAGACTTTCAAAGGATTGCTTAAAAAACCTAAAAAAAAATTAATATACCCGTATTGCTTGCAATGCTTAAAATATTTTTTTACTTTGTTTTGCTATCGTATTGTGTAAATAATATGTAAATGTATCATTAGAGGGTCACGATTAGTTTCAAACTTATTGGGATACCCTCTTTAAATAAAGACATCCATTCCATCCATTCCAAACTTCATTCCAATACTATATAACAAGTTTGACCATTATCAGTTGAGAAATTTTGGAGAAGTAAAGAAGTACTGACAAGAATTATAATTAAAAATTATCAATAAAGGGACATAACTTCACCATAAGTCCATAGAGTAAAGTGTGATAAGCAACTGGACTTCATACTTATATTCCTAGCAAGTTTGGTCGCAATCAGAAGACATTTAGGAGTAATGCTGACAAGAAAGTGATATATTTACCATTAAAAACAAAGGGCCACTAGATTGATGGAAAACGGCAAAACTATATGGTCCCTCACTTTGTCGCTAACTTTCAGTATTTCGAAGGAGACTTTATACGGTGATCCCATACAATGTTGCTTTACATGGACCACATTAAAAAACCTGATATAAAGTTTGGCTTATAAATATTCTGAACTATCCTCAAAAAAAAACTTGTTTTACAGTGTCACCCATGTGGGATGGGGACTGATGGCGATGATAAATAAAATAAACACATACATTGGGGAGATGATATGACTCGAAATTTTAAAAGAACTATACATAATAATACGTTATCCATTATCAAGTAGTGAAAATAACTTTTAACCCCCCAATTAAATGAAATATGCTCATAGCAATTAGATTTTACTCTAAAAACATACATACACATAAGTAAATATTCATAGTTGTGATTAAGTGTAATCAGCAGACTTCTATCACAAGTTGTGACTAATCAATACATATCACACAGTGGAAAACAATGTATATACAGACTACCACGTGTGACAGACAGCCTACCTTAGCTAAGTCCCACATCTGTAAACAAAACCCTTCAATTAGTCATTGAAATCTCAATTAGTTATTTTATACTTCATATCAATTAAATTTATTTCTAAAGAAATTACTTTTTTCGTAAAAATTTAAAACATTTTTTTTGTGTTTTTCATAATATTACGGTTAAAGCAGGGGGAGGGTTTACGAACTGTTTACTATTAAATTATACAAAAAAGCAGAATTATTTTGAGAAAAAATGAACAAAATGTAAAAACAAAATATACAGCAAATAAGCAGTTCAAAAGTTAAATAATTCAACAATTTGAAAAGCTCAAATTTATCATTGAAATGGACATCCAGACCTGAATATCATGTGGGGTGAAATGTTAGTGGTGCCAGTGTTTTTATTATACAAGCACCACCTTCAATGCTGTGGTTAAAAGCTACCTGAGTGAGGGGGATGAAGAGTATATCAAAATCAGATTCAAATTTTGTTTTTGAAAACCAAAAGGATTCATTACCAAGGGCTTACCAATAAATGGCAGCCACACGGACACAAAACATACCTAGCATTCACCCTGCTGTATTTTTAGCTCATGGGAAGTAGAGAATTGTGTTTAAAGGCATTTTTAACTCACTGGAACAAGTTTAATTAGCGGATGCCAGTGTCAATGGTGCAGAACTAGTTCAGAATAGTTCAGTGTAGAACCACTGTCCGCTATGACTACCAGGTATATCTTTATTTTTTGTTTTAAAATTTGTAAGACTCAACTGTATATTATTATTATTATTATTATTGAAATTCGTCAATACAGCAAACTGGTGTTTTCAGAAAATGTTGTCATAATAATTTAACAAGACAATAAAAATACATATAAAAACATAATGGAGGTGCAACATGCATTGAAGAATATAAAGGTGTAATAATCCAAAAAGGTAAAATATAACATGCAGGTACAAATAATTAAGTAAAAATGAAAACAATAACAAAATTAAATAAAAAATCACAATTGCCTAAAAATAGCAAATACAATTTGTTTAAAGAAAACTATGGTTGATTAAAAAAATTTACAATCTTTTCTGTAAAGATGGCAATACGCTTGAGTAAAATAACCATGAAATAAACGTATTTTAACAGCTGACCCAGGGGACAGAACGTGTGAATGGAAATCCACAAAGAGTAGCAGTCAGTCAAGGTCAGCATCTTCCTTCAACATTCAAATGCAAATCAACAGTGTAGCATAGGGTCAAGGTCCCAGACCTCCTGGAACATGTGACTGTAAATCAACAGTGCTACAGAGGGTCATGGTCACATACCTCCATGAACATGTGACTGTAAATCAACAGTGTAGCATAGGGTCATGGTCACATACCTCCTTGAACATGTGACTGTAAATCAACAGTGCTACAGAGGGTCATGGTCACATACCTCCATGAACATGTGACTGTAAATCAACAGTGTAGCATAGGGTCAAGGTCCCAGATCTCCTGGTACATGTGACTGTAAATCAACAGTGCTACAGAGGGTCATGTCACATACCTCCATGAACATGTGACTGTAAATCAACAGTGTAGCATAGGGTCATGGTCACATACCTCCTTGAACATGTGACTGTAAATCAACAGTGCTACAGAGGGTCATGGTCACATACCTCCATGAACATGTGACTGTAAATCAACAGTGTAGCAGACGGTCAAGGTCCCAGACCTCCTGGAACATGTGACTGTAAATCAACAGTGCTACAGAGGGTCATGGTCATATACCTCCATGAACATGTGACTGTAAATCAACAGTGTAGCATAGGGTCAAGGTCCCAGATCTCCTGGTACATGTGACTGTAAATCAACAGTGCTACAGAGGGTCATGGTCACATACCTCCATGAACATGTGACTGTAAATCAACAGTGTAGCATAGGGTCATGGTCACATACCTCCTTGAACATGTGACTGTAAATCAACAGTGCTACAGAGGGTCATGGTCATATACCTCCATGAACATGTGACTGTAAATCAACAGTGTAGCATTGGGTCAAGGTCCCAGACCTCCTGGAACATGTGACTGTAAATCAACAGTGTAGCATAGGGTCAAGGTCCCAGACCTCCTTGAACATGTGACTGTAAATCAACAGTGCTACAGAGGGTCATGGTCACATACCTCCATGAACATGTGACTGTAAATCAACAGTGTAGCATAGGGTCAAGGTCCCAGACCTCCTGGAACATGTGACTGTAAATCAACAGTGCTTCAGAGGGTCATGGTCACATACCTCTTTGAACA
This sequence comes from Panopea generosa, assembly GCA_029582155.1. Classification (NCBI taxonomy): domain Eukaryota; kingdom Metazoa; phylum Mollusca; class Bivalvia; order Adapedonta; family Hiatellidae; genus Panopea; species Panopea generosa. Next base: position 21,490,769 of record CM055900.1, read on the forward strand.
TGTGACTGTATATCAATAGTGTAGTAGTAGGCCAAGGTCCCAGACCTCCTTGAACATGTGACTGTAAATCAATAGTGAAGCAGACGGTCAAGGTCCCAGACCTCCTTGAACATGTGACTGTAAATCAATAGTGTAAGTAGTAGGCCAAGGTTATGAACATCATAGAACATGTGTTTGTAAATGATAGCATATCAGTCAGTCAAGGCAACTGACTTCCTTGAACATAGCAGTAGGTCAAGGTTATGGACATCTTGGAACATGTGTAAATGGAGTGTATCAGTGGGTGAAGGCCAATGACTTCCTTGAACATAGCATCAACAGTGAAGAATGGGATTGAGGTCATGGACATCTTGGAACATGTGTGTAAATGAAGTGTATCAGTGGGTCAAGGCCACTGACTTCCTTGAACATAGCATCAACAATGAAGCAGTAGGTCAAGGTCATGGAAATTTTGGAACATGTGTGTAAATGAAGTGTATCAATGGGTCAAGGCCACTGACTTCCTTGAACATAGCATCAACAATGAAGCAGTAGGTCAAGGTCATGGACATTTTGGAACATGTGTGTAAATGAAGTGTATCAATCGGTCAAGGCCACTGACTTCCTTGAACATAGCATCAACAGTGAAGCAGTAGGTCAAGGTCATGGACATTTTGGAACATGTGTGTAAATGAAGTGTATCAATGAGTCAAGGCCACCGACTTCCTTGAACATAGCATCAACAGTGAAGAATGGGATCAAGGTCATGGACATCTTGGAACATGTGTGTAAATGAAGTGTATAAATAAGTCAAGGCCACCGACTTCCTTGAACATAGCATCAACAGTGAAGAATGGGATCAAGGTCATGAACATCTTGGAATATGTGTGTAAATGAAGTGTATCAGTGGGTCAAGGACATGTAATTCCTTAAATACATTAACATAAACCTACTAAAAGATGGTTCAATTAGCCATTGATGCTATAATTAGTGCTGAAATTGTTTTAAGTGAATCTCTGAGAAAAAAAAGGGGATACCCTCACAAACTAAATATAACAACAATAACAAATACTATTACTGGGTTATGTTTACAACAAAAACATCAAGACACACTAGAACAAAAATCAAATTAAGCATAATAATGTGAGGGTGGAAGACAACCACATTTGTGAGCTTACATTCATGAAGGATTTTGCTCGTGTAAGATGAATGTCCTTATGATGGTGACGTTTCACCCTCTCATACTGTACAACTCCGCCATTTTTCTCTGCTTCCTTATTTAGGTCGTCCTCGTCCTCGCCGAACACAAATAGACTTATCAAGTCATCATCTCGTTGTTTACTATTATTTGTTGGCTGTAAGGGATATGGAACGTGACAACTCTACTACAATACTTACTATGTTGACAATCTGCTGCACACAGCACTTGTATTGTGCTAACCTTAACTGGTCTCTTCCAACCTTAACTTCAGTCAAACCTGTGCAAGAGGCCACTTGTCTTAAGCAGCCACATACATTTGCTTTTTTCATTTTCATTGCCTTCAGAACAAATGAACCTTTATTAAGCAACAACCTGTCTTAAAAGGTCACTTGCTCCTTCCCTGCACTGGCTGCTTAAGGCAAGTTCGACTATGTACCATTTAAACTTTTCATCACCTTGGTGCCAAAAGAGGCAAATTATTAATATAAGCAGTTGTTTTTTTTTTGCTCCAAGTTGATGATGAAACATAACTTTACCTATACTAATAATAATTCATGGCTCCAGTTGTTGAATTTTCCTTTCTTCTTCATGAACATTGCTAAACAACACAGGCCGGTTCTGGAGTCAGAAGAACCAGTGGCCTTGTTTCTATATATAGGCAGTCATGAAAGCAAGGATATAATTGTAACAAATACTAGTACTTTTTATACAACAATGGGTTAATTTACATAAACCAACATTGCGACTGCTGTTTCTCAAAATAATATACAACACTATATTGTGTTTACCAATAAACTGCTCTTACCTGAAACTGTAGAAAAACAAATTATATAATTTTTTATTACACTATTTAACGCCTACATAACGTGTATATGTATAACTAGATGGTTTATTACACATATGTAACACATACACAAGATATAATGAATAAAATAAGTTTAGCAACAAATATATATGTACAATCACATAGGGGACATTCAATCCCTTGTGGGTACCCAGCTAGTTGTGTAAATTACAAAAGTCATTACTTAAAACTGACTTTTAATCAGCAAAAAACAGAATTCATTTAAAAAATCAATAGAAATGAGTTGAATTCTGATTTTTATGCTACTTCAAACATATTTTAATTTTAATATAAAGGGGGGTAATTTGCTGGACATGTGAATTTCAGATACCTTATGCATGACCTGTGATGTATTTCTGTGATTCTGTTGGCAAATATCAAAATACATATCAAAATATATTCATATAACGTAAACAAATTCATATGAAAAGACATGCTAAACATATTTCTCAGTATAGTTACTAGTAATTTCATATTAGTGTATTGCAAGATGTAATAAACCAGGGCAATAAATCAGTTTCACACTGATCCATTACACAATGAAACATTACATATTGACAAAAGACACAGCAAGAAACAGGGCATATAATTGTATGACATACTAATAAGTAAATGAACACATCAATCCATTTATTATAATAGTTAACCATTACGCATCAACCTAACATACATATAAGTAATAGCCAATAATATGGATCGCATATTTTATTTTTTGCATATACACAACAATACAGGCATGATTAATAATTAAAAAAATATCTCTGGATAAAAATTACAACAATACATTTAGAGAAAATGAAGAAACTGCCAAACTACAATTGTGGATGATGAGGCAATAATAAAAAACAAACAGGGCAGGCTTCTGTTTTGACGACGTATAAAAGTATATACCTTAATAATTAAAATCTTAAATCTAATTTAAAGCATCCAAATAATCATGATTTTAGACTGGTTCTAGAAAAACTCATTTCATTTCAGTGGCATTGATGTTATACTATTAAAATAACCAGTCAAAATTAGGTTAAGTTTTTAAGTATTTAAGTAAATGTTGGTGAAACAGGGGTCAGGTCATTGAGTAAGGATACCTTAATAAATGGTCAGTAGAATAGATAATCAATATTTTCAATATGCTTTTATATTGGTTAAAAAAAAAAGGTAGGGCGCATAATAGACATTTTAATAGATATTTATATTTTTTGGAAAAATACAAGTAGGGTGAATAATGTATATCAGTTAGTAAATAGTTGATTTAGAGAAAAAAAAATTAAAAATTTATAATTGCTATTTATACAGTAGACGTGGCCAGAGAAATGTTGTCATTTATAACCTGAAGACAGGACCAGAGAAACCTGATGATGCCATTTAAACAGTAGACATGTTAGAGGAATATTGTCATTTAATCATAAGTTATATCAGTAATCAATATTTTCGTCTGCCATATATGTAAAGATATGACAAATGTATCTGAGTGAAGGGATGAGTATAGTTATGGCACATACAGAGGATCTTACATGATTGCTTATCTATTATTGAATTTATTAAATGAGTTGGAAAACATGTTATGCAAGTTTGGCATATGATGATAAACCAGAAGATCGAGCGTTTCAAAGCTGTTTAAAAAGAACAAGAGATTCTGGTATATTGTTATATGTTATCAAAGTGGGATAAAGGTTCTGGTTATATTGTTATACATGTTATCAAAGTGGGATAAAGGTTCTGGTTATGTTGTTATACATGTTATCAAAGTGGGATAAAGGTTCTGGTTATATTGTTATACATGTTATCAAAGTGGGATAAAGGTTCTGGTTATATTGTTATATGTTTACTGGTGTTAAGAGTTAATGATATGTTAGTATCAATAAATTATGAATCTATATTATTACAGAGCGATATTTTTATTATTCGTTATTCAAAATCAGAAACAGAAATGTTATCTCCAGTGTCAACTTCCATTAAAGCTGGGACAAATATATGGGTAACCACCAGTTGGGGTGCATGAAAATAATACCCAGGTACAAATATGCAACATGCTCTAGACATGTAAAAAGTCAGTGTACTATGCAATCTTGAATAAACAAAAACGCTTCAGTTTAGCCTAGACACCATATTGTGATGAATCTGTAGACCACAGAGGCTAGTGTCAATATACAGTTTAAATTACCAGTATACTATACATTATACTAAGGCATATAAAATGTATATTGACATCAGCCCATGTGGTGGGCTAGTGGAAATATACGTTTTAGTGTAATGTACGAGTATATATTTATTATACTATAAATAAAATGTATATTGACACTAGCCCCTGGTGGGCTGTTGACAGTTTTAATGCATGCCTATTTAAAATATTTTACTGTCAGACTGGTTTAACATGAATTTCAAACCTGTGGTTGTACTGACAATGTTAAATACTGAGAGAAACAGCTCACTGAAAAATATTTGCAGATAATGGAAGTTTGGTACCCAGCTGTGTCCCATGCATCCATTTGTCCCAGCCTTTAGTTCCATATTTATCAATATAATGTCATATTTAATCTGAACAAAATAAAATAACTTTCTAGTAGTACAACATCAAAAAAACTGTATTAAAGGGCATAAACAGCCAAAATTTAGTCAAAACAAGGGAGATGGGAGATAATCAACTAAAAAAAAAACACCAACAAAGGGAGATAATTATCTAACATATACATCTAAAAACCACACCAGTTCTTTGTCGTAAGTCCCGAATATATTAACTTTATTTTTAACTCAACCCCTTAGCAGTTTTTATGTCAATATCTATGTTCAGCATTTTAATTGTGTTAATTTTGAAATATATTTCACAAATTCAATTTAATTTGGTGAGATTTGCAATATTTAGATATTTACAAACATGCATGATAATAACAATAGCAACAACGACATTCAATAAAAGCCAAAGTATTTTAAAGTACTGATAGTAGGGTTTAAATAAATATTCATACGCCTTCCTAATTTGATTGATATTATTTGTAGCATTTGGTTTATTTTATGCAAATTTTTTTTTAAAAATGACATAATAATATATTATTATTGTTTGATTTGTTTTTGCTTCCTTATATCAAAAATACATAAAAAATTGAAATTCAAATGAATAAAAAGTAGTCCCTGTCGCGTACAATCATTTTTGGGGTGATCAACACCGCATAACTTCATGTCGACAACGTAAGTAAGGCTATATGCCTTTGGTATAAAGCCTGGCTGATTACAAGTCATTTGATATAATAATGAACATTTTAGCGCACAATTGCACTATAAGAAGCTCCGAGGCAGATAGCATCTTTACGGTCTAATGGTTCAATATATATACATGTACATCCTCGCACATCACAAAAAAATAACAGTGGCACATTTTAGAATTAAGTATCGAATTCTGTGCTTACGAGTGAATTATTATTGACATTCCACTGAAACCAACCTTTTTTATACACTAACCACACAGCCATAAAGACCAAACTAAACACCATACTTAGCAGATGAAAATGTCCAGAAACAGTTAATAATAAGTCAAATATTTTTTTGATTTTTTTTTCATCACCCGTTAAAAATTCCCAAAGGGTGCAAGGACGTATTCTGTTGTTGCTATTGTTAAAATCTCAAAAATGACAAAAAAGTAAATGGTTAGGCAAAACACAGTTTTGTTTTTAATAATAAATACCACACGGTGTTGAGTCAGAAATAAAGCAGATAAAAATAATTATTAATTCATGCCAAATGTTTTTAATATAATTAACATATATTGTCAGTCTTACTCCTTGTTCTGTCTGTTTTTTCTCCTGGAGGTATTTTTCTGCTTTCAAAATCTAGTAGATGAAAACACATGTTAATATATTAATGGGTGGCACAGTTGTATACATACAATAGAACTCTACGGTGACATAATTACAGTGATAAGTACAGACAGAAAATAGTGCCACACATATACACATCTTTATGCCAGATTGAAGTTTGCATTTTTGCTTTAAGTGGCCCAAAATGTCAGTCACTCTTATAATTAGTTGGAAAAACTGTATTTCAAAAACAAATTCTTTTAATATTTTTTTGTTAATACAAAAATGTGTATATGTTGCTAAGCAACAACACCAGGGTTGTTTACTGAACTAGGTAACATGGACAAATATAAGGTCAAAGTCAACACTGTTCGTAATATATTACATACCAGTCTCAATCCCTATATAAAACAAAATATTGTGTCAGAAAAAGTAAAAACAAGATTCACTGCAAAGGGACGTTAATATTTAAAGACAATATTACAGCTTAAAATTTAAAATAAATTAGTGTGCTATTGCAAATTTTAAGGTTGATATTAACTGATTTGCAGTTAGTTTGTGTTGCCATGGTGATTAGAGACTGTTGTGTGTATTGCTGTTACCATTTGTTATATTTTTATTTTATGTTTCCATGGAAACATCCTTTTTTGTTACCATGTTGCTGTTGTTAATGTTGCCATTGAGAGATTGCATTCCTTTCATTGTTGTGGTTGCCATGGCAACTGTAGAACGCTGCTGTTGCATCACTACCATAACAAGCACTTGTTATTTAAAAATGTGTTGCTGCAATGGTTACCATTACTACTCTTTGTTGCCATGACAACAGTTAGTTGTGTGTGTATTTAATATTGTTATGATTATTAATCATAGAGTCAGTGTATAATGACTTTCAAATCATTTACAAACTAAAACTATAAAGAAATAAACAAGAGAAAATTTGTTTAAACAAATTAAAATAAAAGTAAATAAAAAAAATTAATAAAGGGGAAAATGAATAAAATATAATTATTTTAAACTTCAAAATTATAAGAAACAGAAGCAAAAAAACTGTAACAGCTTACAGTCTTGTTCAAATAAATCAGTATAAACAAAATAAAAATAACTTACCAATAAAAATATTTGAAATAATAAAGTAACTTCTATTTTAAAAGCAAAACGAAGAAGAAGAAAGCAAACTAAAGATTATTTCTATACAGAAACTGAAATGATTTGAGTAAAGTGCAAAGTGATGTTATATCTAACGAGTAGCTGTGTCACATGACCTTAATTAAATAAAATCTTCTTTTTTTTAAACAGTATTTAAAAAAAACATCTCCAATTATAATTATATTGAATCCAGTTTTTGATGGACAAAGACCTCAGAATAAATCTGAGCCGAACTATCACCCTTCTACAAATATCTATTGAACTTTTTGGACCAAGCTGGACTCAAACCCACAACCTTAGAAGTGAGAGAAAAAAAAGTTAAGTTCAATTACGGAAAAACATTATTTTAATTATATCTTTAAGAAATTGTCATGGGATATCAACTGGAAAGTCCTAAATATCCATTACTGCAGTTTTAAGCAGACGGAAGAAAAATGGTCCATCATAATATGTCTAAACCTAGAAAGCAAAGCTATCCCAAATGCCCTCAAATCTACATACGGGTAATATTATCTGTACTTGTTTTTATGACTTTATAAATACATACCGACTTAACCATTTTTGGTTATAAAATAAAGCGGTCAACAACTATGATCAAAATGGACAGACGTTATAATGAGGTTAATTATTCTGCAAACTTAAAAAACTAATTAAAACGTAGTTTATAACTTTTACTAAGAAAGTATCTTATCAAATAAACTCACACACTTAAAAAAACATTTTTTGGGTGTCCATCAACATTGCCAATTTCGAACATTTTTTTTTTTAGTCTAATTGTAAGACAACTTTTTCTGGATATAACAGATAAATGATAAAGTATGTATACTAGAGGTCATAAAAACATGATGAAGAAAACTTCACTTTAGTATGTTCCAGTATAATGACATTAGTATTTATATAATCGTAGAAAATCTTACATCATTCAAACTTGAAGTTGATGTTTTTCGTAGAATCTGAAATTACCATAAATACTCTAACAAATGCAAATATAATCTTACTTTACAAATGCAAGCATTATGTCATAGTTTGTTCTCTTACACACAAGTTCTTTGCAAGAAACCACAAACAAAAATACTCACGATGACATTTGATGGTATGATATGGAAACATAGTAGGTTACCAAGGATACAGTGGCACATCAAACATTATATATGTAGTTTACCTTGCATGGACGCCTAAGAAACAAGCACGTCTTCACTGACACAGTATTTATGAACAGTAAGAATCTTGACCTAAAATCCTTGCTTGCTAATTAGTTTTTAATTAGTTCCAGGAAACAGCATTGTTAATTAGCTACCACAAAACTAATTTGCATCTATTTGAATGAATAGTTGCATGATTCTACGGATGCAATTCAGGCTTAAGAATTGATTCTATTAGTAACCTTAACATCAATTGCTTTTCTATTGGCCATCATCACAGTAAAAATTTGTTAAAAACTACAAATCTAAAACACTTTCGCATTATAAGACTTGGTTCTCCTTAATTCAAAACTCACTAGAATAATTATTATTAAATCAATTAATTATTGATTAATTGATAACAGAAATCTATCATATTCATGGATTCAAAACAGACATGTTTCACCATACTAAGTTGTTACTAGGTACACTTTTGGTCCAAAAGATTTTGGAACTACAGTTTCTAATGTTATAGAGTTTATTAAACTGTTGCTTTCCATTACTGAAAAATAATTCACAAGGTGTTCGCGAATAGATTGTCACAAGTGGCACACTGACTCTTTCCATTCACAAATAAAGAGGGAATTATTTTTCAGTAACGAAAAACAGCAGTTGAATGAATTATTTAAAATTAAAAACAAATTTCAAATTACTAGAACACAATTGTTTAACATTGTGTTTGCATGCAGTCACACATTGTGACAGAATAACTTCTGATTTAAAAAAAAACACAAGTATTCCAGTGGATAATTCCATCGGCTTAGATGTCATTATAAATCTACCAAAATGTAAAAAGATTTGAATTTATTTTTCTTACAGTTCATAAATCAAACATTTTGAGAAACGTAGTGCTTGTTAATTTATCATGGCCCTTTAGATTCGATGATAAATATGCAATACTGTGAAAAAGCCACACGCACCTTTAACACTGTTCAAACATGAATTAGAAGTAGTTTTCAACTATATGAGATTTAGCAGTAAATACTACTTGCTATGTTTTACAGTGGGAGGTTGACAAGTGGAAAATTCTTTTGCTCAAATGTAGATGACTTTGACAAAAGAAACAAAAAATATGTCTAAACCACATTTCTTTTATTTCCTTCAAATATCTAAGGTGTATAGTTTCTTCCTATACATAATAACATAATGAGGAAAACCTAACCACAATGTTTCAAAAACAATAAAGTACAAAAGCAGGTGTGACATCAGAGAATATAAACTTTCAGTTAAAATACAGCATTGTTAATAGTCATAGTCTTATAGTTCCATGGCCCATACCAAATGTTTTGTTCAACTCCCACCCCTGCATATTGCACTTCTAATTCATCTCTGAACAGTGTTTAACCAAAAGCATTGCCCATTAGGTTACAGCTCTGCACTCTTGTGCATTATATAGATTATTGTGTGCAACCAATATGTGTGTGTGTTAATATCTTTATATTAACCTAAGAATTATGTAAATATCTTAAATTCTATATATATATTTGTTCAAGAATCCCCTTCCACTCTCACCGACTCTTCATCCTCTTTTCTGATGCAACACAAGGTCACCCGAGGCAAGATGAAGGTCAGGTCAACATGACATTGATAACTATTATTTCTTTTTTAGAATTTTTTCATCCTCCTTTTCTGATACAACACAAGGTCACCAGAGGCAAGATATAGGTCAGGTCAACATGACATTAATAATTATTATTTCTTTTTTGGAATTTTCAGTTCACTGCTGTATGGCAACACTTCTCTAGTACAAATAAATGAAAGAACTTAACAATATATGGAATGCCCACACATGTTGTTGCTAATATATAGCTTGAATGGAATCTTTTAATGCTTCTGTTGATAAAAAGTTGCCGAGGCAACATCTTGTGTTAGTTCACACTTGCACTCTCCTATACAGTTATACATACTTCAATATCCGTCTTACCCCGCTCTATGGCGGGCAGTTTAGATGGATTTAAATTTGAACTAGGAGACATATCTCCTTTCGACGTAGCCCGCTGAAGTTTTAACACCTACAATAAAATGTAAAATTACTGACAGATACTGGTGTATAATTACCAACAGATAGAAATGTAGTTTGCTGAAGTTTTAATATCTACAATACAATGTACAATTACTGACATAAACTGGTGTATAATTACTGACAGATACTAGTGTATAATTACTGACAGATACTAGTGTATAATTACTGACAGATACTGATGTATAATTATTTACAAATACTGGTGTATAATTACTAACAGATAGAGATGTAGACTGCTGAAGTTTTAATATCTACAATAAAATGTAAAATTACTGACATATACTGATGTACAATTACTGACAGATAGAGATGTAGTCTGCTGTAGTGTTAACTTCTACCAGACAATGTATAATTACTGAAATATACTGATGTATAATTACTGACAGATAGATATGTAGTCTGCTGTAGTCTTAACTTCTACCAGACAATGTATAATTACTGACAGATACTGATGTATAATTACTGACAGATAGATATGTAGTCTGCTGTAGTGTTAACTTCTACCAGACAATGTATAATTACTGACATATACTGATGTACAATTACTGACAGATAGAGATGTAGTTTGCTGTAGTGTGAACTTCTACCAGACAATGTATAATTACTGACAGATACTGGTGTATAATTACTGACAGATACTGGTGTATAATTACTAACAGATAGAGATGTAGTCCGCTGAAATTTTAATATCTACAATAAAATGTATTATTACTGACAGATACTGGGGTATAATTACCAACAGATAGAGATGTAGTCTGCTGTAGTTTTAATATCTACAATAAAATGTATAATTACTGACAGATACTGGTGTATAATTACTGATAGATAGAGATGTATAACTACTGGCAGATAGAGATGTATAACTACTGGCAGATAGAGATGTAGTCTGTTGAAGTTTTAATATCTACAATAAAATGTATAATTACTGACAGATTCTGATGTATAATTACCAGTGTTTTATTTACCCCTGCGTCCTGCGTCCTATATGCACAAATCTTGTGGCAGACGCACAATTCTGAAATATGTGCATCCGTTTGATGCAGAAAAACCGCAGCCGATACTTCCCGATTATCTCAAATACAGACATTTAATTCCCGACGCATTATGTTTCTTGCACACTGCTTTGTAAACACTATTGTGCGTGCATCATCGAATGAATTTCAAGAGCATCGGGCTACTACTGCACCGCTTTCTAAACAATAATGCGTGCGCACGTAGCATAATCAATTTCATCAGACAGTCTCTTTTACCGTTGCGTGTTGTAAATACTTCTTGTGTTATAGTTTCACTGAATCGAAACGGTGTTATAATTATGATAAATATATAATCAGCGGCGTAGCTGCCTTTACGCAACAACGCCCGGGCTTGCATATTTTTTTGAGAATGCATCATATGTCCTGGAAATGTCATCAGAATGCAGGAAATGCATCCTGAATTTTCTGATGGGGAGAGGGGCATGTCCCCCAGACACTTCCCCCAACCCTTCTAGAAACCTATGGACTTGTACATCATTTTAGGGTCAGCTACGCCACTGTCAATAAAGGAGATACAGTGTGTAATGTTATTTGAACCAAATCAACAAACACTGTTAGTCTTTTTGACAGAATAAGCTGCACAAGTGTTTTTTTTAATGTTTTTAACTGTTCTTGTCAATGTTTACTGTTGTTTAATTCTCATTTGTGGTTGTTTAAATGGTGCACAGCTAAAGGTTCACACAGTGCAATGGTGAAGTATCTTCATTTTCACAATGTTGCATCATTTAAAATTATAATGATTTAGTTAAAATGTCTAGAAAAATGGGACTCACACTTTCATTTTTTGCACTCACAGAATTGTAGTCCAGCGAGTCCTGGGACTCTTACATTGGAATTTGTAAATAAATCACTGAATTACTGACATATACTGATGTATAATTACTGACAGATAGAGATGTAGTCTGATATAGTCTTAACTTCTACCAGACAATGTATAATTACTGACAGTTACTGGTGTATAATTACTGACAGATAGATATGTAGTCTGCTGTAGTCTTAACTTCTACAAGACAATGTATAATTACTGACAGATACTGGTGTATATTTACTGACAGATAGATATGTAGTCTGCTGTAGTCTTAACTTCTAAAAGAAAATGTATAATTACTGACATATATTGGTGTATAATGACTGACAGATAGAGATGTAGTCTGCTGTAGTCTTTGACTTCTACAAACAATGTATCATTACTGACAGATACAGACAACACATTTGTATAACAACAGATAACTGTTAGCAACAAATCAAAGTTGTATCATTGCAAATGTTACATTGTATCATTGAAAAGGTAAAGTTGTTTCATTGAAAAGGTAAAATTGTATCATTGTAAAGGTAAAGTTTGTATCAATGTAAAGGTGATTTTATTTCATTGTAAAGGTAAAATTGTATCATTGTAAAGGTAAAGTTTGTATCAATGTAAAGGTAAAGTTGTATCATTGTAAAGGTAAAGTTATATAATTGAAAAGGTAGTTGTATCATTGTTAAGGTAAAGCTGTATCACTGTAAAGGTACAGTTGTATCAATGTAATGGTACAGTTGTATCAATGTCAAGGTAAAGCTGTATCATTGTAAGATAAAGTTTTGTCATTGTAAAGGTACAGTTGTATCAATGTCAAGGTACAGTTGTATCAATGTAAAGGTAAAATTGTAAAAGATAACACTGTATCATTGTAAAGGTAAAATTGTATCAATGTAAAGGTTAAATCATATCACTGTAAAGTTGTATCATTGTTAAGGTAAAATTGTGTCATTGTTAAGGTAAAATTGTATCATTGTAAAGGTATAGTTGTATCAATTGTTAAGGTAAAATTGTGTCATTGTAAAGGTTAAATTGTAAAGATAAAATTGTGTCATTGTAAAGGTAAAGTTGTATTATTGTTAAGGTAAAATTGTGTCATTGTAAAGGTATAGTTGTATCATTGTTAAGGTAAAATTGTGTCATAGTAAAGGTATAGTTGTATCATTGTTAAGGTAAAATTGTATCATTGTAAATGTAAAATTGTAAAGATAAAGTTGTGTCATTGTAAAGGTAAAGTTGTATCATTGTTAAGGTAAAATTGTGTCATTGTTAAGGTATAGTTGTATCATTGTTACGGTAAAATTGTGTCATTGTTAAGGTAAAGTTGTGTCATTGTAAAGGTATAGTTGTATCAATGTAAAGGTAAAATTGTATCACTGTAAAGGTAAATTATAAAGATAAAGTTGTGTCAATATAAAGGTAAAGCTGTATCATTGTAAATGTAAAGTTATATCATTGAAATGGTAAAGTTGTATCATTGTAAAGGTAAAGTTGTATCACTGTAAAGGTAAAGCTGTATCATTGTCAAGGTAAAGTTGTACCACTGTAAAGGTAAAGCTGTATCATTGTCAAGGAAAAGTTGTGTCATTGTAAAGGTAAAGCTGTATTATTGTCAAGGAAATGTTGTGTCATTGTAAAGGTAAAGTTGTATCAATGTATAGGTACAGTTGTATCAATTTAAAGGTATAGAGACCTGTCAAAAACTGCATTGTTCAACATCTATTACAAAATTGATATAAAAATATCATAGATTCCTTGACAGAAACTGAATTTGTGGAATTCCTGCTTATGGAAATTAAAGTCTCGCTGAGAGAAATTAGAAGGCTTTATCTAATTTACCAATTATGAAACACTGGTACAAGATTATTAAATCATCAGTATAACCAGAAACACTTACTTAAATACAGGTGAACCCTGACCTTGATCATACAACATACCTGATTCAGTAATTGTACACGCGTTCTTAGGCGTGTTCCCGTGCTATTGGCTACAGCAGACACAGAGCGAAAAAATGGATCAAACTGTCTCTCTGACTCGGGTTTATTTTCCCATTCTTTGCATATATCCTATAAAAAATATTCATAACAGTCATAAAATACAATTTTGTTTATACATGTTTACAGGAAAAAGTATGGTCTGGTGGTATTATCTGAACTAATTCATTTTAGGGTGAATTACGAAGCTCAGACTTTTTATGACCCACTATCGAGACCATTTCCTGGGTAGAACCAGTACTAGGTCAGTTGTTTTCAAGAGGCAATCAGATAGATCCTTGGATCTAACCACATTATGCACAATTCATGCCACACTGTAAATGCCTTCTAAACTACACAGTTCATGTCACACTGTACATGTCTTCTAAACTACACAGTTCATGTCACACTGTACATGCCTTCTAAATTACACAGTTCATGTCACACTGTAAATGCCTTCTAAACTACACAGTTCATGTCACACTGTACATATCTTCTAAACTACACAATTCATGTCACACTGTACATGCCTTCTAAATTACACAGTTCATGTCACACTGTAAATGCCTTATAAACTACACAGTTCATGTCACACTGTACATATCTTCTAAACTACACAATTCATGTCACACTGTACATGCCTTCTAAATTACACAATTCATGCCACACTGTAAATGCCTTCTAAACTACACAATTCATGCCACACTGTAAATGCCTTCTAAACTACACAGTTCATGTCACACTGTACATGTCTTCTAAACTACACAATTCATGTCACACTGTAAATGCCTTCTAAATTACACAGTTCATGTCACACTGTACATGCCTTCTAAACTACACAATTCATGTCACACTGTACATGCCTTCTAAATTGCACAGTTCATGTCACACTGTAAATGACTTCTAAACTGCACAATTCATGTCACACTGTACACACCTTTTAAACTCTATAATTAAAATAACACACTGTACATGCCTTCTAAACTGCACAGTTCATGTCACACTGTACATGCCTTCTAAACTACACAATTCATGTCATACTGTACATGCCTTCTAAACTACACAGTTCATGTCACAATGTACATGCCTTCCAAACTGCACAGTTCATGTCACACTGTACATGTCTTCTAAACTACACAATTCATGTCACACTGTACATGCCTTCTAAATTACACAATTCATGTCACACTGTACATGCCTTCTAAACTACACAGTTCATGTCACACTGTACATATCTTCTAAACTACACAATTCATGTCACACTGTACATGCCTTCTAAACTACACAGTTCATGTCACACTGTAAATGCCTTCTAAACTACACAGTTCATGTCACACTGTACATGCCTTCTAAACTACACAATTCATGTCACACTGTACATGCCTTCTAAATTACACAATTCATGCCACACTGTAAATGCCTTCTAAACTACACAGTTCATGTCACACTGTACACATCTTCTAAACTACACAATTCATGCCACACTGTAAATGCCTTCTAAACTACACAGTTCATGTCACACTGTACATGTCTTCTAAACTACACAATTCATGTCACACTGTACATGCCTTCTAAATTACACAGTTCATGTCACACTGTAAATGCCTTCTAAACTACACAATTCATGTCACACTGTACATGCCTTCTAAACTACACAATTCATGTCACACTGTACATGCCTTCTAAATTACACAGTTCATGTCACACTGTAAATGACTTATAAACTACACAGTTCATGTCACACTGTACACGCCTTTTAAACTCTACAATTAAATAACACACTGTACATGCCTTCTAAACTGCACAGTTCATGTCACACTGTACATGCCTTCTAAACTACACAATTCATGTCACACTGTACATGCCTTCTAAACTACACAGTTCATGTCACAATGTACATGCCTTCCAAACTGCACAGTTCATGTCACACTGTACATGCCTTCTAAACTACACAATTCATGTCACATTGTACATGCCTTCTAAATTACACAGTTCATGTCACACTGTAAATGACTTTTAAACTACACAATTCATGTCACACTGTACACACCTTTTAAACTCTACAATTAAATAACACATTGTACATGCCTTCTAAACTGCACAGTTCATGTCACACTGTACATGCCTTCTAAACTACACAATTCATGTCACACTGTACATGCCTTCTAAACTACACAGTTCATGTCACACTGTACATGCCTTCTAAACTACACCATTCATGTCATACTGTACATGCCTTCTAAACTACACCATTCATGTCATACTGTACATGCCTTCTAAACTACACAATTCATGTCACACTGTACACGCCTTTTAAACTCGACAATTAAATATCACACTGTACATGCCTTCTAAACTGCACAGTTCATGTCACACTGTACATGCCTTTTAAACTACACAATTCATGTCACACTGTACATGCCTTCTAAACTACACAGTTCATGTCACAATGTACATGCCTTCCAAACTGCACAGTTCATGTCACACTGTACATGCCTTCTAAACTGCACAGTTCATGTCACAATGTAAATGTACAGGCCTTCCAAACCACACAGTTCATGTCACACTGTACACACCTTTTAAACTCTACAATTAAATAACACACTGTACATGCCTTCTAAACTGCACAATTCATGTCACACTGTACATGCCTTCTAAACTACACAATTCATGTCACACTGTACATGCCTTCTAAACTACACAGTTCATGTCACAATGTACATGCCTTCTAAACTGCACAGTTCATGTCACACTGTACATGCCTTCTAAACTACACAATTCATGTCACAAAGTACATGCCTTCTAAACTACAAAATTCTTGTCACAATGAACATGCCTTATAAACTTCACAATTCATGTCACACTGTACATGCCTTCTAAACTGCACAGTTCATGTCACACTGTACATGCCTTTTTAACTAGACAGTTCATGTCACAATGTACATATAATCTAAACTACACAATTAATGTCACAATGTACCTGCATAATAAAGCTACACTTTCATGTCACACTTTACTTGCATTACAAACTACACAATTCATGTAACATTGTACCTGTATTATAAACTATACAATTCATGTCACATTGTACCTGCATTACAAACTACACAACTTATGTCAAACTTTACCTGCATTACAAACTACAAAATTCATGTCAAACTTTACCTGCATTACAAACTACACAACTAATGTCAAACTTTACCTGCATTACAAACTACACAATTCATGTCAAACTTTACCTGCATTACAAACTACACAATTCATGTCAAACTTTACATGCATTACAAACTACACAATTCATGTCACACTGTACCGGCATTAAAAAATTACACAATTCATGTCACAGTGTACATGCTGTCTAAACTACACAATTCCTGTCACATTGTACCTGCATTAGAAACGATACAACTCATGTCACATTGTACCTGTATTACAAACAGTGCCACATTGTGACAGCATTACAAACTACACAATTCATGTCAAAGTGTACATGCAGTATAAACTACACAATTCATGTCACATTGTACCTGCATTACAAACTACACAATTCATGTCACATTGTACCTGCATTACAAATTGTACCTGCATTATAAACTACACAATTCATGTCACATTGTACCTGGATTACAAACTACACAATTCATGCCACATTGTATCGGTATTATATGCAACACAATACATGTCACATTGTATCTGTATTACAAACTACACAATTCATGTCACATTGTACCTGCATTTCAAACTACACAATTTGTATCACATTGTACCTGCATTATCAACTACACAATTCATGTCACATTATTCTTGCATTACAAACTAAACAATTCATGTCACATTATACCTAGCACTACAAACTACACAATTCATGTCACATTGTACCTGCATTACATACTAAACAATTCATGTCACATTGTACCTGCCTTACAAACTACACAAATTATGTTTCAGTGTACATGGAGTCTAAACTACACAATTCATGTCACATTGTACCTGCATTACAAACTACACAATTTATGTCACATTGTACCTGCATTCTCTTTTCCTTGGATGCGAGTCGTTCATACTTTCTCTGTAGAAGGAGAACCTCAGTTTTCAGATGTGACTGGTCGGAGGCCGTCTCCAGCGCAAATTGCGTATTTCTACGGGCTAACCCTACACTAGATGGTGCGTCACCTTGCTCCATTTGACGTAATTCCTGGACAGTGAAAATTGTAAATCTCTTACAAAACTTATTTCCTATACAATTATATACTTGTATACATACTGAGGAACACGATTTATTGCTGATGTGTGAAGATTCAAAAATATTAAATGGTGAGTCCCAAGCTGAATGGGTTTATGGATAGTATCTGCTTTAAAGTTTTAAAAAAGACAAGTGTACCTTTCCAACAGCTTAAAACCTCCATAGGAACATTGAACTTAATGAAACATGAAAAATTTCAGATATGGCCATAAAAAATTAATTGCTAGATTATTCTCCACCCGCCCCTTAATTTTCATGCAGCCTGACCCTTTTTTTTTTTTTTCATAATTTTTTTTTTTTTTTTTTTTTTTCATTAAAAAAACCCATCAAAATATTTAAAAATAAGATTAAAAAATAAAATCCTACTGTCCTCCCAGTTTTTAAGAAAAATTTGGATGATAATCTAGCAATTAATTTATAATGGCCTATTATAAAATTCACTTATGTTATTTGACTGCACCACAAGTCTTTAAAACAGCCTAGCAGAACATAGTCCAATGGTCCTAAAAACATGGATAAACAACTGAAACGACAGCAAAAATGAAAAAAATGAAAAAAAAAACTAAATGAAAGAAAAGAGAAAATATCCTAAATGTACATACCCTTGTTGAATATTTCATGAGTTTAGCATCGGGTCTAGTGTCCTCCTGTATGCCGTACACTAAGAACGTAATACATCCCGACTCGAAGAACTCTAAATGTTCTTTGGTTATTTTCTTAAAAGTGAACACTTTTGACTGTTTAAAGTTTGGTGTGAGAGTATTTTTCACATACGGAGTTTCCGTCAAGTCCTTGTCTTTATACACGCAATATTTCACTTTTATTCCTTTTGAGAATCGTTGTTTCACTATTTCACCCTTGTGAAGCGTGACCTGAAAAATAGTTCATAATAAATCTTGACTAAAAGGTATACGTACAGTTAAACCTGTCTTATGCAGCCAGTCAAAAGTGGCCTTTTAAGACAAGTAAAACAGCATAGAAATAGGAAATAGCAAATGTGGCTGCTTAAAACAAGTTGCTGCTCAGTAGAGGTGACCGCTTACACAAATTTGACTGTGCTCATCGAACATTTACAAAAAAGGAACATGTACAACTAGACCTCCACTGATCCTTCCTAGCAAGTTTTTGCTAAATGCGTTCAAATATTTTTAGGACATCTCAGGACAATATTTTTAATTCCAAAAATACAAAGGGGCACAGTACCTTCAAAGTTTTATATTCTGAATACAAAATGGATATGTGCAACTAAATCTGACACTTATTGTTTAAAGTGCGATTTTGCTAAATTTGACTTCAGGTATCAGACCAGTAATCTGGACAAGTTTTTTTCATCCCAAAATCAAAAGGAGGTTACTCTGTCAAAAACCATTGACTGGGAATATAAATGGGGTATGACAACTAGATAATATACTGCTTATGCCTGCATCACATATTTACCGGTGGCATATATAACAGCTGCGTTTAGACACGACAGATCTGGACCTACATATTATCCTGAAAATTAACTTCATTCTCAGCTCGTCTAGAGATTCAGGAGGGCTTTGCATCTGTAACCCCCTGACAGAGGGACAACCGCTCCTCCCTGGAGGAACCCCAGTCCGGGCCTACAACTTGAAAAAAGTTAGCTGAGCCACTGCTTACCTTGAAGTGATAGGGTTTCCCCAGCAGTTGTTCAGGCTCATCTTCAAATGAATCCTCTTCTAGATGTTTACCATCCTTCTGACAAGGAGTCACATGCACATAAAGGGTTCCCTCCTCCTGACCCTTGTAGTCTGTGATGGTGATCTTGTCATCAAAATCTAGGGCATACGAGAGAGACTGCAGGAAGACATTGGCTGAGCCAATCAGGACGTCCTCGGTTGGTTCCCAGAATGGATCCTTCTCCTTGGAGATCTTCGATACATCTTCCCCATCCAGAAACTTCTGGTACATATCCTACATTTGAAAAAATATAACATTTTACTGATTTGTTGTTTCAACCTTCTTTTATTAATAAGTGAGTTGATCATTAAAAGATCCATTGTTCACATATGCTTTGATTGGGTATATTATGCAAAATACTCTTTTTCTATATATAAATGTTGCATAGATATAAAATTGATAGATTATACTCCCTGCAAATGCAGATACTAGTCTTTGATACTGGTCAAAATAATGTAAACAGTTCTATTCAATGCTAATCATCAAATGGCACCTTTGCCTGCTTAAAACAATGTCAGTTGATGCAAATTTCTTGTCCATCATAACCATGTTCATGTGCTTCCCTATTTCCCATATCCATGTATTCCTATTGGCAACAATTGTATATGGTAATAACTGTTCATGAACTTCTTCTCTCACATAATCTTGTAATAAATCAATGGCAACAAAACATACCTGTACGAGATAACACATGTCCATGAAGTTCCCTTTCTCCATATCCATGTGTTACCATTGACAACAATACATACCTGTATGAGATAATATCTGTCCATGAACTTCCCTCTCTCCCATATCCATGTGTTGCAATTGACAATACATACCTGTATAAGATAATATCTGTCCATGAACTTCCCTCTCTCCCATATCCATGTGTTGCCATTGACAACAATACATATCTGTATGAGATAATATCTGTCCATGAACTTCCCTCTCTCCCATATCCATGTGTTGCAATTGACAATACATACCTGTATGAGATAATATCTGTCCCATAGAACTTCCCTCTCTCCCATATCCATGTGTTACCATTGACAACAATACATACCTGTATGAGATAATATCTGTCCATGAACTTCCCTCTCTCCCATATCCATGTGTTGCAATTGACAATACATACCTGTATAAGATAATATCTGTCCATGAACTTCCCTCTCTCCCATCCATGTGTTGCCATTGACAACACTACATAATCTGTATGAGATAATATCTGGTCCATGAACTTCCCTCTCTCCAATACATACCTGTATAAGATAATATCTATCCATGAACTTCCCTCTCTCCCATATCCATGTGTTGCCATTGACAACAATACATATCTGTATAATATAATATCTGTCCATGAACTTCCCTCTCTCCCATATCTATGTGTTGCCATTGACAACAATACATACCTGTATAAGATAATATCTGTGCATGAACTTCCCTTTCTCCCATATCCATGTGTTACCATTGACAACAATACATACTTGTATAAGATAATATCTCTACATGAACTTCCCTCTATCCCATAACCATGTGTTGCCACTTGACAACAGTACATACCTGTATAAGATAACGCCTGTTCATGAACTTCCCTCTCTCCCATAACCATGTGTTGCCATTGAGAAGGTTTTTCATCTTTACCATAACCCTGAAGAATACAGACAAACAACTGTTACAAGTGCTTTTACTACTTTATATCCATATATCTATATGCATATCATGCATGAAATCTTGTTTCAAACATACTTTTCTCAAACATATGTTTCTGTCTTATCTCAAAACTATTTGATGTCTTATCTCAAACACATGTATTTGATGTTTATCTCAAACATATTTGTTGTTTTATCTCAAACATATCTGAAGTATTCTCTCTCACACAAATTTGATGTCTTATCTCAAACATATTTGTTGTTTTATCTCAAACATATCTGCAGTATTCTCTCAAGAAAAATTTGAAGTCTTACCTCAAACACTTTTGTTGTTTTATCTCAAACATAATATCTATCCCAAACAAATCTCAAACTGATATCTATCTTAACTGAAACACAAATGCCGTCTTTTTTTCTTAATGTCAGGTAAGAGTGACTTTATTGACAAACGGCATAAGTATAAATTTACATCTCGAAACTAACATCAAGTAAATGACAGCATAGGAGCAATAAAGATACGTTTACAGTTTCATTGCAGAGAGTCAGTTTACATTATAATAATAAATTAATTATAAACATTGACATATAAATTGGATTATCTAATTAGTAATGTTTCCATTATAAGTTTATAAGGCAATGTTAATTAATGTCAATCATGTGAACAAACATTGATACATACACCCATGGGTGTTTGTTGTCATAGCAACAGACTACAACAGACAATCATGGGTGTTTGTTGTCATAGCAACAGACCACAACAGAGGATCATAGGTGTTTATTGCATTCACATACTTTGTTGCTTTGTTTTATTGTTAATATGTTTGTTCAAACAATGAAGATACCATATTATAAAGGTACCCAATGACGGTAACAAATGAATCTACCAATTGAAAGTACCCAATTACCAGGTATCATATTGAGGTACCCAATAAAGGTACCTAATAAAGGAACCAAAATAAAGGTACCCATTGAAAGTTCCAAATGAAGGTACCCATTGAAAATACCAAATGAAAATACCCAATAAAAGTACCATACTGAGGTACCCAATAAAGGTACCTAATAAAGGAACCAAATGAAGGAACCCAATGAAGAAACAGAATAAAAATATTCAATGATTTAGGTAACAACAAATGAGAGCACTCAATGAAGGTACCAACTGAAGGTACTAAGATATGGCAAAATATTCCTGTTGCAGCTGAAAGTGCAAACATTTAAGAAAATGATGTTATTTATGGAAGGTTGTTAAAAAATGATTTTAGTAATTTATTGTATCTCAAGTGGAAGAAGCTGAGAACTTTTGCATTTCTTTGGTAGAGTCATTATTGTTCAATATAGCTTCATGCAATATGCTAGTGTCACTAAAGTATATTTTCTACCACAACTCATGTGGCACCCACAAACTATGCTGAGTGATAAAGGAAGACTAACATAAATGTGACCGATACACTTACACTTACATATATACATACTTGTAAACCAATATAAGTCAAACCTGTCTTAAGCAGCCAGTCAAGGGAAGGAGCAAAAGTGGCCTCTTAAGACAGGATGTTCATACACAGAAATATGCAATACAGAGCTTTAACCTACAATCTGTCACTAAAACTTGCACCTACATTGATTTTGTAATACAGAGCTTTCATCTACAGTCTGTCAATAAAACTTGCATCTCTATAGCTTTTTACTACAGCTATTTTGCCTGCATATTTTGTTTTATAGAGCTTTCCCAATATACAGCTTGTTTTTACAGGCTTTCATCCCAATGGATTGTTACTGTAGAACTTGCATTTACAGGACTTCAACCTACACAGTTTGTTACAGGGCTACTGCCTATTATAGACAGTACAGGTCAATTAAGCTACCTAGCACTTTTACTAAACACTCAATATTCCCATCTCTGACAGGAAGAACTTCATACAAGTTTAAGTGAATGACACACAAAATACAAAGGTCTGTGATAGTGTTGGTTATTAAGGATGACAACCAAGGATGACCAAACAGTTCAAAGTGAAGCAACCAAAGGTGAAGGGGTTATATCCATGACAACCTGATGACTTACTCACAACTGTATTGGCCAAAACAATGAAAAAGAAAATAGATTTGTAACAATAACAATAAGTGAAATAAAGTCTTATAGATGTGAAATAAATCTCTACCATCATGGAATGTTTATATATTTTTTATTTTAAAGTTTCTGCAATCATCCATGAACAATTTCTTTATGAAATAAACATATAAACAAATAATTTTAACTTGTTAAATTGTCTGATTTTTTTTTGAAGGTTATTTACAGCAATTCTGACAATGCGAGTATATCAAGTTAATCTATTTTATTAACTATTAGACTGCAGCTTGGTCTAGTGCTAGAGCACCTGCCTTGAATGCGGAAGGTCTTGGGTTCAATCCCCGGCCGGGTCATACCAAAGACTTTAAAAATAATAATAGAAGCTTCGTCGCTTGCACTCAGCATTTAGAGGAAAGTTCTAGGTCTAGTCGGTCTTGTGTCAGTATAATGTGATGGTGGAGTATTATACAATGTGCCTGCAGCATGATACTCCAGTGTGACAGCACTCAGAATACTGTCTCAAGTAGACACGATAGCGATATGACTGAAACCTGACGCTAAATACCATACAACAACAACTTTATTAACAACATAAAGCTGCAGCAATGGCTTGGAGTAGAGCATTCACCTCGCTTGCGGAAGGTTGTTGGTTCAATCCATGGCCAGGTCATATCAAAAATTTGGAAAATGGTACTAGAAGCTTCCTCGCTTGGCACCCAGCATTTAGAGGAAAGTTCTAGGTCTGGTCGGCCTAGTGTCAGTATAATGTGACTGGGTGGGGTATCATACCACATGTCTGTGGCACGATCGATACTCCAGTATGGCCATCCAACTGACCATTTACAACATAACCTTATCTTGCTATTTTTCCATGATTCAACATTAAAATAATTTCACTATAAACATTCTTTTTAAATGAAGATATTAAGTATTGAAATATAACTATTGAAAGTCAAATTTTGTTAAAAAACAATTAATTATTATAGAAAATTCACACAGTTAGACAATCTTCACATTTTGTATCCTGATTAATATCATAATGTTAATACCAATAATGATCAGATGTTCCCTACAAATATGAATTTTAAGGATGAAACCGGGCCCGATTAGTTTAGCCGGTAATGCGTCTGACTATCAATTCAGGGGTCATGAGTTTGAATCCCCGCCCTGCAAGAGTCTCGATGATGATTGATATACTACATTTCATCTCATTATCATTCGTCTCTTACTGCTGGTTCAAGTAGGAAAGTAATTGGTTATTTGCAGAGATGGAGTGTGCTCAAGTATTGGTTAATCTCTCAGGATCCCAGGACACAGTGGTTAGGTTAACTGATCGTCTGTTAGCCCTCAATGGCATAAAAAGCCAACTACAGTTATGACTTATTCTGTAAGTATTTTATTGAAAATCTACAACTTTTCAATTCATTATTTACATCATGCAATGTATCTCACCTGTTTATACTCAAGAGACAAACATCAAATTCTATTTACTATCAATTATCATTATTACCTCTGTCAAATATTCCAGCCTCTCTTTTATTAATATAAATATTTCCGAATCGAACATCAAGCTGAAATTGTGGTATTGTGACCACAATTTCAATGTCCCCTGCATTTTACCTCCCTAAATGGCAACCAAAATAGATTCATCATCACATGGGACACTATTTTCATCAATGCTATATTGTCCTCAAATTTCAATTTTTCACTACATTTTTCCCTCCAAAAATGGTGGCCAAAATAGACTTATCGTAACTTGGGATACAGAAGACTTTTTTCACCGATGCTATGCTGTCATTAAAGGAGCAGGGTTGGGGACTACATGATTGTGCGGATTCTGACTGTATAGATGGAAGATATCATAATTAACATACAGTGTTATAACTTTTAACA
Organism: Panopea generosa; assembly: GCA_029582155.1. Taxonomy (NCBI): domain Eukaryota; kingdom Metazoa; phylum Mollusca; class Bivalvia; order Adapedonta; family Hiatellidae; genus Panopea; species Panopea generosa. The sequence goes on from CM055900.1 coordinate 21,516,267, forward strand.
ACTTGGCAGAACAAAGTGGATATTCTTCCAATTGTTTTTGTAGGTAAGTGTTGCATATTTTATCAGTTAGAAGCAATGTAAGTTAACAAATCATAATTAATAGTAAGCTGTAACTAACTCATTATTGTTAATTAATATCTATTAAAATACCTCATCTCCATATTGTGAATGGAGTAGTCTGAGAAAAATTAAAAAACACAAAAAGCAAATAAACATTTCACAAAAATTAACGTATCCTTTCAAAAATGAATTATTGTATTGGGATTTCATTGCATGCCAAAGAAAAAAGTTGTAACGAAAAATCTTAACTATGACAAACAAACCTTTACATTGTCTATATAGAGTAGCAGAGTAATATAAATACATGATAGTTGGGCATTAAGAATAATTCAAAAGCCATCCTAGTTTGATTGATATTATTGTAGCATTAGTTTATTTATTTTATGTAACTTTTACAAAAATGACATAAGTCACAGTGTCCACAAAATATTTTATTGTTTGATTTTATAGTGCTGCTTGCATGTATAAAATACATGAAAGGGAAAAAAATCATATTTTTAAGCCCGGGTGACATATAATTTTTTATACTAGTCTGTTTATTTTCCAATGTCATGTGAGAGTCAGTGAAAACCAACATGCTTTGTACAAGCATTTAAAATATGCAAATAAATTCTGTGATATTTTTCCTAAATATTATTAGAGAAAATAATCAAAGTACAGAAGTACTGATAGCTGGGCTTAAACAAATATTGATATTATTGTAGCGCTTTGTCTATATTATGCAACATTTAAAAATGACATAACACAATGTGCACAGTAACATCTATATCTACTCATGAGGAATCTGCAACAGAAAGCAAGTCAATACCAAAATAAACCAATCATCACCACTATATGTATAGGTACATGATGAACACTGCTTGAATTAAAATAATCTTGTAATAGAAATGAAAAAAAAAAATGAATGGTTAAAATCAGACATTTAAGCACTCAATACTATGGCATAAAAACTGTATTGGGGTAGAAATATAAATACATTCCAAGTATACATGTAAAAATAAATAGATCACAAAAACACCTGTATGGATAGTGGTTACTGTGATATGAGCATGACTAAAAACTTTAACTTTCTAAGTATAAAAGTCTGATATATAAATTGTCTGATTTTTTTTTGGAAGGTAATTTACAGCAATTCTGACAATGCGAGTATATCAAGTTAATCTATTTTATTAACTATTAGACTGCAGCTTGGTCTAGTGCTAGAGCACCTGCCTTGAATGCGGAAGGTCTTGGGATCAATCCCCGGCCGGGTCATACCAAAGACTTTAAAAATAATAATAGAAGCTTCGTCGCTTGCACTCAGCATTTAGAGGAAAGTTCTAGGTCTAGTTGGTCTTGTGTCAGTATAATGTGATGGTGGAGTATTATACAATGTGCCTGCAGCATGATACTCCAGTGTGACAGCACTCAGAATACTGTCTCAAGTAGACACGATAGCGATATGACTGAAACTGACGCTAAATACCATACAACAACAACTTTATTAACAACATAAGCTGCAGCAATGGCTTGGAGTAAGCATTCACCTCGTTTGCGGAAGGTTGTTGGTTCAATCCCTGGCCAGGTCATATCAAAAATTTGGAAAATGGTACTAGAAGCTTCCTCGCTTGGCACCCAGCATTTAGAGGAAAGTTCTAGGTCTGGTCGGCCTAGTGTCAGTATAATGTGACTGGGTGGGGTATCATACCACATGTCTGTGGCACGATCGATACTCCAGTATGGCCATCCAACTGACCATTTACAACATAACCTTATCTTGCTATTTTTCCATGATTCAACATTAAAATAATTTCACTATAAACATTCTTTTTAAATGAAGATATTAAGTATTGAAATATAACTATTGAAAGTCAAATTTTGTTAAAAAACAATTAATTATTATAGAAAAAATTCACACAGTTAGACAATCTTCACATTTTGTATCCTGATTAATATCATAATGTTAGTACCAATAATGGTCAGATGTTCACCTACAAATATGAATTTTTTTAAGGATGAAACCGGGCCCGATTAGTTCAGCCGGTAATGCGTCTGACTATCAATTCAGGGGTCATGAGTTTATATCCCCGCCCGGCAAAAATCTCCATGATGATTGATATACAACATTTCATCTCATTATAATTCGTCTCTTACTGCTGATTCAAGTGGAAAAGTAATCGGTTACTTGCAGAGAATGGGGCGTGCTCAAGTACTGGTTAATCTCTCAGGATCCCAGGACACAGTGGTTAGGTTAACTGATCGTCTGTTAGCCCTCAATGGCATAAAAAGCCAACTACAGTTATGACTTATTCTGTAAGTATTTTATTGAAAATCTACAACTTTTCAATTCATTATTTACATCATGCAATGTATCTCACCTGTTTATACTCAAGAGACAAACATCAAATTCTATTTACTATCAATTATCATTATTACCTCTGTCAAATATTCCAGCATCTCTTTTATTAATATAAATATTTCCGAATCGAACATCAAGCTGAAATTGTGGTATTGTGACCATAATTTCAATGTCCCCTGCATTTTACCTCCCTAAATGGCGACCAAAATAGATTTATCATCACATGGGACACTATTTTCATCAATGCTATATTGTCCTCAAATTTCAATTTTTCACTACATTTTTCCCTCCAAAAATGGTGGCCAAAATAGACTTATCGTAACTTGGGATACAGAAGACTTTTTTCACCGATGCTATGCTGTCATTAAAGGAGCAGGGTTGGGGACTACATGATTGTGCGGATTCTGACTGTATAGATGGAAGATATCATAATTAACATACAGTGTTATAACTTTTAACAACTTGGCAGAACAAAGTGGATATTCTTCCAATTGTTTTTGTAGGTAAGTGTTGCATATTTTATCAGTTAGAAGCAATGTAAGTTAACAAATCATAATTAATAGTAAGCTGTAACTAACTCATTATTGTTAATTAATATCTATTAAAATACCTCATCTCCATATTAGTGAATGGAGTACAGTCTGAGAAAAATTAAAAAACACAAAAAGCAAATAAACATTTCACAAAAATTAACGTATCCTTTCAAAAATGAATTATTGTATTGGGGTTTCATTGCATGCCAAAGAAAAAAGTTGTAACGAAAAATCTTAACTATGACAAACAAACCTTTACATTGTCTATATAGAGTAGCAGAGTAATATAAATACATGATAGTTGGGCATTAAGTAATAATTCAAAAGCCGTCCTAGTTTGATTGATATTATTGTAGCATTAGTTTATTTATTTTATGTAACTTTTACAAAAATGACATAAGTCACAGTGTCCACAAAATATTTTATTGTTTGATTTTATAGTGCCGCTTGCATGTATAAAATACATGAGGGGGAAAAAAATCATATTTTTAAGCCCGGGTGACATATAATTTTTTATACTAGTCTGTTTATTTTCCAATGTCATGTGAGAGTCAGTGAAAACAAACATGCTTTGTACAAGCATTTAAAATATGCAAATAAATTCTGTGATATTTTTCCTAAATATTATTAGAGAAAATAATCAAAGTACAGAAGTACTGATAGCTGGGCTTAAACAAATATTGATATTATTGTAGCGCTGTGTCTATTTTATGCAACATTTAAAAATGACATAACACAATATGCACAGTAACATCTATATCTACTTATGAGGAATCTGCAACAGAAAGCAAGTCAATACCAAAATAAACCAATCATCACCACTATATGTATAGGTACATGATGAACACTGCTTGAATTAAAATAATCTTGTAATAGAAATGAAAAAAAAAATGAATGGTTAAAATCAGACATTTAAGCACTCAATACTATGGCATAAAAACTGTATTGGGGTAGAAATATAAATACATTCCAAGTATACATGTAAAAATAAATAGATCACAAAAACACCGTATGGATAGTGGTTACTGAGATATGAGCATGACTAAAAACTTTAACTTTCTAAGTATAAAAGGGGCCATTATTCTGCATAAAATCCAAATGGAGTTATCCATTTTGGTCTCTTGCTTCCACTTCATGGAAGTTAACAAGCTTATAAAGTTTCACTAAGGTATGGGCCAAGGTTACTGAGACATGAGTATGCCTAAAAAGTTAAACAAAATTTTCTAAGTATAAAAAGGGCCACAATTCTGCCTAAAATCTAAATGGAGTTATCCCAGGTTTATGTGCATGTTGGCAAGTTAAACTAAAAAAAGTAGTTCAATTTTTTTTTGGTTAAGTCCCTTGATGTTAAACACTGGCTGGATGACAGATAGATTATGCAAGATGCATGCAATATGAGGGGAATAATTGTTATCTCTTTGACTCAACACAAAAACGGATGATAATTAAACAAATCATAAACTGAAATGTGATATACGATATAGCGACTGACAACAATCTGGTATTACTGGGAATGATGGAATTTACACAATGTTTAATAATATACAAAAATACAGCTCAATAGTTTGTGTTTTTTATAAGATATGAAGGAAAGAAATTGTTGAAATAAAGAGACGTCATGCTTTGTGAATTGACCTCACCAACCTTGGACAGAGCAATGCATAGCTGTTTTCAATTGGAAGAAAATGGAGTTAGATTTTCTTACTAAATGTATCTTGTATCTTGCAATAAATTAAAATATTATCTTAAGTTTGGTAGTTGATAAATATTACATTATTTTTACTTCCGCAGTTATTTATCATACATTATAGAAAACATTAGTCAATTATTTTTTTTCATGGCATAAAATAAATGTATGTTTTTAGTGCTGTTTCTTCAAAACTTATCTTACCACTTATACAAACCATACTCAAATTCTTCCTGGAAACCAGTAATAAGCATTTGCAGAAAAGTGTCTTTCTCAAGAAAACAACATTTAGACATGGCGAAAGCGGGGTGGTAGTCTAATGGATAGAGTGTTGGCCCCTCGCACTAGAGGTCTCTCAGATCCCATCAGCCAGGGAAGTAAGTTATCTAAACACAGCACCTTAAATCTCTCAGACAGGGAAGTAAGTGATCTTGAGACAGCACCTTAGATCTCTCAGCCAGGGAAGTAAGTGATCTTGAGACAGCACCTTAAATCTCTCAGACAGGGAAGTAAGTGATCTTGAGACAGCACCTTAGATCTCTCAGCCAGGGAAGTAAGTGATCTTGAGACAGCACCTTAGATCTCTCAGCCAGGGAAGTAAGTGATCTTGAGACAGCACCTTAGATCTCTCAGCCAGGGAAGTAAGTGATCTTGAGACAGCACCTTAGATCTCTCAGCCAGGGAAGTAAGTGATCTTGAGACAGCACCTTAGATCCCTCAGCCAGGGAAGTAAGTGATCTGCCAGGGAAGTAAGTGATCTTGAGACAGCACCTTATACCTCTCAGCCAGGGAAGTAAGTGATCATGAGACAGCACCTTAGATCCCTCAGCCAGGGAAGTAAGTGATCTGCCAGGGAAGTAAGTGATCTTGAGACAGCACCTTATACCTCTCAGCCAGGGAAGTAAGTGATCATGAGACAGCACCTTAGATCCCTCAGCCAGGGAAGTAAGTGATCATGAGACCGCACCTTATATCTCTCAGCAAGGGAAATAAGTGATCTTGAGACAGTACCTTAGATCTCTCAGCCGGGGAAGTAAGTGATCTTGAGACAGCACCTTAGATCTCTCAGCCAGGAAAGGCAGTGATCTTGAGACAGCACCTTAGGTCCCTCAGCCAGGGAAATAAGTGATCATGAGACCGCACCTTATACCTCTCAGCAAGGGAAATAAGTGATCTTGAGACAGTACCTTAGATCTCTCAGCCGGGGAAGTAAGTGATCTTGAGACAGCACCTTAGATCTCTCAGCCAGGAAAGGCAGTGATCTTGAGACAGCACCTTAGGTCCCTCAGCCACGGAAGTAAGTGATCTTGAGACAGCACCTTAGATCCCTCAGCCAGGGAAGTAAGTGATCTTGAGACAGCACCTTAGATCCCTCAGCCAGGGAAGTAAGTGATCATGAGACAGCACCTTATATCCCTCAGCCAGGGAAGTAAGTGATCTTGAGACAGCACCTTAGATCCCTCAGCCAGGGAAGTAAGTGATCTTGAGACAGCACCTTAGATCCCTCAGCCACGGAAGTAAGTGATCATGAGACAGCACCTTAGATCCCTCAGCCACGGAAGTAAGTGATCTGCCAGGGAAGTAAGTGATCTTGAGACAGCACCTTATACCTCTCAGCCAGGGAAGTAAGTGATCATGAGACAGCACCTTAGATCCCTCAGCCAGGGAAGTAAGTGATCATGAGACCGCACCTTATATCTCTCAGCAAGGGAAATAAGTGATCTTGAGACAGTACCTTAGATCTCTCAGCCGGGGAAGTAAGTGATCTTGAGACAGCACCTTAGATCTCTCAGCCAGGAAAGGCAGTGATCTTGAGACAGCACCTTAGGTCCCTCAGCCACGGAAGTAAGTGATCTTGAGACAGCACCTTAGATCCCTCAGCCAGGGAAGTAAGTGATCTTGAGACAGCACCTTAGATCCCTCAGCCAGGGAAGTAAGTGATCATGAGACAGCACCTTATATCCCTCAGCCAGGGAAGTAAGTGATCTTGAGACAGCACCTTAGATCCCTCAGCCAGGGAAGTAAGTGATCTTGAGACAGCACCTTAGATCCCTCAGCCACGGAAGTAAGTGATCATGAGACAGCACATTAGATCCCTCAGCCACGGAAGTAAGTGATCATGAGACAGCACCTTAGATCCCTCAGCCAGGGAAGTAAGTGATCATGAGACAGCACCTTAGATCCCTCAGCCAGGGAAGTAAGTGATCTTGAGACAGTACCTTAGATCCCTCAGCCATGGAAGTAAGTGATCTTGAGACAGCACCACCTTAGATCCCTCAGCCAGGGAAGTAAGTGATCTGCCAGGGAAGTAAGTGATCTGCCAGGGAAGTAAGTGATCTTGAGACAGCACCTTAGATCCCACAGCCAGAGAAGTAAGTGATCTTGAGACAGCACCTTAGATCCCTCAGCCAGGGAAGTAAGTGATCTTGAGACAGCACCTTAGATCTCTCAGCCAGGGAAGTAAGTGATCTTGAGACAGCACCTTAGCTCCCTCAGCTAGGAAAGTAAGTGATCATGAGACAGCACCTCAGATCTCTCAGCCAGGGAAGTAAGTGATCTGCTAGGGAAGTAAGTGATCTGCCAGGGAAGTAAGTGATCTTGAGACAGCACCTTAGATCCCTCAGCCAGGGAAGTAAGTGATCTGCCAGGGAAGTAAGTGATCTGACAAGGAAGTAAGTGATCTTGAGACAGCACCTTAGATCCCTCAGCCAGGGAAGTAAGTGATATTGAGACAGCACCTTAGATCCCTCAGCCAGGGAAGTAAGTGATCATGAGACAGCACCTTATATCCCTCAGCCAGGGAAGTAAGTGATCTTGAGACAGCACCTTAGATCCCTCAGCCAGGGAAGTAAGTGATCTTGAGACAGCACCTTAGATCCCTCAGCCACGGAAGTAAGTGATCATGAGACAGCACCTTAGATCCCTCAGCCACGGAAGTAAGTGATCTTGAGACAGCACCTTAGATCCCTCAGCCACGGAAGTAAGTGATATTGAGACAGCACCTTAGATCCCTCAGCCTGGGAAGTAAGTGATCATGAGACAGCACCTTAGATCCCTCAGCCAGGGATGTAAGTGATCATGAGACAGCACCTTAGATCCCTCAGCCAGGGAAGTAAGTGATCTTGAGACAGCACCTTAGATCCCTCAGCCAGGAAAGTAAGTGATCTTGAGACAGCACCTTAGATCCCTCAGCCACGGAAGTAAGTGATCATGAGACAGCACCTTAGATCCCTCAGCCACGGAAGTAAGTGATCTTGAGACAGCACCTTAGATCCCTCAGCCACGGAAGTAAGTGATATTGAGACAGCACCTTAGATCCCTCAGCCTGGGAAGTAAGTGATCATGAGACAGCACCTTAGATCCCTCAGCCAGGGATGTAAGTGATCATGAGACAGCACCTTAGATCCCTCAGCCAGGGAAGTAAGTGATCTTGAGACAGCACCTTAGATCTCTCAGCCAGGGAAGTAAGTGATCATGAGACAGCACCTTAGATCCCTCAGCCAGGGAAGTAAGTGATCTGCCAGGGAAGTAAGTGATCTTGAGACAGCACCTTATACCTCTCAGCCAGGGAAGTAAGTGATCATGAGACAGCACCTTAGATCCCTCAGCCAGGGAAGTAAGTGATCATGAGACCGCACCTTATATCTCTCAGCAAGGGAAATAAGTGATCTTGAGACAGTACCTTAGATCTCTCAGCCGGGGAAGTAAGTGATCTTGAGACAGCACCTTAGATCTCTCAGCCAGGAAAGGCAGTGATCTTGAGACAGCACCTTAGGTCCCTCAGCCACGGAAGTAAGTGATCTTGAGACAGCACCTTAGATCCCTCAGCCAGGGAAGTAAGTGATCTTGAGACAGCACCTTAGATCCCTCAGCCAGGGAAGTAAGTGATCATGAGACAGCACCTTATATCCCTCAGCCAGGGAATTAAGTGATCTTGAGACAGCACCTTAGATCCCTCAGCCACGGAAGTAAGTGATCATGAGACAGCACCTTAGATCCCTCAGCCACGGAAGTAAGTGATCATGAGACAGCACCTTAGATCCCTCAGCCAGGGAAGTAAGTGATCATGAGACAGCACCTTAGATCCCTCAGCCAGGGAAGTAAGTGATCTTGAGACAGTACCTTAGATCCCTCAGCCAGGGAAGTAAGTGATCTTGAGACAGCACCACCTTAGATCCCTCAGCCAGGGAAGTAAGTGATCTGCCAGGGAAGTAAGTGATCTGCCAGGGAAGTAAGTGATCTTGAGACAGCACCTTAGATCCCTCAGCCAGGGAAGTAAGTGATCTTGAGACAGCACCTTAGATCCCTCAGCCAGGGAAGTAAGTGATCTTGAGACAGCACCTTAGATCCCTCAGCCAGGGAAGTAAGTGATCTTGAGACAGCACCTTAGATCCCTCAGCCAGGGAAGTAAGTGATCTTGAGACAGCACCTTAGCTCCCTCAGCTAGGAAAGTAAGTGATCATGAGACAGCACCTTAGATCTCTCAGCCAGGGAAGTAAGTGATCTGCTAGGGAAGTAAGTGATCTGCCAGGGAAGTAAGTGATCTTGAGACAGCACCTTAGATCCCTCAGCCAGGGAAGTAAGTGATCTGCCAGGGAAGTAAGTGATCTGACAAGGAAGTAAGTGATCTTGAGACAGCACCTTAGATCCCTCAGCCAGGGAAGTAAGTGATCTTGAGACAGCACCTTAGATCCCTCAGCCAGGGAAGTAAGTGATCTTGAGACAGCACCTTAGATCTCTCAGCCAGGGAAGTAAGTGATCATGAGACAGCACCTTAGATCCCTCAGCCAGGGAAGTAAGTGATCATGAGACAGTACCTTAGATCCCTCAGCCAGGGAAGTAAGTGATCTTGAGACAGCACCTTAGATCCCTCAGCCACGGAAGTAAGTGATCTTGAGGAAGCACCTTAGATCCCTCAGCCACGGAAGTAAGTGATCTTGAGACAGCACCTTAGATCCCTCAGCCACGGAAGTAAGTGATCTTGAGGAAGCACCTTAGATCCCTCAGCCACGGAAGTAATTGATCTTGAGACAGCACCTTAGATCCCTTAGCCAGGGAAGTAAGTGATCTGCCAGGGAAGTAAGTGATCTTGAGACAGCACCTTAGATCTCTCAGCCAGGGAAGTAAGTGATCTTGAGACAGCACCTTAGATCCCTCAGCCACGGAAGTAAGTGATCTAAACACAGCACCTTAGATCCCTCAGCCAGGGAAGTAAGTGATCTTGAGGAAGCACCTTAGATCCCTCAGCCACGGAAGTAATTGATCTTGAGACAGCACCTTAGATCCCTTAGCCAGGGAAGTAAGTGATCTGCCAGGGAAGTAAGTGATCTTGAGACAGCACCTTAGATCTCTCAGCCAGGGAAGTAAGTGATCTTGAGACAGCACCTTAGATCTCTCTGCCAGGGAAGTAAGTGATCATGAGACAGCACCTTAAATCCCTCAGCCAGGGAAGTAAGTGATCTTGAGACAGCACCTTAGATCTCTCTGCCAGGGAAGTAAGTGATCATGAGACAGCACCTTAAATCCCTCAGCCAGGGAAGTAAGTGATCTTGAGACAGCACCTTAGATCTCTCTGCCAGGGAAGTAAGTGATCATGAGACAGCACCTTAAATCCCTCAGCCAGGGAAGTAAGTGATCTGCCAGGGAAGTAAGTGATCATGAGACAGCACCTTAGATCCCTCAGCCAGGGAAGTAAGTGATCTTGAGACAGCACCTTAGATCCCTCAGCCAGGGAAGTAAGTGATCATGAGACAGCACCTTAGATCCCTCAGCCAGGGAAGTAAGTGATCTTGAGACAGCACCTTAGATCCCTCAGCCAGGGAAGTAAGTGATCTTGAGACAGCACCTTAGATCTCTCAGCCAGGGAAGTAAGTGATCATGAGACAGCACCTTAGATCCCTCAGCCAGGGAAGTAAGTGATCATGAGACAGCACCTTAGATCCCTCAGCCACAGAAGTAAGTGATCATGAGACAGCACCTTAGATCTCTCAGCCAGGGAAGTAAGTGATCTTGAGACAGCACCTTAGATCCCTCAGCCACGGAAGTAAGTGATCTTAAGACAGCACCTTAGATCCCTCAGCCAGGGAAGTAAGTGATCTGCCAGAGAAGTAAGTGATCTGATCTGCCAGGGAAGTAAGTGATCTGCCAGGAAGTAAGTGATCTTGAGACAGCACCTTAGATCCCTCAGCCACGACAGACCCTATAGAGTATCAAGAAACCATTTTCCTTTTCTTATTTAAAAAAAATAGTGATGAAAAGCAACCACTATGTATAATAACTTACGTGGTTCCGTTCTGACTGCCGTAAGTGTTCTCCTGAGCTGCAGCCGATATCAACACAACCTCAAATGACTTTTGTTTGTTTAATTCCTCGGAAACTGCGTTCACTTCTGACACCATTGGCAATATCTCCAATACCTGCTCCTGCGCAATCTGCTGATCTGTTGAACAGAAATTGACCCAAAAGATCATATACTGCACACAAAAATGTTTTAATAAAAGTACTGTAAACAAAAAAGTAAGTTGGTTTGAGTTATAGCCAAAAGATCATACATGTATATATATTTATACTTAAACAAATTGTAAAATAATTGTTGTTTTAGCAGTGGGATAATAATAAACATATAAAGATGGACTATGGGATACATAATTATATACAAAAGTATTAAAGTAAAAAACAATGCTATGTAACTGTTCAAAATAATTAACAAATAATGTACACAACAAAGTTTCAAAATAATAACATTCTTTTACAAGCAATATTTTTCTCTATGCAAATGCTCAGCATAATCATTTGGTGAATTGACAGGCATTGTTTTAAATATTTCACAGTTTGTGATGCTGAACAATAACAATTTGATTATGAAAAGAATGATTTGATTTATACTAATTAATTTTAGCTTGCTTAATTGCGAAATAAGCTTTGAGCTTTTGTGAATTGTGAGTCTCTTTCCTGGGTATCACCAGTACTGGGTTTTGTTGAGAGGTCATTAGGCCAAACCTGGCAAAAGCAGCCAATACTCTAGCAATTGCACTACCGCAAGGCTAATATTTTACTAGTTCATTTTATCTCGATTGTGAAGCGAGCTCAGAGTTTTTAAGAATTGATCTGATATGAGAAAGATTAGTGATCCATGGCCATGTGGCATTGTTTGTCCAAGTATTACAATGTAGTATTTACTTAGAGACCGTTCACTTGTCTAAGGAAAATGGTGGAACTGGAAACAAAACCAATTGCTGAATTATTGACAGGTCAATTTCTCCCGAATTGTTTCTTGGGTAGAACCAGTACCAAGCATTGTTTTTGAGATGTCATTCGATCGAGAACTGAACCCATGACCTCTGTCATGAGTGGCCAACACTGTATCCACTCCACTACCTCTACGTCCAGCCAAGAATGTCAGATACAGGTTACGGACTATAATACTTAAATACAGTGTGGAGTTATGACTGTAACAAGTTTTGAAGGTGACTTTGAAACGAGCAGCGAACTTTTATGAGGAATGTTTAAGCAGGAGATGACATGGCGGTTGAAAAGCAAGCCTGTGACAGGTCGAAAACATAACTCTACTGACTAGAAAGTCTTTTAAATAAAATTTATTGATTGAATAAAAACTTAATGGGTACAATTGCCTTTCTTTTTTTTTTTAATGGGGTTAACACCATTTTCAACACATTTTAGGTTATATATGGCATATCCAGTTTTATTGGTGGAAAAAGACCTCAGAATGAATCCTTCTTAAAGCTTTTTGGGCGAGCAGAACTTGAACCTATGTCCTAAACAGTGAAAGGTGAGTGATATTGAGATGGCGCCTTAAACCACTCGGCCACGAAGGACCCACAATTGCACATTAATATGCCTTAAATCATTCAGGGGGTCCTCCGCGGCTGGATGGTCTAAGGCGCCATCTCAAGATCACTAACCTCTCACCACTAAGGTCATAGAATAGAGTCCCGCTCACTCCAAAGACTTTATGTGAGACAGTTTCCAGTAACTTGCGAAAGGATGGTGGTTCTACTTAGCCTGACTCAGTCTGAGGTGTTCCTCCACCAGTAAAACTGGATATGCCATATATAACCTGAAAATGGTGTTGAACTCCATTCAAAAAAACAAGAGGCCGAAGAGGGCCTGAGGACGCTCTACTGACTCATGAACCCTCGGGGCGGGGTCATTTTTTTACCCTAGGGACACCATTTGAACAAATCTAACAATACTATAGTTGGTCATCATTACTACATAAACATTTTGAAAATATATTGGGCCGTTCATGAGAAGAAGATTTTAAGTTTCGGACTATTTTTAGTAACGGTGGCCATCTTGAATTTCAGATCGAAAAAAAAAAATCTTCTGTATTGTCTCCTATGCAACAGAAACATGCATGTGAAGTTTCAGTTTAATTGGTCTAGTGGTTTCAGAATAAATGAAAGAAAAAGAGAATTTTCTGTTTTCCCATAGTATCCCTATTTAAAATTCTAAGTCCCCTTACAGGGCCCCTATAAATTTTAGCCCCTTAATTCTTATCTGTAATCAAACCCATACACATAGGGATAATTTATGCCAAATATGAACAAATCTGACATAACGATTCTCAAGAAAACGATTTTAGTAATTCCCCATTTTTACCCTTTTGGGGCCCCTCCTGACCCCTTAACCATTTACTTCATATAGACGCCTTTTGACACCTCTAATATAGACACCTTTGGACACGTAATATAGAAAGCTTTTGAATTATTGGATGAATTATGTTAATATTAACTGACAGAGTGGAAAACAGTGCAGGAAGTGTTCAGATTGCTCGTTACAAGCAATATGAACTCTTCCTGCACTGTTTTCAAAGGCCTTCCGTGATTGGTGTGGGAAAACACATATCTATGGAGTAAAGGGTTAAGACAGTGGAACCCATTCAATTTTACAAATCTGAACCTCCTTCACCAAACAATGCTTCTGTGAAGATATAGCAAAATCATTTCAATTTAAAAAAAAAAAAAAAAAAAATATTATAATGACATGTGTCCCCTACTTGAACCCTCGGGGCGGGGTCATATTTAACCGTATGGACACCATTTGAACAAATCTAACAATACTATAGTTAGTCATCATTACTACATTTTGAAAATCTGTTGAGCCGTTCATGAGAAGAAGATTTTTTAAGTTTTGGACTATTTTTAGTAACGGCGGCCATCTTGAATTTCAGATGGAAAAAAAAAATCTTCTGTATAGTCTCCTATGCAACAGAAACATGCATGTGAAGTTTCAGTTTAATTGGCCTAGTGGTTTCAGAGAAAGTGCTGCTAACAGACAACAGACCACAGACGACGGACGACAGACAACGCGCCATCGCATAAGCATTTCTGGCCTTTGGCCAGTAGAGCTAAAAACAGGAGAAGCATTTCAGTAAAACAAGATTACATCAAATGAAGCTCTTTGTAATGAAATTCTTGAAAAGCATTTTCTTCAAACATAATGTAGTTATAATGATTTTTTATATTGATTGAATATTTAGAGTCATTTTTATGCCATCAATGGCTAAAAGATGATCAGTTAACTTAACCACTGTTTCCTGGGATTCTGGAAGGTTAACGAGCACACCCATCTCTGTAAGTAACTGATAACTCACTTGAAACAGCGGTGAGAGAAGAATGATAATGAGATGCAATGTCATATATCAGTCATCATGGAGATCGTCTGGGCAGGGAATCGATCTCACAACCCCTTGACTGATAGTCCTACATGCTACAGACTTAGCAAATAGGGCCCGGCTATGATTTTTTTTGTAATCAGCATCAAAAAAACTCCTTTTTATGTCAGCAGTATGTCAGGTGTGGTTTTCCAGTGGCGTAGCTAATAATACTAATAAAAGTCTTTATTTACAGAGGGTTACACATTTAGTTTCAAATTAATCTTCCATGATGCCCTCTAAGCTAGACTCAAATTTGAGGTACTGCTTGGTAATGAGTGCAAGGGGGTGACATTTCCTCCCTATTTATTTGTGACAGCTTAACATTTCAGAAAAATGTAACATGTTTCTGTATGATTTTCAATGATACACATGTGCTTGAGTGCATATGCCTGGATATGCCCCTGATTTTAGCTCCTGTCAAAAAAACATAAACTTACCCCAAATTTGTTGATCTGGACATGTGAATGTTGACATACATGATGATGTTAAGAGTGAATATATAAGCTTCAAGTGAAACATACACTACTATGGACTGATTGACAATGCATGACAAAAATAATACATAATATATCAACAGTTTACAAAAGTAGTTTAACTCTGCTGTCAAATTGCATGCATGTCAGAAAGCATCACACACTGATAAAAATTCAAACATGTCAAAAAAGTATGCTTTTAAAATACAGATATAAGTTTGCTAAAAAACTTTTAACAGAATTTACTTAGTATAAAGGGGCCATAGTTCTGCCAAAAATCAAAATGGGGTTATCCCATTTACCTCCTTGAGACCCCATTGTCGTTGCGAACAGACAAGAAGTGTCACTGATATATGGGTAGTGGTTAGTGAAATATATACCTAAAAACTTTAATAAAAACAAACCCAATGTCAACACTGATGCAGGTACAATAGCTCCCATTATCTTCGAAAAATATAGCTAAATCTGCAGTATTAAATATAGCATTACAATCTTATTGATAAAAAACTAAAATAATTAACGTGACTTCGGTAAATTATCATTTTTGTTTTGCCAGGTGAGCACTAAAGTTGTAAAGTGAACATGCCAATTTCAGTGTCTTGATAAGTGATATTTCACTAAAAAAAATTTTTTCACTATTTTCAGCAGAGAAATATTCAACAATATTTAAATAAGGAAATCTCTATAATTCATCAAAAAAGCATAAAAAAAAAAAATTCATAATTATGTTGTTAAATAATACCATGCATGTTTATTTTGCCTTACACATGAGTTATACAAATACAAGCAATTATACAAAACCGCGCCCACATTTAAGACAACATATCTCAAGTGTTCTTATATAGTATCATGCAAAAACAAGCAGTTAGTGATACTGACCTTTTGTAAGATCTACCAAATATACCAACATACAACTGATTAGTGCAGTGTTGTTGTTTTTATTTATTACAAAGAAAACAAGTCACTGCTATGACTACTGACTTACAAAACAAGGACAACAACTCTGCATGGAATTTAGGTATCATCCCCATCTACACTTGATGTTGATCATGTATGTACATCATCAAATCAACCACTTGAAAACTGTGTAAATAATTCACTCCACAAGAATTGCAACATGGTGAATACAGCAATGCAAGGCCAATAACTCTGAATGGAATTAAGTTAATGTTACAAAATAAGAGTCACATACGTGTATACTTCATGTTGATCATGTATCAGGTATAAGACAATCGCTTACAAACTTTGGTAAGTAATTCACTACACAAGAATTGAAATATGGAGAATACAGCAATGTTACTAAATGCAAGGGCAATAACTCTGAATGGAATTAAGTCAATGTCACAAAGTATGTGTTACATACCCCTATACTTCAAGATGATCATGTATGCATAGTTTCAATACGTTTGCTTGAAAACTGCAGAAAAAGTTTGCCCCAGAAGTTGCTGAGGTCATTGCCACCAACTACACAAGGTTCATTGCAACACCAACATAAGATTTTTATGAATACTATTGGGTCACTCATTTCTGCCAAAGATGTATTATAATGGTTTTTGTAAACACAGGTTTTCAGAGCTAGGTTTTAAAGCAGTAAATAACAAGTGGCCCATGGGCCTTAACAGTCACCAGCTTATCTGAAGGAGAGTTGTCAGAAGACAACAAAGCTCGCCTCTGGGTGTCTAAGTCCAAAAAGGGCAATAACTGTGCCATAATGCAATCCAGAGTTATGGTTCTTGTCTGTGTGTGTTCCATTGATGATGGTGAACACACATGCTAAGTTTCATTCACATCCAATGAGTGGTTGCATAGATATCTTAAACTTAGATGCAAAAGGTTAACCTTGGTGTCTACAGATGATGACGCCAACAACGACGCCGACAACACCGGGGTTATGGCAATAGCTCTCCCTGGACATTGTCCCAGCGATCTAAAAATATTCACATAAGTCTATTCAGTCAATTTCTCTTATATTTAGTAAAGAAGGCCCCACCACCAGGGTCAAACTCTGAGATCCAGGGACATGTCCCTTGAGACAAAGACTCAGGTGACCTAAAAAATCCATCAGGTTTGGATGGCCTTTGTTGTTTTGGGGCGATAATATGTCTGCTAGCTTTTAAGATGTGTAGTGGACAAACTGGAATGAAATGTCAGAGTGACCAAGACTACTAAGATGTATAGTGGTCAAACTGGAATGAACTGCCAGAGTGACCAAGACTACTAAGATGTGTAGTGGACAAACTGGAATGAACGTCCAGAGTGACCAAGACTACTAAGATGTGTAGTGGACAAACTGGAATGAACGTCAAGAGTGACCAGGACTACTAAGATGTTTAGTAGACAAACTGGAATGAAATGCCAGAGTGACCAAGACTACTAAGATGTGTAGTGGACAAACTGGAATGCACGTCCAGAGTGACCAAGACTACTAAGATGTTTAGTGGACAAACTGGAATGAACTGCCAGAGTGACCAAGACTACTAAGATGTGTAGTGGACAAACTGGAATGAACTGCCAGAGTGACCAAGACTACTAAGATGTTTAGTAGACAAACTGGAATGAAATGCCAGAGTGACCAAGACTACTAAGATGTGTAGTGGACAAACTGGAATGAACGTCCAGAGTGACCAGGACTACTAAGCATCATCAGACAACTTAAAAGTGTGAAAAGCAATATGGCTGCCGTGTCGTTTTTTTTTATCAAGATATATGAAGACTACATGATATCTTTTAGAAAAATATAACTTTTAATTACTATTGGACATGTTCTAGAAATAAATTCATTCATACAGCTTCATATAGACAACAGTACAAAACCAACTTGTTTGTGAGACATTAAGCTGTGTTTACAAAAGCCAAAAAGCATTCAGCCTGAGTCACAGCTAAACAAACGGTAACTTCAACAAATATCTTAAACATTTAAATTTTCTCTTTGAACTTATAAAAATCTATCAAGCCAATGGAATGTCTTTTATTTATTTCAAGATCCTCTTTCAAATTTATTCTGGTATCATTAAAACAATTGCAGTTATCTTTCATTCTAATTCTACCTCAAAGACCATTTTAATACTTAGCCCTGAAAAATGCTTAATTATTTTTTTTTATGAAAATTAGCAAATAAATTGGTTGAACTTGTATATCAGATAATCAAGTAACTCTCTACCATAATTACAATAATAAAAGAGCAAGAATAACAAGAGCTGTCTGAGGGACAGCGCACTCGATTATTTGTCACAAAAGTACACATTTTGTTGAGACGGATGACAAATCAAAGCAAATAAGAATTATCTAACATACAAAATCAACAAAATTGAGTAGGTCTTATAACTACAATACCTTGTATGAAATTTCAATTCAATACATGCAGTGCCTGCTGAGTTATAAAATTTCTAAGTCAAACAAAGGCCTTAATTTGCAAAAAAATCTGGCAAGAGTTATCCCACTTGATTATTTAGTTGGTTTCATGACTACAAAGCGATTTGTAAAGTTTCAATCAAATATATTGAGTTGTTGGTGTGATATGGACTTGATGGTACTTGCACGCAAAACTTTAACCAAAAATTCTAAGTCAAAGAAAAACAATAATTTGTATTATATTCATGCAAGATTTATCTAACTTAGTTATTGTAGTAGGGTTGATGACTGGGAAGGTTTGTAGTGAAGTTTCAATCAAATACATTGAGTGGTTGGAATAGCTCTCTTTATCTTCTGAATAGTCAAGTTATAAACAAACAAGTTGACAATTAGATTCATACACTGCGGTCCCATTATAACGCGGTCCAACATAACGCAAATTCCGTTATAATGCGGGTTTGCTTGGCTCCCATTTTTTCGGCAGGGTGGAAAAGTCGTGATATAAAACTTGAAAATCTGCGCGAATGATCAAATGACAACCAAACAATAGATTGTCGCCATGTTTTGATTTGATAACCGCTCATCTTCTACTCACCAATTAGCCTTGATTATAACAAACTATTACAACCATTACCTCATGGTGGTTTAAATGATAGTTTAAGTGATTGATTCATGCCAGCATTGACTATTAACGGTTTGTAATAATCCGGAGTGTTTCAATAAATGCTGTCATGCGTCAAACACGGAAGCCATATGCAAACTTTGTTTTTATCAAGTGATCACGTGATCAAGCAACGAAGCGGTTGACAGGTATTAATATATCGCGGGTATCTTATCGGATCGTAAACTTATTTTTATTATTTAATTGTTGTTAATACTTCAGATATACATTTTTAATATTTTAACACTAACAGCGTTGAGTTTAAATTGAAGCCAGATTTTTTATATAGACACTGGTTTTTCTCCTTCCGGGTTAAACGGAAATGGCTGCCAAGTTTAGAATAATCAAAACACGAAAACGTTTTTCTTTCTTTCTTTTTTTTTGTATTAATTTTATACATATCTAAGTGTATCTGTTGTAACCAAATACGCGTTGTATCATATTACAATGCCAACAATACCATTCACTTAGAGTCGGACAGCACAATAGGTATGAATAACCGACATCGATTTTTTTCGAAGGTAATTATCGCTATAATGCGGTCAGCTTATAACGCGGTTTCATTTTGTGATTTTTTTTTTCATTTTACAAATTAATAATTAATTCTCCGTAGTTTACACATACATGTATTAAGTAATGCTTTACAACAATTGAAACCAAGTTTTAACAACTTATACAAGTTACTCTCAAAGTCTTTCTGGACCGAACCATTACTAAACATTATGCTGAAAATGTCTCCTCCTTAAAGACATAACACATAGCAATGGCAATGCATTGAACCTGTGACCCTCAGGACCTAGTTCTGGCTCTCTGTCACTAGAACATGTTCTCCACAATTCACCGAGTGTGGAGCACATGACCCAGTGGTAGAGCATCGGATAAAAGATCAGGAGTGGTAGGTACCATCCTCCGTGATGGTGTCCTTGGGCAAGAAACTTTATCCACATATGCTTAATATTGGTTCTACCTATGAAGACTCAAAGCATGATTTCTTTAAGTTTATAAGAACTTGTTTCACAATCAATGTAAAATAAATAAGTTTTAAACCATTCACTGATTCACAAGAAACAGACAAGAACAAATCACTTAAATACAGTTTTACCTTTAGTGAGCCCAGCACCTGTACCAGTGGCAAATCCTTTCACTTGAGCAATTTCTTTCTGAGCATATTCCCAGGTAATTTCTGCAGGCAGGTCATCATCTGAATCTTTGTTCTTTGGATTCATAAACACATACAGATGGTTTGAGCCTGTTTGTAAGCAGAAATAGTTATTCATTTATGCACAGGTATCGGTTACTTGTTATTAAGGAGAACATGAAAACTTGGGTCAAATATGTCATTGTTTAATTGATTGATTAAATTGAAAATGCGATGTTGAAAAAATTCATCTCCGGATATTAACAATCTTTTTAAGTGCGGCTGTGGTGAAGACTATAGTCTGCCATTCATGCCACAGGACTCGAGGTTTCAATCTCAAAAACAACATTCAATGGCAGTGTGTTCATGTAACACTATAGCCGCAAGGTTAGGCCATAATAAATGAATTGCTAAGTACTAATTGCTGATTTAGTTGAGCATGAAATATTGAGTTGAGCATGGAACAAAGTTATATGAACTCGGACCCAGCACTCAGGAGCAATTCACAAAAGCTACTGAGTTCACTTAGCAATTAAGCTTAAATAATATATATAAATAACTAATTTTGGTTCATTATTTTTATGCGTTTTTGTGGCAAGGTTTCTATTTTTATTTTCCAACTGAGGTTTCTGTATGGTATCAAGTTTTATTGGACAAGGAAGCCTTTGGACACGTACACACCCTCTGACACATACACATGAACTTGAACTGCTGCTCTTCGATTTCTTCACTTAAAATCTTTGAGTAAAGCTGGGTTTAATCTAGTCTTAACTGTGAGAGGTAAAAGTTCTTGGGGGTATATAAAAGATTATCCAACCAACCCACTACTCAACCATGGAAGATTTTTTATTAATCCCAATATTAAGAGATCAAGAAGGTATTAAAATCAATTGATCTTACCAAAGAGAAGTCTGTCTTTATGCGAAAGTATTTTCCTGCCTGTGAGTGGTACCCCGTTCACCTTAGTTTTTGAGCCACTCCCAGAGACTGGTTCCATCTCCACCACTCCATTTTTACATCGCAACTCTACATGGTGTTTCTGTATGCTGGTATAATTACAAATATACATTACTTGATTTACCATTAAGCCACAGAGGTGGTTCGAAGTCACTCTCTGTAGTGCTGATAAAAGTATTTATATGATTCTGACATGATATGAAAACCAGTCCAATTGGATGGCTATACCACAATCTTATTGACAACTTGGGTTTAGGCCATTATAAATTAATTGCTAGATTATCATCCAATCTTTTCTTAAAAACAGGAAGGACGGGAAGGATTTTATTTTTAATTTTTATTTTTAAAATGTTTGATGTTTCATAAAAAAAAAGAATATTTTTTTATATATACCTATATATATTTTATTTTATTTTTAATTTTTATGAAAATAATAAGGGTCGGGGCAGCATGAAAATTACACGGCAGGCGGGAATAATAATCTAGCAATTACTTTATTATGGCCTTATCGTTTAGATTTTCCATTTATGCCAATCAACATGACTGTTAAACATTTTAAACACAGGAACAAGAATGATAAAACCCAGCACTCTTTTTCACACACCTGTCATTGGTGTGTTTGTGTGTGAGGGGGATGAGTGGCTAGGGGCTGGTGTAGGTACCCCAAGTTGATATTGTGCTGAACATAATTCTTGCAATTTTTTGTGTTGTTTTATCTATATAATCAGGCTATCATTTCTCACTCAGAATTGCAGTTACTCAAACATTTTTATTGACTTTCAAAGCATTTAATTTTTTTTTCATGATTTCTGCCCATTTTTCTTCAAAATGACTTGCCAAAAAAAAAATAAATTTACCTACCTACTTACCCACGTGAAAAATACTGAGTCGGAGCATAGCTAAACAAATATTTTTTTAAGGATGGCCTACAGACTACGGGTACCCACCCATAGTCTGAAGCACAGCACACACGTCTTGCATGTATCTGTGCACACTCATGCATTCAGTATGTTTGTATACAATAATCATATGTATACACTCTAGTAATGTCTGTATACAAACAAATACAAACTGTACATGTACTCACCTTAAACCGCTGAGACAAATGTTTGGAACGGGGGCTGCGTCCTTCCTTCCAATTGTCGTCTCGCCATCTTTCAAGAAATGTACGATCACCCCTGACAACATCGGATCCTCATTCAGGTTAATCAAATGCACCTCCTTTTAATTTACGCTTGGAGTCCCCACTGTGACCCTCGTCTAGTTCTTGAGTTTCCCTCTGGGCTGCTGCAAGCTGAGTGGAGTAAATATAATATAACAAATAAGTTTAATTTCATATTTGTAAAAGATTTTCAAATGTTGTTTTAAATTTTTTTAGTTAACAGTCAATTTCAACACGTTTTAGGTTATATATGGTAACCAGTTGTATTGATTAGGGATAGCATTAGCTCTATGAATATTAAACTGTGATTGAATAGTTTGAATATTTAATGTCATTTCTAAATTATAAACACTCTTTCCTGGGATCCTGGAAAGTTAACCAGTATTCAAGCACACCCATCACCACAAGTTACTGTTAACTTTCTTATTTGAATCAGTGAGAGACAAATGACAATGAGACATAATGTCGTACGTAAATCATCATGGAGACTGTGACTTGACAGAGATTCAATCTCACTGACCCCTGGATTGATGACCAGACATCCTACCGACTGTGTTCAGGGTTCATCTTTCCACAAGTAAGTGACAATTTCTCACATGATATAGTGTGACTGATCTGAGCTTAAACCAATTGCTTGAGTGGTTAGTGACTTGTCAAAGAATACTGGAATCCCCCCGCCCCCTCTCTCCTACAACAATGGCAGCACAACCTCTCTTCCTCATGGACACAATGTATCGCTGAAGATAATGTTGTGGAATATTTGCCAATGTCTGAATCATGCCACACTCCAGTTGACCAACGTTCTGTTGTTGGGGTAGTTGTTGTTGCCGCAGGACAAGGTCATGGGAGGTATTGGAATAGTTGAACGATTATTTAACTACTTGTTTGTTTGAGCTGAAATTTTCTGAGAACATTCTCAAATAGATGTATTAGGAGATGTTTTAATATTGATAAGATGCATTTGTTGGTTTACTTGCAATGTTATAAAACAAGTGGCTGGTTAGAAATTTTGTTCAGTGTACGCTACCTTCTGGTCCCAGTTCATTGAGCCTTCTGATTCTGCCAACATCTGCTGATTGGCCATCAGTTGTGAACGTATCTCTTCCTCCATTTGTCTTCTCATTTTTTCAATTTCTACAAATCAATGAAATTGTAAATATCAAAGTTATAATCACTTCTAAGAGAGAGAGAGAGAGAGAGAGAGAGAGAGAGAGAGAGAGACAGACAGACAGACAGACAGACAGAAAGACAGACAGACAGACAGACAGACACTGTCTTGTTCCTTATGGAGAAGATAAGTTAAATAAATGGTAGATATAAACTATATATATATATAGTTATTTCTGAATTTATCAAACTCATAATATATGTTTTTCAACTCGTTTGATAAATTTAATAATAAATAAGCACTCATGTAAGATCCTCTGTATAACCTACACAAAATGGCATTGAAACTTTTTAAACACAGTAAAAAGCTCTACATTACCGTCTGCCGACATTCCAGCCTCCTGTTGGACAATTACACCTCCACTTTCCATTGCTTTTTTCAGTTTCTCATTTTCTTCCTGTATATGAAAAAAAAATAGATTCAGGTTGATGATTAGACTGGAGTTCAGTTAAACTTGTCTTAAGCAGTCAGTCAAGGGATGGAGCAAAGGTGGCCTTTTGAAATAGGTTGTTGCTTAATATAGGTTAATTTGATCTGAAAACATAGAAAAAAGGAAAATGAAAATGTGGCTGCTTAATAGAGATGATCACTTACACAGAGTATAAAAAAACAGGTTTCATATTAATGATGGTTTCATTTCAAACTTGGCCTTTAATATTACAACAAAACTGACATCATTACATCATTTTAATATACCATCTAACATGTATTAAGCTGACAATGAAGGGGAAAAGTAAATGAGATCATTATGGCTGATGGCTGCCTAACACAGGTTAATCTAAACAGGAAACATGAAAACTGAAAATACATAATTGAAATGTTTCAAACAGACACACATCAATGATAAATCAATTTCTCTCATGTTTGTAATATGAGCTATAGCCTATAACCATACGAAAAATTATTGGCTTAACTTAATGTTTAAGAAATTATAAAAAAAAAAATGTTCGTGGTGTCACTCGTTTTGAAAGTCAAAATCTGTTTTAGACATTATTGACAGAAATACGCTTTTTCCAAAATAGAAACATCCTGAGGTATTTTATTTAATATTTTCATCATGCATATAAAACAAAATCAGAAATAGTGGTATATAGAATGTTATCAAAATTGCCGTGTGTCTTTAAATATTTTATGAAAACCTTAACCCTCTAGATTTTAATGACTGTTACAATGAATGATCTAAATATCTGTATATTCCTCTGTATCTCTTGTATGGCAGGAGGCTTTTTATAACACTAGATTCAGAATATCAGGTTGGACAGGTTA
Organism: Panopea generosa; assembly: GCA_029582155.1. Lineage (NCBI taxonomy): Eukaryota > Metazoa > Mollusca > Bivalvia > Adapedonta > Hiatellidae > Panopea > Panopea generosa. The sequence goes on from CM055900.1 coordinate 21,540,740, forward strand.
GATTATTTTTTAAATTTTCAATACTTCTTAACCCTTTCCTCCATAGATACACGTTTTCCCACACCAATCAACGAAGGCCTTTGAAAACAGTGCAGGAAGAGTTCAGATTGCGCGTAACGAGAAATCTGAACACTTCCTGCACTGTTTTCCACTCTGTCAGTTAATATAAACATAATTCACCCAATAATTCAAAAGCCTTCTATATTAGAGGTGTCCAAAGGTGTCTATATTAGAGGTGTCCAAAGGTGTCTATATGAAGTAAAGGGTTAAGTGGGACAATAGTGCAGTGGATTGAGTTTTGACCACTTACGCCAGAGGTTTGATCCCAAGCTTGACTCGATGACCTCTCACATACAACACTTGCTACTGGTTCTACCCATGTAGACTTGAATCATAAAAGCTCTGAGCTTATTTTGCAAAAATAAAATTAGAACAAGAAAATATCTGTGGAGCTGATGGATGCTCCTTAAGTGAGTGTTTGATTCTGTACTGACTATTTGGTTGAAAAATACAAAACTGCATAGCAGGAACAATATGTGGTTCTGCACTTCACAGAACTCACTCACAAATCATTGAACCAGAACAAATAACAATATGTGCAGATCCTAGCTACTGGTAGTTTTACCAAATTAAACCAGAGGTAGTACCGAAATAGCGTCATGAAGACAATATGCACATCTCCACTTGGTAATGATGAATCCTAGCAAGTTTCATAAAATTCCAAGCAGAGGTTGTAGAAAAATAGACCGGAGAAGAATTTGGACACAGACAAAATGAAAGGGCCATAACTCCGTGAAAAATCATCGAACCGGAACACAAACATAGCAAGTTTCATAAAATTGCAACATGAGGTTGTAGAGAAATAGCGCAGACAATAATTTGGTCACAGACTCAATGAAAGGGCCATAACTCTGTGAAAAATCATCGAACCAGAACACAAAGACAAAATTCACATCTGCACATGGTAGTGATGCATCCTAGCAAGTTTCATAAAATTCCAACATGGGGTTGTAGAGAAATAATGCAGACAAAAATTTGGTCACAGACAGAATCAAAGGGCCACAACTCCATGAAAAATCATCGAATCAGAACACAACGATTATATGCGCATCTGCACTTGGCAGTGATGCATCCTAGCAAGTTTCATAAAATTCCAACATGGGGTTGTAGAGAAATAGCACGGACAAGCATTTGGTCACAGACAGATTCAAAGGGCCATAACTCCATGAAAAATCATCGAACCTGAACACAAAGACAATATGCATATCTGCACTTGGTAATGATGCATCTTAGCAAGTTTCATACATTTCGAACCAGGTGTTGTAGAGAAATAGCCATGGACAAGAACTTGGGGACAGACGGACAGATGGACGGACGCACGCACGCATGGACGAAGCAGCGACTATATGCTTCTCCCCTTTGGGGGAGCATAATAAAGTGCATTGGTGGGTGGCAATGAGGGGGCTTGGGGATGCATCCCCTTCACAGAATCTGCAGGTGGGAATGATTGTTTAAGGCAGGTGTCTTTATGTTGTATGATTCAATTTCATAATGGCATTATTTTCTCACCTTAAGTTCTCGTATAAGTTTATCCATTGGGTTTTCATTTACCACAGCTTTGTTTTGGATCTTCTTGGCTCTGTCTGCATACCGTAATGTACCCAATGTCTCGTCATAATTAATATCAGCAGGTGATAGTGCCGCTATCATAATAGTTTTACTGAAATAATAATATCACTTAATTAAAATAATTCATTATAAATTATATATAGACATCATCACTATCCTTTGAATAAATATTTAAATCCATGACATGGCATTAAGTCTGAATCTTGTCATTCATACGTATGAATGGCTTTTGTCTGCTTCAGACATATTTTATGATATAAAATGCTACCGAGATATTACAACAGGTTTTGACAAATCTGGTTCCCATTCTCCTGTAGCAAAATTCAGTTCAACTGTAATAGAAGCAGAATTGAGTTATTGCCCTTTATATTAAAGATGTATCAACATTTTTTTATGAACATCAACTAGGTGAACATGTTCCTAAATGTCTAAATCAAAATTTAAAAGAAAAGGGGAACAACTCTAGCAGCCTTCAAAACAGAGTAAGCCTAAATGAGAGAAATTTAAACTTTGCTAATGTTTTCATGGAAATGGGTTTAAAGCCATTTGCAAGTTACCCATGGCAACCAGTTTTATCGGAAGAAGGACTGTAAGTCCATATACATGAATCTGAGTGGAACCATCGTCCTTCTGCAAATAACTTCTGCAAACTTCTCCAATCAAATATATTTCGGACAGAGCTGGGATCGAACTGCTGACCTCAGAGGTGAGAGATTAGTGACCCCTCAACCAAGTGTTTCAGAATTAATCTAAAAATAATTCAATATATAAATATTTGTAAGAAGCTGGTCTAGAGTAAAACTCCCGTATTGAACAGACTGGTCTCTTGTGTCACAGATCTGATACATTCTGATATACAACAATCTGTTTGTCTGCCATGCTGGTGAAGATGAAATTGTACACCAGTTTATACTAAAGAATTCATATTTAAGTATTCACCTGTTACCACCGAGGGCATTCTGTAGAAGCTTTGTAAGGACTGAATCTCGATAAGGCACCACGCCTTTCTTCTTTCCCAGGGACAAGTCAGCTAGCGCCTGAAAAAACATTTATAGGTAAAATATATATACTTTTTGCTGACAGAATTGGCTCCTGTCTTGTCGCAATACCATGCATGGATATAATAAGAAGTCTACTAGTTACAGCTTTATCAATATTAATTAAATGAATTTGTGGAATATGTGCACATGATCGATGATTGTAGAATGTCACACCTGGGAGGGTGATAGACTTGATGCCCCACCAGCAGGATCAAGATTTTGTCCAGTCCCATTGGGTTCCAGCTATCCAAAGTTCTATTGTATTTATTTGAGCTTGATTGCAAAGAAAGGTTATAGAGCAAACCTTGTAAGGGGTTCCGTCGCTCGACCAGGATGACTGATCTCGACCATGATGGTCTCTTTGAACAAGACAATTTATTTGCACATGATTCAGGCCGACGCTCTCCGAGCATGATTTGTATAAGTTGTTAAATATTTTTTTCTACTGATGTAAAAATAAACAAATTCAAAATTAAGAAATATTTTCAAGAACATAACGTTTATTATAAACTAACACATGTGGCTGTGTATCTGCACAGAGATATTAATCTCCATTTATTACAATCTTAAACACCATATATAAGAAATTATTAACAGCTTTGATGAACTAGTTTTAAGATATAAGTAAAAATATTTTGAAGGGAAGATTAACATTTTCTTGAAAAAAAAACACCTATTGTACCAATAGTTTTTTTGAAAATAACTCTTTGGTTTCAACATATGTTATTTATTTATATGTACATACATTAAAATCAGTTTGAGTATAAATACGGATAAGAATACAAGACAAAATCTTATAAAGTTCTTTTCCTTTTGTGGAAGATAACCACAAATATGCAAAATAGATTTCTTTTTCACCATTTACTGCAACTTTTGCTATTTTCCAAAATAGGAAGAGAATTAAACTTTTGCTTACAGGAGTATTTAAATGGATGTATTTGCATTCATATCGATAAATACTTTTCAGAAATAATTATAACAGGAAAATTTACTAAAACTGCTTTAAAGGATGGACTTGCATGAAGCTGAATGAGAAAGAACTTACAGAAATGACGTTTCCCAGAGCAGACAGAGATTTGTTGATATTAGCACCTTCCTTCAGTCTGTCCCCTGTAGCTCCAGTACTGTCAGCCCGCTCCGACCCTGTAAGTGGTAAAGTTGTGCATAATAAGTGCCAATGTAAGTAGGACTTTTACAACAAAAAAATATACTTCTGTGGATTTAAGATTCTAAAAACAAAGGTTTTACCTGAGCCTGTGACATCATTTTTTTATTTGTTGAATACGGTATAAGTGCAGTGCAAGACCATTTTTTTTACCATCCCCGGACATATTTTATAGTCATAAAATTTTGATTTTGAAATGGGATGGAAACAATAATTTGCCAAAGGGTGCCGCATTTTAAACCTTTTGATTTTTAAATGGTTTTCTTTCAGTTCATACCTAATAAGACACTTCCATTTTAATATTTCGAAAAAAATAAAATTACCCCCCCCCCCCCAGCTTATTTTTATATTATTCATAACTGTTCAAGGTCTGCTATGTTCCAATGAAGAATTAATTTTTTTTAATATTTTTAGAATTTGATAAAAAAAAAAAAAATAAATAAATAAAAAAAGGGTTGTGGCGGCATGAAAATTAGGGGGTGGGTGGGGATGATAATCTAGCAATTAATTTATTATGGCCTAATGCATAAGTCCATAATTATGCCAACATTCAAGTTCATAAAAAGATCCAATATTGAGTCTTGGTCAGCTATGGTAACTCCACAACTATGTTATGGTTTTATATGATCAATTCAGTTCCATCACAATGTCAAGGTCACAATTATCACAATGTCAAGGTCAGCTACGACGTATGATAATCCACAGTAAGAGTAATGTCTAGTTGTTGGTTTTTTGGATGTAATGGTACCTTTTCCTATTTTTTTTTGAATTCAACTTATATATAACAGTTGCATTGAAATATGAAATTAATTATGAAAACAGTTGAACTCTTGATCATACCTGCTAAATCCACAAGGTTCATTGTAGCTGCTTTTCTTTGTTTCACCACTCTCTGTCTTTATGATTTGGTCAAATATAATGGTGACCACAGTGTGGGCTCGGACTACTGGTGGCGTTCATGTTTGTGGAGGCAACTGTTCGCTGTGTGGTACCTACACAAGATGGACAAAAAAACAAAATTTATGCTCATGTCATCAGTTAATACAAATTCTAACAATTTGTGTGTTATTGTTAAACCCAAACTGACACATCCCAATATCAAAGTTCAGTCAAGGCATAGTATCAACATTGGAAAAAGGAAGTGCTTCCGTTGGGTAGTTGCATAATGGTGGTTATAAATAATCCTTGTTCTTCTTTAAAAATGCATTTTCCGTTACTTTAATGCTCATTTTTTTATTTCAATGGTATTTTTGATGTATTTTGAACATTTTGAAAGCATTGCCATGTTTGAATTGTGAATTTAGAAAAAAAATTTATGCTTGGAAATTGGGGTATGAATTCATGATTTTGGAAAGTCTACTTTCACTTTGTCACCAGTGTACACACTGAGCAGAAAGAAAATCTCTTATTATATATGACACATGGCCCCTACTTTTCTCATCATATTTTGGTAGTGCAGAGGTTGAGAAACAGTAAAATGTAAGTTTCACTCCTTTCATTTGGGTCTCTCTATGAATGACAAGCCTTCAAACTTTTATTATTTACTGTAGAATTAAGAACAAAAATCAATGGTGGGTTTACACCTCAAACCTGTTTTAAGTACCACTCAAGGGAAAAAGCAAAGCTGACCCCTAAAGGCATAGGACTACTTAATACAGACTGATTAAAACCAAAAATTTATAAATGGTTAATGGGAAATGTGGTTGTTTGAGACTCTTACACAAAATTTGACTGTTAATTAATTGGTACAAAGCAAACTAAAGTACTAATTCTAACAAGGACCATAACTCTGACAATAATTACCCAATTATGCCATGTTAAGAACTTGTCAGAGCTAATAGTTTGCAGACATTAGTATTGATGACACAAAGAAAGATTAACAAAGCTCATTCTGAACATTTGCTCTGGTGAGCTAGAAATTGTTTTAATTTAAGTTCTGAGTAATTTCATGTCATACTGGACTATTTCAGACATTTCTCAAGAGTTATCCGATAACTGCCCCTGTGCAGTTTGATGATAGTGTAGATGAATCCAATTACTTCCCTTAGACCGCGATAAAACATACAGGTATCGTTCCGCTCTGACACTAAAACTAAGTATGCGTGACGTGTTATATTATATAATGCCCTCGGGTAATATTTGACAAGGTCTTATATATGTCCTTGTTTTGATAAGGGCGTTTTGGGGATTTTGATGTGTACTATAAAAAAGAAATTATTGAATTTGACTTAAACCCTAAAATCATTTGATAAAGTTTAATGTGTAAAAATATAACATAGATTAATGATTTTAATGATTTTTTTTACAAATTATGATATACTTTGATATAGTTTATTTTATTATAGATAAAGATAGATTATTTTGTGTTACTATAAATAAATAAAATTATTATGGTTAATTGATTATATAAACTTATAAAAGAGACAGAATGACAATGAGACATAATGTCTTTATTTTTAAAACTTATTTATTTTTCTTCGATTGTGAAACAAGTTCTTACAACTTAAGCAAATCACACTCAAAGTCTTCATGGGTATGACCAGTACTAAGTATATGCGGAAAAGGTGTCTTGCTCAAGGACATCACACATAGCCGTAGCAGAGGATCGAATCCATGACCCTCCGATCATTGGTTTGGTGCTTTATCACTGGACTAAGCGCTCCACTATTCACAGAGAATAGTGCCGGTTGGGGATTTGAATTCACGACCCGAGGGTTGATAGTCGGACTCATTTCTTTCTGAGTTAATGGGACAAGTGCACTGATATTCAAATGATATTTCAAACTTTATGTTGTTGTTTCTAAAAGAAAATTATTACGGTTTTATAATCATATAAAATTTTGTTTGAAACAGACATCTGTATATTAGCGTTTTTAATAAAGCCTTAAACGGTATTTGACCATAATTCTTTTTTAACAACTTCTTTTAAGAACCTCGTGTTATAATATCTTATTGATTATAATGTTACAACAGATTAAAATGTTTTGCATACCACTTCAATATACAAGAGGATCTTTTTTTTAAAAAAACAACAACTTAAAACTGTAGGTAAGTTAAGAAAATATTAAGTTGTTTAAAGAATTATTACCAATACATTTAATTAATAAAGTCATCGCATAATTGAGAAATACATACATTTGAAAACCGCTAACATTTTTCCTCCCGTTCTATTATCTGTTTATAAAATTTGGGGGTCTCTGTTTTTTTTGTACAAGGATTATTAGATTTACATATTACTTTACTGATCTTAGATAAACGTTTAAATTCAATATGCTGTAATATTTATAAACATTTTATTTTGGTTTATCATAACGAACTTGTATTTAGTTAATTACACGATATCAATGCGATGTCTATAAAACAAATATAAAAATACACAAAATAAAACATGTTTGCAGTTAGAATATCTATTTCGGATTACTTAACTTAATGAAGTAATCTCAGTACCTTTATATTTCTTTAAATAATTTTATTTTCGTTCCGCAAAACACCATTCATTGCATAGTTATTATCTTTATTTTTGTCTAAGCTATATACACGTCATATAACAAAACAGCTATATGAACGTTTAAACTTGTACAAAGCCATTCTAAAAGAATTATAAGATTGATTGATTGATTCATTCATTCTTTATGCATATCAATGTAAAGCACAATTATTTTACACGATAAAGTTCTTTGTAAAATATTGCCAATCTTTATACTAAAAGCTACAATCAACCAAGTTTTGAAATAAAAGCTGAAGAAGAAAAAGAGCGCTATTGCGCATTTTTAAAATTATCTTAAAAAGATCATTAAGTTGAGTAATTCAAAACAATGATATGCTAATTATGCTGTATTAACATACTTATCAACCAATTACATTATCAAATCTCTTTGTTCAATTAATATGCCTCGCGTAAAGTATTGTTGTTATTTAGTCACTGGTTTTGATCTTTATTAAAATTCTTTCTATGTCCACTGAATTATTTCATAACAAAGACATTAAAACATATATTTGTGCGAAAGAAATAAACCATTAAATAATGTTTTGGTTTACAAAAGAAATGTACTTGAATTGGAAGTTTTTTGAAGGTTCTTTAGTTAAAATATGAAATTAATATAAATCTATTCTTTAGAATATAAGTAAAATACATAAATAAAAACAACACTTTAAACTACACATAATTTGCAATATCACCATGTGTATATAAACATGTTGGTACTGACCAACATCTGCCAGCTGATATAGCGACATACATGCTGTATTTAATTGGGTACTGTAATATGCTGTATTGGGTTCAATAGTACGCTCTATTGAACATACAGAAAATAAATCAGAATTACATTTTGTCTCATTTTCAAATCAAAATGGAAGCAAGATGCAATTATCATATTTTCTATATCAAAATATCATCATAAAGAGAATTTTATTTGCAATGAACATATACGTTGTAATAGGTTGGCAAAAATCACAACTAAGGTTTATAAGACATTAAAAGTGGTCGAAAACGTGTTTTGAGTACTTTTTATATCGAACATATAAGAAGCATATAATTATGCTGTTATAAGATGAAAAAAGGAAGCAAGAAGGCGTAAACTTATTTTAATTTTTATTTTATCATGATAAAGGTTATATTTTTAACTTAATGGCTAGACGTTGTAATAGGTTGGCAATTTAATAATGAAAATGTTATAACGATAAAATTAAATTTCTCCTATTTGTTTCTATGTTAACCAAATATGACGGTTTAGCCAGGTAAGTAGTAAATACCGCCGATATCAAGGGGGGTAACTTTTCTCGATAAGCCAGTGGGATGTCTGAAATAGTCCCACAGTGATTAAAGTATATAATATACCCAGTAAATGATATCACTAAACTATGACAGACTTTGACAGCTCTGTAACATTTGAATGCAGATCATCATCACAGAATCTTGCATAATTGTCACATTGTGACAAAACAATTGAAGATTTCTGTGTCACCAGCATTTACTTACATACTTAAAAACCTAACTCAATTTTGACTGGTTATTTACATATTATATAATCAATACCAAAGAAACCATATGCATTTTTACTGGAATCAGCCTAAAATCATAATCATCTAGCTGCTTTTCTAAAAACTTAAATCAATTTTGACTGGTTATTTATTTATTATACATGTATAATCAATATCAAAGAAACCATGAGCATTTTTACTGGAACCAGTCTAAAATCATACTCATCTAGCTGCTTTTCTAGAAACTTAAATCAGTTTTGACTGGTTATTTATTTATTATATAATCAATAAAAAAAAACATGTGCATTTTTACTGGAACTGGTCAAAAATCATGATAATCTAGATGCTTTCCTACGATTGAAGTTTTACATATATATGGTGAAACAGAAACCAGGTATAAAAAGATGGAAGTCCATAAATACCTTGGTCCATTCTTTTCTCAATTTCGGAATAACTTCCAACAGGTACTTTTTTTAATCCTTCAACATAAAACATCCCCAACTTTGGATTCTGCCGCACATTGAGGCCCCCTTTTGGGTTGTCCTTCGATAACAAGTCTCTAACTTGCTCATTATATATCTCCAACATGGAGATCAACACTTCGTACCGTTTATTCGGGTCAGAATTTGAAGCCATTGTTTTAAACAGTTCGTCACAGGTAATAGGCACAATTCCTCTGTAAAAAAAGGAAAAAGTAAAATTAGTAAGCATTAGGAAACTAAGAATTAATTTTACAAAAGTATGTTTGTTTGGCGAATTTTAGAGACTCAGCATGTCTTTATTATAAGGTGGGGTTCAAGGATTAACAATACCACCTGGTGTCCGGAATCGAATAACAAATCAATTAATTCTATGATCAGGACATTTTAGCTTCAACTTTATAAGCCATAATTAATTTTATGGAAAAAATCAAACGAAATATAACATTTAATTGATTGTTTAATCAAGATGTTAGGGAGAAAATGCGCTTGGATTTTTGAAGAAAAACAACCTGGCCTGTTTTTGTTATATACATGTTTAGTCTTATTTTTCTGCATATTTCTAAAAAACAACAGGAAAATAAGATATTCTCTTCAAAATATTAGGTAGTCCTGAACCATACTCCTGACATTCTTAACACACCCAACTCATTAATGAAATCTAGAGCTGGGCATCACAAAATTACCTACCGGTATGACAAAATTTAATATCTCCACAAGTCAATCTGACAATTTCTTCGTTATATGTTCAAATTTTGATCGACGTTTAAAATATTGTATTTCCAAATAATACGTCATGTTCTTCATGATTTAATCCAACTTTGGATTCCTTTGGATGAATATTACAAATAATATGAATTATTGTTGGTTTACGTTCACAACGATTTTTGTTGTAAGTTTGTTGTTGAAAACGCATCCCTGCTGCAAGTAAAAGAACTTACTTGTTGGCTCCATACCCAACCATGGAGTAAGACTTTCCGGATCCCGTCTGCCCATATGCAAACAGGGAGCAGTTGTAGCCTGAAAATATTATGGTTGAATAATATTGTGTAGAACAAACATTTCATGAAATGACAAATGAATTATCATCTTTAATTTTGTTTCAATTTATTTACAAATGTATTCAACTTTCAACTTGTGAAACAAGTAACAAAAATCCACTCTAAAGTCTGTCTGGGTAGAACTAGTACTGAGCATATGCAGATAAACTGTCTTGCTCAAGGACACCAAACATAGCCATGGTAGGGTTCAAACCCACAACCCTCTGATCCCCGGGGTCCAATGCTTCTACTACTGGACAACACACTTCCAGGATTCAATCATCTTTAATCTGTAACAGCATGAATTCTCTTGCTTTTGGTAACCGCTAACTGATCTGACGCCATCCTTAAAAAAAATATTTGTTTGCTGTGGTCCGACCTAATATTTTTCATGGTGGTAGATAGGTAGCTAATTTTATTTTTGTTTGTCAAATTTTGATTTGCATAGTCATTTTAAAGAAAAATGGACAGAAATCGTGAAGAAAAAAAAAAAGTCGCTTTGAAAGTCTATAAAAAAGTTTGGGTAGCAGCAATTTTGAGTGATAAGGTTACTAAGGAGCACGGCAAACAATTTTTTAAGGACAGCCTGAGATAATAACAAAATGTTCATTAAATCCACACAAAATTCCTTTTGAAGTGGGATGGATAAGGTAATGGCCCCTCACTACCGGAGAACATGGGTTTGATACCAAGTCTGACACAATGTCTCTTTAACACAACACTCAGTACTGGTTCTACCCAGGAAAGCAGACTCGAGAGTGATTCACATAAATTCTGAGCTTACTCCACAATCGAGCTAAAATAAATAAGTATAAATGAACCTACACCAACTTCGATCCTGCACTACAGCTATGCGTGGTGTCTTTAGCAAGACACTTTATCTACATATAGGACTTGGACCAGGAACCATGGAGTCAAAATGGTAGTACTGGAAAGATAGTTCCATAGAAAATTGACAGTGGTTGTTCAAGATGGTGTGAGTGTGAAAATGCACTTCACAGGTACTATAACAAAGTGGACTGGTAGCCATAACACACAGATGGAACTATTTCTTAGACGATAAGAATTTTGCATAATTTGGCTGATTTGACCCCTGTATGTGAAATAGTGACAACCTACTTTCGCTTTGAGCAAAACTGTGAAATCTGAAGCAATTAATGCCCATGTTTTTAACTTTTTTGTGTGTTCTGCTTGAAATGAATATGAATTCTGGAAATTCTCATAGAGTTTGGAGTACAACTATAAGTGTGACAGTCTATAGTGCTAATATTACTATGTGAAATTAATGGTGGGCTAGTTTCATGTTAGGTATTAGCTCTACCCAGTGTAGGAAGACATTGAGTGTAACTGGTTAAAGTTATAAATAAGAACTTGTTTCCCAATTAATGTAAAATTAATTTGCATAAAACAAGAAGTAAAGCTTGACTTGAAGCATGGGTAAAATCAATGTTAACCATTTAATTTTGAAATTTACATTTAATTTTCATCATTTTGTGAACAATAATCTACACAGATATCAGATATCTGGCTCTCCGCATAATAGCATGGGAGTTTGCATTTATTAGCAATACAAATATTGTGAATTGATCAATTAATAAATCTAAAAAGCTTTGAATGCAAAAAAAAACAAAAAATCATCAATAATCATAATGCATAGGCGACTCAGGATTTTCTCACAGTGGGGATTCTATAATGTAGATTCAGGGAGGGGGTGGGGTACTTATTCCATGAAAATTAGTAGTTTTGTTTATTATTAAAATAATTATAACTTCTGAATGGTTCTATGTATTTAACTAAATTAAATACATAACCATTCAGAAGTTATTGATTGGAAACCATTATTTTTACCAAAAAATAAGTGAAAAAAAGGGCCACAACTCCTGTAAAATATTACTGATATTTACAAATATTGAACTTGGTCATCATTTTATAATCATACAACTGCCCACCAAATATTGATTTCATACATAGACCTTTTCAGAAATTTTGATCAGAGACCATTTTTTTACCGAAAAGTAAGTTGAAAAGGGGTCATTATTCTTGTGATTTTAATTTGATCGAAGTTGACAAAAAATTATTGAATTTAGCCTGTACTTTATAACTATACAGCTTCACAATCAAACATTAATTAAACATAAAGAGCCTTTTAGAAAGTATTGATTGGAAACCAATCTGATCTATGAATGGATGGATAGACATGGCTAACACTTAATACAGTCCTTCACCATTCTTGTATGGCATGACCATAAAAAATCTAGTCTGATATCTATAGGAAAAGCCCTGTTATAGTGTCAATTTAATGATTAAAAACTTCACCGATGTTCTCAATAACCTAAAGTCTACACCATCATAAACTTTAAACTATCATCTTATGTTAACTAATATATGGCGGGACTCCTTCAAGTAATAAACTTGGGAGGTTTACAAATATTGATCTGTTGATTTTACACATCTTTTGAAGTGACTCAGTCTGCATAATGCAAACAAATACAGTTTTGTTTGCTCATTCACAATCAAATTTATGCAGGGATTCAAGCATTTTATACAAATTTCTTTTATACGGGTGTTGTAAGATTACCATAATAATGCTGTGAAAGTCATGGGGCAGCATGACAATCATGAGATTACAAATGTAACAGACAAAACCAGAACGTATTTTTCAACAGACCGGAAACTCTCTGAAAAATCAGGCAGTGAATGATCAGACCTTTCATTCTGTTTGTTTCAATGGTAAGCATCATTTTATGCCATCGAGGGCTAACAGATGATAAGTAAGCATGACCATTCTTTCTTGGGGTTCTGAACCCTTGAAGGTTAATTAGTACTTGAGCACAACCATCTCCATAGGTAAAGATAAGTTTCCCACTTGAAGCAGAGGTGAGACGAATGACAATGAGATGCAATTTAGTATATCAATCATTACAGAGACTGTTGCTGGGTGAAGTTTCAAACTCATAACCTCTGGATTGATAGTCAGATGTGCTACCAACTGAGCTAACAAGGCCCTGACTCATAAGCTTCAGGTTACCAGAAACAAAAGTATTCATATTTGTAAAAGCCCAACCTCATGAAATGTTATTGATTTTACCACACTTCCTCATATACCCAACTTAATGCAATACAAAAGCATATTTGTTTTTACTTTTAAATGCAAATTCTGTTTAAACTTTTTATGAATCAATAAATAATATTGACAGTTTGTTACTTTGTTAAAGGGACACGGGAAAGTTTTGATTAATTTTGACGAATATTATTTCAGAAAAATAGTTACCAGTATATCTACATAAATGACAATAAAAATAAGATATCTTCTTTCTTTAAAGTGTAGATCCACCATTGAAATACCAAATATAAGTATTTTAATCTTACGGTTAGTTTTATTTTAAGAAAGGCACAACTCTTGTTAATACATGTAGTTGATAGTCATCATATTTCGCATATCCGCGATTATTTATTTAAGTCAAAAAGAATTGCTGAAGTACGTAATCTGTAATGAGAGAAACTTATGTCAGAAGTCCAGTTAGTTCAGTCGGTAGAGCCCTGTAAGCAAAAGGTCCCGGGTTCGAGTCCCGGACTGACTTCATATTTTTCTCATTCTATTAAAGCATAATGAATATATTCATCAATTTTTATCAGTGTGATAAAAGAAATTCCAAGAAAATATCAATTCGTGTTTTTTATGAATTTTAACTCATATTCTCAAAGCAAGCACGAGACCACAAGTTATTGTTTATTTATTTTTTTTAATGGGGTTTAACGCCATTTTAAACACATTTCAGGTTATATATGGCATATCCAGTTTTATTGGTGGAAGAAAACCTCAAAATGAATCCGAGTAGAACCACCATCCTTCTGCCAGTAACTGGCAAACTTTCTCACATAAAGTTTTTGGACCACATGGGACTCAAACCTACAACGCTATCAATGACTGATCATGAAACGATGCCTCAGACCACAGGGGACACTGCCACTGGTTTTTATACCAAACGTTTACAATTTCTTCAATATTCAGGGTCAGATAGTCATAGTTGAGAATTATATTTTGATGTAGCTATACAGTCAAACTTGTGTAAATGGTCACCTCTATTAAGCAGCCACTTGTCTTAAGCAGCCACATTTGCTATTTCCCATTTCTATGTTTTCAGAGCAAATTAACCTGTATTTAGCAACAACCTGTCTTAAAGGGCCACTTTTGCTACTTAGGACAGGTTTGACTGTGTATATATATATATATATATATATATATATTTGATAGGTGTCAAGATAGGTTTGACATGTAATATTCCATTCAGTGTGTGTCTCTTTAAAATAGTTTGAAACATTTTTCCTATTGTTAGATTCAGAAACCATGTGATAGGCCCCATCGCGTTATTGATGTGACGACAATCATTCTGATTCAGTAGCAGGGCATTATTGATGACACTGTCAGATGAAACAGCCGACTAGACTGGTTCTGCTAGAATGACGAACATTATTGATTAGGTTAATGTTATAGCTCAGCTTCCTTAGAGATTTAGGTATTACTACTATTTATGGATGGATCCATAATCTCTTGTTTCCACCCTGGTTATGTTTTTAATCCCTCTGTCTTATTTGAAGTGTTTACAGCAGTTTGTTTAGATAAGGTCTTAATCCCTTCAGTGTTCTTTTAGAGAAAGGTAAACTTTTTTATAAAAAATACTTTGGAATGTTAATGCATTTGGGTTCAGATTGTTACTATAGGTCAAAATTATAGGTACCTATCATAATAGTGGGTTTTCTCCATACTGATAAATATCGATAATAAATTATAATTACAATATATAGTGCCAAAGTATCCTTTACTGTAGAAACTATAATTCCAAGCAGAGAAATCCCAAACACTAGATATTCTAGCTTAGAGGATAGTTTACTGTAGAAACTATACCTCCCTGCAGAGAAATCCCAAACACTAGTTATTCTAGCTTAGAGGATAGTTTACTGTAGAAACTCTACCTCCCAGCATAGTTCACTGTAGAAACTATACCTCCCAGCAGACAAATCCCAAACACTAGATATTCTAGCTTAGAAGATAGTTCAGTGTAGAAACTATACCTCCCAGCAGACAAATCCCAAACACTAGATATTCTAGCTTAGAGACCCGGCAGCTGTCAGTATAATGTGATGGGTGGTGTATCATACCATGTGTTTGAAGCATACTATTTCTGCCGGCAGGACTGGGTGGGGTATCATTTTATGTGTTTGTTTTCTGCCAATCTGTACACTTTAACTATAAATACATTTAATTTCCCATAAAAAATTCAATCTAATTTGTAGTTATGCTCGAGACAACTAAAATTTATGGCCAGTGACATTTCAACTCTGATAGAGGATAAATATAGAATCACTCAATATTGAATAAACAGAAATGCTAAGAACGACACTATATGCAGGACAAACCTTCAAAAGCATTGTTGAGCACTCCTTGACCCAAGTTGTTAAATACCATACGCTGACTGGCATACTTGCTGCCCGGCTGTGGTTCTGTAATGCCATCTTCGACTGCGATAAAACCATCATGTGACCTGAAGGAAAAACAATAAAATAATTAAATTTTTATTGATACAGACAAATATAATCTTCCATCTACAAAACAACAACATAACAACAACTTGTATATACCTGGAAATGACAAGATTTCAATTAATTTTTTTAAAAGAAATAAATTATGATATCAAGCATCTACTTTAGAGAGGAATTAAAAGCTGGACAAGACTTCATCCAACTTTCTATATACATATATATTATATATATATAAGTGATTTTCACATGTCTGACCTCTAAGTGTGACCTTGACCTATGAAGTGTCATGGTCATCATTTATATCAACCTATTTTAAAGTCCATTGATGACAGTCCCACAGTAGCAGACTGGACATGAATGCCCTTTCAATGTAAATATATAGTAGGCCATTTTCACATGTTTGACCTCCAAGTGTGACCTTGACCTATGAAGTACGGACTTCAGTGCTTGAGCGTGACATGCATTAAGGAATGTACTACACTCAATTTGTGACCACTTGGGACATAATTGAACTACAAGTGATCCAATTCTTGCCATCACTCATTTGACAACCTGGAATTTTCTTCAATAAAGTGTCATGTTAAAGTGAAATGGTCAAGCCAGTGGCAAGGTCAATAGGTACAGCAGAAGCTGTAGCACGAGCCCAGTGGTAGGATTATCAGACCCAGGATTTGAGGGTCCATGGGTTTGATCGCCCACCACAGCTATGTGTGGTGGCCCTGAGCAAGACACTTTATTCACATAAGCTTAGTACTGGTTCTAACCAGGAAAATCTTGAGCTGATTTGTCTAAGTTGTAATAACTTGTTTTACAAACGAGGTAAAATAAATAAGCTTAACCCAATAGCAAAAATATGATCACTGTGACCCTTGCACCCTGCATATCATCAGAAGTGACTAATTAAGTATTACCGGTAACAAGATTTTGCTGAAACTTAGCAGACCAGCATGGTATCAAGGTTCTATGTCCATTCAGTATATTTGTTTGTTGAATTTTCTATGTAAGTGGAGAGTTAGTTCCATAATGTTTTTTGTGTTTGTGTGCCCCAAAATCCAATTCACTCATTCTGTCGTTAAGTGAAATTCATTTATCCTAACCGAATATATTAACTCATAAAATAAAAACATACCTGCCGAATCTAACACTGAATTGGAAATATAAGTTCAGCAGATTTACCAAGATTTACAAAGATTTACGCATAACCCAATGGCATTTTATAGAGAGAGAGTATAGGATAGTGAGCTGTCGATCACAAGTGCTCAGTCAATATTTGATGACCTCAATAAAAATGAAAATTTCTGCATACCATTATCAACAATACGACTGTCAATTGTGATGTTATGACTCCAACTTTATATCAAGTTTATTATACTGTATACAATGAAAACCATTATCAACTGTCTGATGGGCAGTTAAATGTGACATACAGGGATTGAAGTTCAGATGAAACTAATCCTAATCTAAGCTATATTGAGAACAATAACATTGCAACCTCTATTTCTCCATACACTGAAATAAGTAAAATAAAATGCCAGGCATAGTTAGCTCAGGCGGTAGCGCATCTGACTATCAATCCAGAGGTTGTGAGTTCAAATCTCCAACCGGCAACAGTCTCTGTGATGATTGATATATGACATTGCACCTCATTGTCATTCTTCTCTCATCAATGACTCAATTCGGAAAGTTATCAGTTACTTGCAGAGATGGATGTACTCCAGTACAGGCTAACTTTCTAGAATCACAGGAAAGAGTGGTTTGGATAACTGATTAGCCCTCGATGGCATAAAAACAAAACAATATTTAATCAAATAAAAAGTAACCAATGGAAGAGGAAGTGCCATAATCAACACTGTATCATTACATGTACTTTTTTAAATTGGGTTTAACGCCTTTTCACCACACATACCTGTGGCAGAGGATCAAACCCAAAACTCTCTGGTCCTGGTTCTGATGACCTACACTTGGACCATGTGCTCCACAAAAAAAACATACAAAACAAAAACCAACAAACAATGCCTTTTCAACATGTTGCAGGTTACATATTATAGCCTCCAGTTTTATCAAGGAAGACCTCAGAATGACTCCGAGTCTTTCCTACTGTAAATTTTTTCACATAAAGTATGAACACGTATCTTGACGTGAATCCAAGACCTCAGCAGATAATTTCAGGGCCAATAGTTCAGAGAGGAAGTGATCTGGAGATCTTACTATTTTTGGAATCAATCTTCCTGTTGATGTCATGTAAACTTTTAAAATGTGCTGACACACAGTAAATTCATTCATTTATAACCTTTTACACTAAAGTTTTGCCTATACTATTACATGTTTTGTTTACTTTTAGCACTTTTACAGTTGTAAGAATATATCATACATCTTTTGTATACAATTTTTTATTGATTTTGTGCACAGAATGGAATTTCTTGTATACCGGACAAGGATTTTCCGCGCATTTTTACAGGGTACGGAATTTTCATGCTATACTCCCCTCCATGCGCTCAGTCCTACCCTGCTTGTTCCCTTCAAAAACAGCTACCCCTCAGGACAGAATTTTGTATTCAAACCTCCCATCCATGTAAGACAATTATATTATTTGTACACTGTATAGCAATTTGTCAGATTAACCTGTAAATGTGCATTAGTGCATTACATGTATTGCATTATTGGCAAATAATTAAAATTAAACACCTGATATATTCCTTATTCTAGTACAGGTATATTAAAGATAGTGTATCAGGAAAAAATGCTATCAATATCTTTATAAATAAAATAATAACAAAAATGGATAAAAAGCTATCAATTAACATTAATAAATAAAATCTGAATAGTTTAGTATGTCAAATCCACCAAAAACATGACAAAATCGATATTTAATATTTGGAGTGGTAAACTTGAAACAAAATCCTCTTTCTAAAAATAGATAGACCTTGATTATTGTTCGACGATCCTTCGCATTGTCAGTCAGACTTTTTCAAAGATGAAACTATTCTTACTACATGCAGATCAAACCTAAATCAAAATAAAATCATGCTGACTTATATAATATGTCACAAAATATGTTGCCATTGTAAGCAGGAAATCTATTTTAGCCTAATCTAGGTGCGTAGCCCAAGTTATGAAAGCTCTTTTAGATTATTTTTTCATGTTAAAGTAGATATCTTTTTAACAATATGGGGGCTGTGAGTATAATTTTATATAGGACATAGGTATAATGGAAAAAAAACTTTTTTGACATATTTAAATAGGTATCTTTTGAGTAATACAGGGTCTGTGAGTAATATATATATATATAGGCATGATATATTGGAAAAATTATTATTTTACAAATCTGAAAAATCTTCATTTACATTCTCTTTATGGAGAGTATATCAGAAAAAAAATGCTATAAATGTCTTAAAAAACAAAAATAAAATTTATTCTTTAAAATGAGTAAAAGGCATCTCATTATCATAAATAAATAAAATCTGAAGGGTTTGGTATATGACAAATCCAAAATGTGACAAATTAGATGTTTCAATAGGAATTGCAAATTTGAAACAAAATCCCCATTCTAAAAATAGACAGCACATAAAAACTGCTTGATGACCTTCACATCATCATTTGAACTCTTTCTTAGATGAAACAAATTTTACATCGTAAACCTATATGACAGATCAAACTGAAATCAAAATGAAAACACACAACTAATTTAACATTATATGTCACAAGTATGTTGCAGATTTAAGCAGGAAATCTATTTTAATTTAATCTAGGCCCATAGCCCAAATTAGGAAACCTCATTAATTTTCAATATATTGTTTTGGCATGTTTAAATAGATATCCTTATGGCAATATGAGGTCAATGAGTTAATAAAGACAGGATACATTGTGTTTTTAATCAGTTTTAAAAATTTTAAAAATCCTGATATGCTCCCTTTAAAGCAGTATTTTACAGCCCAGAGTTTAATGGGGGGGGGGGGGGGGGGGGGGGGGAGGGGGGGGGCGGTGGTTCAACAAATCACAAGTTTCTTTCTTGGTAAAACCAGTATTGAGTGTCCAGCAGAGGATCAAACCCGCAACCTCTGACCACACTATATTCATGACACTACACCCCCCTCTCCCCCCCCCCCCTCCCCCCGCTTAATCTGGTTTTACCAGCTGGTTGTAATATTTTATGTTATTTTAACGAAGAGCATCTTACTACTAAAGGATTACTTTTTTATTGATTTAAAAAAAAATAAAGCAATCATTTGAAAATAATATCACACAAGATTACGAACCATAATCTGCTTACTGACTGACATTTTGAACTGTGTAAATTCCCATTATGTATTAATTACATTACAAAAATTTAATGGCGTTGTTCCATTTGACAATAAAAAAGAAAGGAAAAAGAACATTTTCTCATTAATAAGTAAATTGTCGGTCGACAATGTATAAAGACCATATTAAGATACATGTCAAAGGGAAACCTCAGAATGAATCTGAGTTGAACCGCCGTTCCTCCACAAGCAATTAGCAATCTTTCTCACATAAAGTTTTTGGACAGAGTGTGAAGAAGTAAAAAACTTTCTCATGTAGGTTTTGAACTGTGTTGGGTTTAAACCCAGGAACTCAGCACTGCCAGGAAATGATCCCTTGAATAACAATTGGGCTAAGATGATCCTGCCCCGCTCATTTGTGACAAAAGACAATATTCAACAAATATTTTTTTTTTTTGAATGGGGTTTAACCCCATTTTCGACACATTTCAGGTTATATATGGCAATATCCATATGGAGGAATACCTCAGACTGAGTCAGACTTGAGTAGAACCACCATTCCTTCCGAAAGCAACTGGAAACTTTCTCCCATAAAGTTTTTGGAGTGAGCGGGACCCTGAACCTATAACCTTAGCGGTAATGGTAAGTGATCTTGAGATGGAGCCTTAGACCACTCTGCTATGGAGGACCCTCAACAAATATAATATTCGTAAAGTATTAATTATAGAGAAACATAACTGCTATAAATTCCACTATGTAATTCATAACATGTCTATTTTTTAGTCACAAAAGCCATATTGGTTTATGCACAGTGACACTTCACACACAGCGACATTGCAGCCATTGTGTATATTATTTGGGCCATATCAGAAAATCCCAAACTGACAGGACACAATGCACAATGCTCAATGTACGTTGTGAGTCATCATAAAATAATACAAGCAGGTTTAGACATACATTTCTAAAGTTTTTCCCTATAGAAACAACACAATCGTTCCAGAAAAAGCAGAATGCAAAAAAAAAAAAAAAAATTATTATTATGTTGATCAGACTGTGACATGTTCTGCGCAAACAGTTGCACCTGAAGGCAGAAATGCACTTAGCTAATCAATACAAGTTATATTGAAATATTGAACATACAAAGTCATTTCAAATAACAATGATTTCAAATTGTGAATTCAGCCATGCAACAACTACAATATAAAACACCATAAAATGAAGGAATTTTCTGTTAAATTTTTAATAACTTAATGCAAATATGATTTATGTGATTTCCCTCAGAAAGTTTCCACTATTAGTTTCAGTGAACCAAAACCACTTATTTAGGCTTAATTGAATGTCACTAATTGTCTACAGGCACAATGTCACTACTTGTCTACAGGCATGACACCACATTCATTTAATTGTTGATATATATTGCTTGCAACAGCAAGTCTGAGTTGGACAAATCTGAAAATAACTGAAGTTTATTTGATTGTTTAACAGACTCTCTGTTATTCCTAACCACTCTTTTATGGGATCCAAGAGGGTTAACCAATACTCCAGCACACCCATCTTCACAGGTTACTGATACAATTCTCACTTGAATCAGCAGTGAGAGATGAATGACAACGAGACTCAATGTCATATATAAGAGACTGTGTTGGGTATCAAACTCACAACCCCTAAATGGATAGTAAAACGCAGTATGGACTGAGGTGATGAGGCTCACTCTTATTTTAAAGTTGAAATTGAACCCACAAGGTAGTACACTACATCAAAAAGTCATTTGAAACAGTTATTCATGAAATTTTTAAAAATTAAACAATAGAAAATTTAATGTACCCACATTGCAAAATAGACGATATTTACTTACATCGCAAAAAGACAATATTTACATCGCAAAATAGACAATATTTACTCACATAGCCAAAAACAAAATATTTACCAAACTGTTCAGTCAGATATGTTTATTATAAAGATGGTACAAAATGTGCATCAAGTCTTACACTATACTCACAAATATAATACATGTAAATAGTAAATACTCACCAGTATAAATAACTGAATGAATAAATATCAAATACTCACCAAATGAATAATTACATGAGTAAATATTAAATACTCACCGAATGAATAATTGAATGAGAAAATATTAAATACTCTCCAATATGAATGAGAAAATATCAAATACTCACCAATATGAATAATTGAATGAGTAAATATCAAATACTCACCAAATGAATAATTACATGAGTAAATATCAAATACTCACCGAATGAATAATTGAATGAGAAAATATCAAATACTCTCCAATATGAATGAGAAAATATCAAATACTCACCAATATGAATAATTGAATGAGAAAATATCAAATACTCACCAATATGAATAATCAAATGAAAATTTCTTTGGCTCATCATCTGCAATAGATGAAAATAATAATAAAAGTATTGACAGAAATATTTTAACATTTTGCAATCTGAGCACCCCATATCTATATCGATACTTTTTACTAAGGCTATACTAAGGCCATTTTAATTAACTGCTAGATTATCATCCAAATATTTCTTTAAATGGGGAGGGCGGGAGGATTTTATTTTTATTTTTTAAATATTTGATGTTTTTTTTAATAAAAAAAAAAAACGAAAAAAGTTTTAATTTTGTTTTTAAATATTTTTTTTACCACTTTGGAGATTCGAACCCATGGCCTTGCGGTGTCAGCGCCTAGCACATTAATGATGATGTCTCTACCAACTGCCCCACCGCCGCAAAAACGCCAAATAAACGTTGTGCAAATAGGGTATATATTGGCGTCGCCATTAATGTACAAAGGACATAGGCGGGTTTTATTATATTTATATTCAATATTTCGTATTATTCCTATTTTAAATGACTCAATGGAAAGGAGTGACACATGTCTTATTCACTTGACCATGGACAATTTCCGAAATATTTTTTGCCACAATTGGAGATTCGAACCCACGGCCCTGCGGCGTCAGCACCTAGCACATTAATGACGACGTCTCTACTGACTGCCCCACCGCAACAAAGCCAAATAAACGTTGCACAAACAGCGCATTATATTGGCATTGCCATTAATGTACACAGGACATAGGCGGGTATTATTATATTTACATTCAATATTTTGTATTATTCCTACTTTAAATGATTCAATGGAAAGGAGTGAAAATAAAATTGGTCTGGGTAGCATGAAAACTAGCGGGCGTGTCGGGACGATAATCAAGCATTTAATTCATTATGACCTTAACCTAAATTGCAAGAAAATATGCAAAGTAATTTCATTTATGACCAACGGGTCATGGATTCAATCCTCCAGTGAAACACGGATGTGATCGCCTTCAGTACAATTAAGTTGGTGTATTTAAGCAAGACACTTCGTACTTAGTTCTAGTTTATGTTTTAGTCATCTCTGCTATGATTAATCTAGTGAAACCTTGATGATGATGCAATAAACAGAGAAACCCCAATTATTTTGTCTCTGCTGTAACTAAAACTAAATACTATAACTGTGCGGTTTTATCTGTTTATCGGTGTATTGGGATATGAGCTAGTGAATATAAATATCACAGTATTTTTTCAACATACCAATATTATTTTTTACATTATTTAACCCTTTACTCCATAGATACACGTTTTCCCGCACCAATCACAGAAGGCCTTTGAAAACAGTGCAGGAAGAGTTCAGATTGCTCGTAACGAGCAATCTGAACACTTCCTGCACTGTTTTCCACTCTGTCAGTTAATAAAAACATAATTCACCCATTGCTGATACATGGTGAATTAATGCTTTCAATATTAGAGGTGTCGAAAGGCGTCTTTATGAAGTAAAGGGTTAACAGAGGTCGAAATTCGCTGGCTTCCAAATTAAACAATTCATGGGTGTTTTTCCCAATACACATGTATATATATATATTTTTTATTATTTTTTTTTTTTACATTAGAGGATAATAACCCCAACTGGATATGAAGTGTATTATCTGATAGTAGTTTGAACATGATCATAACAGTGTTTCACTTTATTTTTGAGTTTGTTAAAGCTTTAAAAAAAAATTCCAATTTGAATGAGCACAACTTTGTTGAAAAATATTGTTTTCCTCAATAAATATTATTTAAAATGTTGTTCAGTCTCATATTTTTACTTAACTGGGTACAAGTATCCCGCCTTAAAAGGCTTACACTGCTGGTGTACTCCTGAGAAGCTATTATTTATTGAATAAAAGTGTTAAAAATAGACCAAATACTTGGTAGCATGGTTTCCAACATGCCAGTATGAACAGAAATCACCTAAGAATTTGCAATTGTTAAAACTCGAAAATAAAATCCTCTGTTTCCGATCATGCAATGGTATAATCAAATTTCAGTTTAATGGTATAATCAAATGTTCGGTTTTAACAACAAACTTGATGTCTCATATCTGACGGACTAACTCAAAACATCAATCCAAATTTGTGTTCAATGTAGAAAATGAAATTGGACAAACCACATACTATGTTTGTTCGAATTTTCTCGAAACAAATAGCTTTTTATCAGTAAAATGACTTCAGCTGTGAAATACAACTCTTAAGTCATCAAAATCAACTGAGATTACCAACAAAATAGCCAGATTTGTTGTGAAGAACTTGTCATGTAAATCCTGATAATTATCAGTTCACTGAGTACAGTGTTACAGATATGGTGTTCCGCAGGAAAGAATGCAAGCGCTGGTATAAGAACGCATAAACACCTTCAACACCTTTCATAAGTAAAACTTGCATTAATCAGTTAAAGTCATCGTTTTTAGGATGTTTTTTTTTATTTTAGGCATTAAAATGAGAATAGATATGCAAAGAAATATAATGATTTTGAGGAAAGTAAGCTTTTGCAAAATTTTGTTAAATAATTCAACTGCTAGGCGAATACCATTTCTGATAGCCAAGTGCTGGGGTGCCCCTGTGCTTAAATGGCCTGTGAATAAGCCTGACAGATGTTTATTTGAATTAACTGTTGTTTATTATTCGATCCTTATAGAATATAGGAGGAAAATACAGTCACAAACAAAAAGGCTCTCTTTTGAGAAGTGTGACATCATTGCATGTCTTTAAGGAGTCTTTTTAAAGATTTTTTATTTTGCATCTCCCGAGACAGCAGGTTGGATATCCAGAGCTATCTTATGAGTATTTATTTCAAAGAACATGGAAATATATAAAATGGCAAAACAATTTACAGAAAAAAAGTTTACAATATATTGGGATATGTATCACAACACGTCATTAAGTATCGTGATATGCCTTGTATGTGTGATACCCAGCTCTACTAAATGCGTCTCTGATACAATAAAAACACTTAAACATTGGACGAGAATATAAATCTGATGACTGTAAATGATAATGGAGAAATACATAATACCATAGTCTTACATCCTCTAAAAGTTTCCTGTGTTTTCATTGGTTGGTGCTCTTGGATTATATGTATTTAAAAACTGCATATATTATACCATCAGTAAACTCACCACATTTTAGCATTCTATGTATTACTACGTCATTTGTTTACAACAGCACAGAAAACAGTATAAACAGTAGTTTAAATAAATGTATGTATCTAATTTAGTTAAATGTAAGATCAAGGAATTACATAGAGAAGGAAAGGTAACTGATTGAGATTTTGTGAATGCTCGCATATTCATGCAAAATCTCGCAATATTTCGTTTTTAATTATCTTCACTTCCATTCATTTCAGGAACACAAATCAAAATGCTTACACTGCATAATGAAATTGTCATTAAAACAATACCATTCCCAGAAATATGTGTTTAAAATTGTTGAAGTACTTGTGATTACAAAATGTGTTTACCGCAGCTAAAATAATGACAAATTACAATAAATTTTCTTTCAAACCTCAATATCTTTTAATTCAAGACCATTTTGCGTGATCAAAACATGTTTAAACATCTAAGATTACATACAACTTACAGTTTATGTACAAGAAATCAGTTGCCTGTGAATTATGAATGATTAATTTGCAAATTATGAATCCTTTGTGTGCTGTTTCATCAACATTTAGTCAGGAGATGCAAGTTTCCTATCCTTCTATACAAGTCCTTGGTATGATGTGCAAAATATAAAGATTTATTAATACTTTGAACAGTTTGGCGATTGAGTTTGATTTTTACCAGAAACTACTTTTATAGTGCATCCAAAAATTTGGCAGATATGCGTCATTTGGCTAAACAGTAACTTCCATCTGAACACGTCGCTAGAGTAACTTGGTTTAGGTTCAACAAGTGAATTTTATTGATAAGGCGTATGACTGCATTAGAATAGGGTTATGTATTCTGCAATTTTGACATTTCAACCATACATGAGATTTTCAATGATCGCAAATTTGTTTAAATGATTCCATCTTCAGTGTCGCCATTAAAAAAAAATGTGAACATATAAAACCTCATATGCAGTCGCAAATTTCAAAATTACAGTATACTTAACCATATAACGGGCACCCCTGGGTGAACTTTTACTATTTCATTATCCATCTCACACACAATGCTTATAAAAATGGCAATCTTGAATACCCTGAAGCCAAAATGGTCGTTAGATTCAATTAAAGCGGATTTACATAATACATAAAAGTACCGTACTTAAGATATGGCATTATTATGAAATATTTAACCCAAAATATACAATAAAATTTATAGCACTTTGCATAGGTAAATAAAACTTTGCAACTTAATAGGTTTACAAAGTTTATGGTAAATGTCCATTAACAAGGATAGTTTGTCTGCTAGATTTGTTGTTGTGTAGTTCTTGTCTGAGGATATTAAAACAAAACTGACCTGACAACTCTGCCAATGATTATAACATGTTTATGAATAATGAATAGGGTTTTAAGGCATACCAACACATTATCGGTTATTCAACGCCAACAGGAAGGAAGAATCCAGGTTCACTCTATGTGTATAAAAACAACAAATTAACATACAGTCAAAAAAATATATCAACGAATATTCAGAATGAACCTAGAACATTGATACCCTCATTTTTATGCCATCAAGAGCTAACAGACAATCAGTTAACCTAATCACTTTTTCTTGGAATTCTGAAAGGTTAACCTGTGCTCCAATCTCCACGAGTAACTGATAACTTTCCAACTTGCCGTGTATCAATCATCATGGAGACTGTGGCCAGGTGGGGATTCGAACCTACAAACCCTGCAGGATTGATAGTCAGATAAACTATGGACATATTAACACTGGGTTCTTGTATGCCTGGGTGATAACATGTTTTGTATTTTCTTGTCTAACACATGGTTAATACAAACTGGAACAATTTTGTTTTGGTAAATGTTGATTGATTGATGTATTGATTGATTGATTGATTGATTGATTGATTGATTGATTGATTGAATAATTAACCAGTACTTCAGCACACTCATCTCTGCAAATAACGGATACTGACAACTTTTCAACTTGAATCAGTGATGAGAGATGAATGACAATTAGACACAATGTCATAGGAGACTGTGACTGGCTAGGGAATCAAACTCACGACCCCTGGATTGATAGGCAGACATGCTTCATGTACCACCCTAGTTAACCAGGACTGATTAACACCACACAAAATTTACTTATTAAACAGTTTTCATTTCTTTGCAAACTATGACTGTCTTTGTGGACAAATGTTATTTCCCATCCAATCTGATTGTACTGAATTTGAAAATTTGTGCTATTAGGCCATAATAAATTAATTGCTAGATTATCATCCCTCCCCACCCCCTAATTTTCATGCCGCCCTGACCCTTTTTATTTTCTGCCTTTTTTTTTTTAATCAAAATTTTTTAAAAATGAAACTAAAAATAAAAAATAAAAGCCTCCAACCCTCCCCATTTTTGAGAAAAATTTGGATGATAATCTAGAAATAAATTTATAATGACCTTATTTAAAGGATGTTGAGAGACCAGGTAAAGCATTCTAACAGCAACTGGTTAGTTTGATCACATATCGAGTAATACCAAAGTTGCTGTTGTTGTATGGTGTTTAGAGTCACTTTTAACAATTTTTCAGTTATATTGTGATGTCTATTTGAGATAGTGTTCTTAGTGCTGCCACACTGGTGTATCATGATGCAGACACATGGTATGATATCCCACCCAGTCACATTATTTTAACACTGAGTTGAGCAGACCTAGAACTTTCCTCTAAATGCTGAGCACCTAATGAGGATACTTTCAGTACTATTTTTAAAGTCTTTGACATGACCCAGCAGGGGATCGAACCCACAACCTTCTGCATGTGATGCAGATGATCTACCCTTATATACCACTACTGTGGTTGTCATACCAAAGACTTTATAAATGGTTCTGGAAGCAGAAGCATTTTTAACTGGCAGCACAGCGGACAGAATAATAATACAAAAGCATTATTTTTATGGTCATCACATGCGATATGGGTCTCTCAAGGATTTAAAGTCTGGTGTGGTCCACAAATTTTAGAGTTGTGGGTAGGGGTTGGGGTTGGAGGTGTCCAAGATAACTGACTGAAAATGCTGTCATTTACCCATATTTTGTGTTTTCAATCCAGGTCTAATAAACCCTGATTGCGACTCAAGAACAAAACTCAACAGTACTGGTTTTACCCAGTAAACTGCTCAAGTACTGGTTTTACCCAGTAAAAAGACTAAAGAGCAATTTATACAGCACTGAGTTCCTACATTGGATTACTAAAAATGCCAACTCAAGTCAAGAATGTTTCAATTTGCACTTACTAAATGATTTTCATGTAATTCTATTAGATAGACATCATGAATATTTAAATAGGTAAATTCGTTTCAAGAAATAGATATGGGTATTGACAAATACTAACTACTAATTAGCGATCAATGCCTGTGTTTAATTTGCGGCTCAACTTTATCCATGTCATGCGGTACTCATGCATATTTTACGACAGTTAACATGCAGGTCAGATAATGGCAATTAGCATAGCCAGTGACCTCAAAGGAAAAATACAATAAAAATGTTTTATTGACACAATACAGCCGTGATGATCTAGTGGCAGAGTGGAAAGCTGTTACTAACTGCTCTAGTGTTCATTTCCTTATCTAGGGATCGAACCCGCAACTTCTGGTGTGAGCGATCAACACTATATTCCTATCAATCCTTGGTGCAATGCTCCAACAATGGACCATGAGTTCTGGTTTAATTCAGAGAGGTTCACACATCCATTACACGGATTGATAATACGAAAGCCAATTAAATGATGTAGATTAGGTCATATTATGAAACAATTGTAAAACTGATGTAAATGGGAGATAATGAGTGACACTTTGACTTAAATGTTATAAATCTAACATTACTGTAAGAATATGATATCTTGTTATTTTGGAAACAGGTTTCCAAATCGTGGAATTTTTGCTGTTTTGAGGACAGAAGTACCACAGGAGCTTGGGGAGTGGATAATAACGTTTGATGGGGGTGGGGGTCCTCTGGCGTATATAAAGAGACATGGGAAGAAACAAACGTTGACCCCTTCCCCGATCAAAATCAGAATTTCTAAGTCAATAGGCCATCAATTTTAACAAACCTGGTCTTGTTCATATCGCTGAATGATTTATCTTCAAGATTGTTCGGTAAGTAAAGCAAAAAAAAATGTTTAAATGTAAATGCTCGGCATTAACAGCATATTTTTTGTCCACCAACAATTATGGCAACGGAAGTAGCATGTTCAGATATTCTCGGCTTTATTTTTTTACAAATTGGCCACGCCCCAAAGCACGTCATTCTGATCAGAGTCGCTGAGGCGTTATTGAGTCAATACTGAAAGTGTAAGTGTCTCCGTGACTCGGATTGGAAGACGTTTAAAATACAGCGAATTTTAACCAATCAAACACGACCCCGTATTTGCTCCATACGATAATGACTTCAAATCCGTTGCCATAAATGTTGAGGATAAAAAAATACGCCGTTTTTTGGGAACTCAGTGCGACTTCTTCTTCAAACGGCCGAGCTATGCATAAACATCGGTACGATCTTGAAGATAAATCATTCAGCGATAGAATGAGACCGGGTTTGTTAAAATTGATGGTCTATTGACTTAGAAATTCTAATTTTGATCGGGGAAGGGGTCAACGTTTGTTTCTTTCCTCGTCTCTTTATATACGCCAGAGGACCCCCACCCAACCAAACGTTATTATCCACTCCCCAAGCTCCTGTGCGAAGTACAGCCTCATTCCGCTCTCAAAAACATAATTATGGTTTTCTGCCTTATTAATGAAAAAATTCCCCTTCAAAATTCAAACTGTTTTTTAATGGGGTTTAATGTCAGTTTAACAATTTAAAACAACAATCAACAAGGATGTTAAACTGTGAACTGTTTTAAACATACAAACTGTCGATTTTCAGTATATGATTTTTTCCCCCCATTTTCTTTATTACGACCCTATTTTCCCCAATGAAAGAGACCCGGCCCTCATTCCCCATCAACTAAAAATTAAACACTGCCAAATACCCAAAATAGGGTATTCTGTCACATTTAGTAAAACATACCTATTTAACCATTGTTTATACAATAAGAATTATGACTCAATAAATAGTTGCTTTTGAAGTCTTCCTGGATTGAACAAACACTCAAGCATATTGCAAGTAAAGTAATACTGTTCAATGACACCACAAATAGCTATGGTAAAGAATCAAACCCACAACCCTTCTGTCCTTGGTCCAATGCCGTTCCACTGGACCACTTCATACCATTAACTGAATGAATGACTCCATTATACAACAGCACATACAGTTAAAGTTCTGTAAGCAGAAAAGTTCAACTACAAATAGCTATGATCTTTTATTTTATCTTTCCAATATTTAATGAAATGAAATGGGCAATAAACACATGGACGTGTTTGCTCGGTATAAGAGAAACTAGTGAATGAGATCATTATCATGTTGACCTGATATATATGCTTTTACAAACAATTGGGTTTATCTACATTTTCAACTCATTTATACCAGTCATATCCAATTTAAACCTTTTCTCCAAGGCTTTATTGGTTCTATTTTTTTTGTATTTTTTATTGTTGTTAAATTTGCTTTTTTTTAACTTTTATAAACGCCCCCACCTTGTAAAATGTAACGCCCTCAGGGGCGTTTATTAGGGAATATATGGTACATTTCAACTCATTTATACCAGTTATATCCAGTTTTAATGTTAAAATGGATCTACATTTTTAACTCATTTATATCAGTTATATCCAATTTTAACCTTAAAATGGATCTACATTTTCAACTCATTTATACCAGTTATATCCAGTTTTAACCTTAAAATTTACTACATTTTCAATCCATTTATACCAGTAATATCCAATTTAAACTAATGGATCTACATTGTCAACTCATTATACCAGTTATATCCAGTTTTAATGCTAGAATGGATCTACATTTTCAACTCATTTATACTAGTTATATCCAATTTTAACCTTAGAATGGATCTACATTTTCAATTCATTATACCAGTTATATCCAGTTTTAATGCTAGAATGGATCTACATTTTCAAATCATTTATACCAGTTATATCCAGTTTTAAGTTTAAAATGGATCTACATTTTCAATTCATTTACACCAGTTATATCCAGTTTTAACCTTAAAATAGATCTTCATTTCAACTCATTTATACCAGTTATATCTAGTTTTAATGTTAAAATGGATCTACATTTTAAACTCATTTATACCAGTTTTAACCTTAAAATAGACTTCATTTTCAATTCATTTTTACCAGTTATATCCAATTTTAACCTTAAAATGGACCTACATTTTCAACTCATTTATAAATACAAGTTATATCCAGATTTAACCTTAAATCGACTACATTTTTAATTCATTGTTACCAGTTATATCCAATTTTAACTTTAAAATGGATCTACATTTTCAACTCATTTATACCAGTTATATCCAGTTTAAATGTTAAAATGGATCTACATTTTCAATTCATTTAAACCAGTTATATCCAATTTCAACCTTAAAATGGATCTACATTTTCAATTAATTATACCAGTTCTATCCAGTTTTAACGTCAAAATGGATCTGCCTTTTCAACTCATTTATACCAGTTATGTCCAGTTTTAACCTTAAAATGGACAATTTTCAATTTATTTATAACAGTTATATCCAATTTTAACCTTATAATGGATTTACATTTTCAATTAATTAAATCAGTTATATCCAGTTTTAATGTTAAAATGGATCTACATTTTCAACTCATTTATACCAGTTATATCCAGTTTTAACCTTAAAATGGATCTACATTTTCAACTCATTTATACCAGTTATATCCAGTTTTAACCTTAAAATGGATCTACATTTTAAACTCATTTATACCAGTTATATCCAGTTTTAATGTTAAAATGGATCTGCATTTTCAACTCATTTATACCAGTTATATCTAGTTTTAACCTTAAAATGGATCTGCATTTTCAACTCATTTATACCAGTTATATCCAGTTTTAACCTTAAAATGGATCTACATTTTTAACTCATTTATACCAGTTATATCCAGTTTTAACCTTAAAATGGATCTACATTTTTAACTCATTTATACCAGTTATATCCAGTTTTGACTTTAAAATGGATCTGAGCAGAAGCAACGTCCTTCAGCATGTAAGTGGCAAACTTTCTCACATAATGTTTTTGGACTGATGGAGCTAGGCTCTAACCAATGAACTCAGTGGTAAAGGGTAGGTGACCTCGAGACCACATCTTAGATCACTTGACCACAGATGACCCTCTTACAACCAAACACCTATATAAAATCCATAATCCCATACAACCTCTTCTTTATTTGTAATAAAACAAAGGCACCAGTGTTTGGGGTGAATAGCAGGTTAGCAGACAAATGGCAGACCTCATTGCCTCTATAGTCTGCAATAATATCATAGTGATCACTGTAAGATAGAATCATTATAATAATTATTGTGCTTAAACACTAATTTCCAACACTTCACCGGTCAATCTGGGAACTAGCTTTACTTATTCAGGGCTGTCATTAGAAGCCAGGAGCCGGGGTTTTGCCCCCTCTATTCTGACTTGAACACCTGGCTATTTTCAGCTGACTTTTCTTCCATTTTTTTTACAGAGGACCTCCAGATCCCCCTTCTACTTTTTCCTTTCACCCTCCTACTTCACAACTTAATAATTCCAATCTCATTATCATATATGTATTTAAAGCATTTTCATTGGACAACGTCAATTTTTTAAAGACTTATTTTTCAATAAAACCCTGGGACCGGACTACTTTTAAGTTTCTCGCGTAAACCAAGAAGCATCGACATTTTGATGGTCGGTTTAACAATATACAAACTTAAATGTCGTTCACAACGGTTCCACGCTTATTTTAATAATAAAATATAATAAAAACAAATGTTAGATCTAGTCTTAGCTGTTTTCCTCGGTTTATTGTTTTAAATATTTCTTTGGTTCAGCGATTTAACCAGGCGTCACAATCAGACCATAAGTTGTTTGAGAAACAATGAAGTAGGTCGTAAAATGTTCAAGTTGAGATGTATAGTGTACCACTGAACCATTGTACCATTAGTTTACCGAACGTGAATGCTAGTCGTTGACAAACATTTCCACAGACCAATTTATTCGAGAGGAAAAATGAAATAAAAACATGTACATGTAGTTCAGAAGCAGACGATCGTGAGACAATGTAAATACACAAACCTTGCACGTAAAAGTCATTTAAAACATTCCAAATTCGGATTCTCCATGAATGAGCGTGGATTTGTATGACCTTCGTAAATATTGAAACATTTTTTAAAAACAAGCGTGTAGACAAAACTAAATAATGACATCACCGTCTACGTAAATATACGCTGTGGGTATTTCCTGGAATTATTGATTTTTTATTTGTCTAAATCGACAGATAAAAGGCGGGTGTTTAATTTTTTAGCTGCAAAATATTTGGTCATTTTACAATAAACCAACTAATGTTACAGAGTTCATCTGATAATGGAAACAACGGCCGTTAAGATATTACTGGATATTAGATCTGGAGAATTAGATGTCAACCAGGACAGAGGTGATGTATTCTTACGCGTTTACTTTGCAGCATATAGTTCTTTTTGTTTTGTTTTTTTCATTCACTTGAGGAGTCTCAAATTAAATATAATCATCAGGATTGGAATTATAAGGATTAAATTCATTTTTTCTGGTTTTTATGCATGTGTAAAGAATGTCGAATCACGCACAAATCTGACATAAAGTCCTTTGGACTTTATTTGATATGTGCGTGATTCGACATTCTTTACACATGCATAAAAAACAGAAAAAATGAATTTAATCCTATAATGAAAGCCCTGCTTATTTTATTTGCAACACATCACAGATTATAATGGCAAATCGTTATTGGTTTTATTGGAGGAGGAAGACCTCAGAATGAGTTGGAGTAGATCCACCATCCTCTCGAAAGTAACTGGCAAACTTTCTTACATTTAAAATGTTTCAAACAGTGCTAGGCTCAAACCCACAACCTCAGTGGTGTAAAGTAAACTATCTTGAGACAGTGATTTAAACAAATTGTCCACAAAGGACCTCAGTTTTAACTCAACCCAAATCTTTCATGTCAATGTTTTTACATCAATCTGGTCTGCCTTGCATGCCAAAGGTCATGGGTTCATTTCTATGTTCAAGTCATACCAAAGACCTGAAAATGGTATTAGAAAATTCCTCACTATGTGCTTAGCATTCAGAGCATAGTTCAAGGTCTGGTCGACCCATTGTCAGTATATACTGTGTCATAGGCATGATACCCCAGAGAGGCAGGGCAAAGAATACTGTCTCAAGTTGACACCATTGCAATATAACTTACTGTCATTGTTGAAAGCGATGTTAAACACCATACAACAACAACAACAATAACACAACAATCTGATTCGTCATCCCTCCACAGGCAAAAACAGTATTTTCTACCCAAAACTAGTAGAGTAATGAAGCTAAGGCTTAGGCCGTTCTTAAAAATTGTTTGCCGTGCTCCTACTTACTCACTCAAAATTGCTGCTACCCAAACTTCTTTATTGACTTTCAAAGCATTTAAAAAAAATCATGATTTATGTCCATTATTCTTAAAAATAACTATGCAAAATCAAAATTTGACAAAAAAAAAAATTAGCTACCTACTTACCAACATAAAAATACTGATCGATACACAGCAAACAAAATTCTTTTAAGGATGACCTTAACCAACATGACCTAATGCTATGAAGTGGTGTAAAAAAATCAGAGGAAAAGTGCCTGCTTCAGGTAACATTTTTACAGATAACCTCAATATTTCCTGAAAAGTTACGAAACAAAGACGAACGTGTCTCCGTATAAATATGAACCATCAGGTTGCCACGCAAAACTTGTATCTTTTGCAAAAAGTGCATTTGTGTATTGTGCTCAGTTGGAACAATTATGGTATGGAATGGTGCAATTTACACAAATCACTCAATAGTATGCAGTCATGTGGGTTAACAACCGTGTCTTGTGTCAGCTATCAAGAGTAGGATTATCTGTCAAGGTCAGCCGGATGCAGGTTTATTGTTATAACCAAATACAGTCAAACCTGTGTAAGTGGTCACCTCTATTGAGCTACCACTTGTCTTAAGCAGCCACATTTATGATTTCCCATTTATATGCTTACAGAGCAAAATAACTGTGCACTAAAATACAACCTGTCTTAAAAGGTCACTTTTGCTCCTTCCCTTGACTGGCTGATTAAGACAGGTTTGATTGCAATATATTCATGTAGTATAGACCATAATAAATTAATTGTTAGATTATCATCCCCGCCCACCTCCTAATTTTCATGCCGCCCGACCCTTTTAATTTCATAAAAAAAAAAAATAAAAAAAAATGTTTTCTTCTTCTTTATTTTTTAAAACATCAAAAATCTTAAAAATGAAAATAAAATCCTCTCACCCTCCCGATTTTTAAGAAAAATTGGATGATAATCTAGCAATTAATTTATAATGGCCATAACTGTACATGTATGAATAACAAAACTCCCTTTCAAATTAATTTACTAGATAAGTATTTTTTAAAACCATGATCGTTAAAGTAAATAAATTTTGCATCATTTTATAACGAATACACCCAGCATATTTATTAGTTTATGTCAGGTATAAACTTTTATCAAATTTCTAACCTTTGGTATGGAGAAAATATTGACATGCCAAAGGCAGGGTTGGAATGGTTAAATGTAATGTTTTATTGGTCGAGGAAGACTTCAGTATGAAACGTGGGAGAAGAATTGCTTTCTGCAATGGCAAACTTTTTCAAATTAAGACTTTGGGGAGGCGCAGGATTTGAACACAAGACCTTAGTGGTAAGAACTAAGTCACATCTCAGACCACTTGACCACGGAGGACACAGCATACTGGTATATCAGATTTTGGTCATTCTATGCAATATAAGAGAATGACAATAGTACTACCTAGGTCAATACTCTGGCTACACGCATTGGTCTTGAGCAGGACACTTTATCCACATACACTTAGTACTGGTTCTGCCCAGGAAGACTTCTGGCAGGATTTGTATTAGTTGTAAGAGTTATTTCACAATCGATGTAAAATAAATAAGTTTAAAACAATGTACCTACATACGTGAATGAATTCATATATTCAAGCCTCTAGTTAAAATTGCAACCTTCAAACATACAGAAATATTCACTTGGGGAGGTCGTAAGAGCTTGGGACCAGATTTGATGAAGGGCGCTCACTCCGTCACTTACTTGGTGCTTCTGGATTTCGGATCAGTGTCATCTGTCCATCCATTTGTATCACGCATTTTGCTTGTCTGTCAATCTCTCTGAAGTTGTGAAGGAATGAGTTAAGTTCTGTTCATGTTCAGCACATTGTAAGTTAAGTACTTTTCATGTTAAGCACATTGTAAGTTAAGTACCGTATATTCCCTTATTAACGCCCCCACTCTAATAAACTGCCCCCACCTATTTTTCTGGAAAATTTAAAAATAAAATGCATATGCGAGTTGAGTGCGTATTCGCCCATCTTTCCCTGATTATTTTGTTACACAGACAACAATTAGCGGAGTGTTTATTACCTTTGAACTCTTTAACCCATTGTTTATATCTTGGGTGACCACTTAACCACTTTTGGTTGAATAAACACTTCCCCATATTTGCCAT
This sequence comes from Panopea generosa, assembly GCA_029582155.1. Lineage (NCBI taxonomy): Eukaryota > Metazoa > Mollusca > Bivalvia > Adapedonta > Hiatellidae > Panopea > Panopea generosa. The sequence goes on from CM055900.1 coordinate 21,577,996, forward strand.
TTAAAACTAGTAAAAATGCCGTCTGTCAATTAAAACATTACAAAACATCGGAAAATGCGGTTAGTCTGTGTACGCTGAAAGCTCATTGATTCCTCGTTGATAAGAGCAAGCGTCCAAGTGATTTAAAGTGAAGAGTACACTGACCATAAATTCGGATATTCCAATACACAAGAGTAGTAATTTCATACAGATTTTCAGCCTTTTTTTCATCCTATGTCGATTATTTCATTCACTCTCAAATAATTCTGAACCACTTTTCAGGGATTTAAGGTTATTTCCAGGGCTTTATTGGTTTTATTATATTTTTAACTGTTGTTAAATTTGCTTTTTTTATCTTTTATAAACGCCCCCACCTTGTAAAATGTAATGCCCCCTGGGGCATTAATAAGGGAATATACAGTACTTTCATGTTATCACATTGTAAGTTAAGTACTTTTCATGTTCAACACATATTAAGTTAAGTACTATGTTAAGTACTTTTCATGTTTAGCACATATTAAGTTAAGTACTCTCCACGTTCAGTACATTAAAAGTTAAGTACTTTTCATGTTCAGCAAATATTAAGTTTAATACTTTTCATGTTCAGCACATATTAAGTTCAGTACTTTTCATGTTTAGGACATATTAAGTTAAATACTTTTCATGTTCAGCACATATTAAGTTAAGTACTTTTCATGTTAAGCACATATTAAGTTAAGTACTCTCCATGTTCAGCACATATTAAGCTAAGTACTATGTTAAGTTCTTTTCATGTTCAGCACATATTAATCTAAGTACTTTTCATGTTCAGCACATATTAAGTTAAATACTTTTCATGTTCAGCACATATTAAGTTCAGTACTTTTCATGTTTAGCACATATTAAGTTAAATACTTTTCATATTCAACACATATTAAGTTCAGTACTTTTCATGTACAGCACATATTAAGTTAAATACTGTTCATGTTCAGCACATATTAAGTTAAGTACTGTTCATGTTTAGCACATATTAAGTTAAATACTTTTCATGTTCAGCACATATTAAGTTAAGTACTGTTCATGTTTAGCACATATTAAGTTAAATACTTTTCATGTTCAGCACATATTTAGTTAAGTACTTTTCATGTTCAGCACATATTAAGTTAAATACTTTTCATGTTCAGCACATATTTAGTTAAGTACTTTTTATGTTCAGCACATATTAAGTTAAATACTTTTCATGTTCAGCACATATTTAGTTAAGTACTTTTCATGTTCAGCACATATTAAGTTAAATACTGTTCATGTTCAGCACATATTAAGTTAAGTACTTTTCATGTTAAGCACATATTAAGTTAAGTACTCTCCATGTTCAGCACATATTAAGCTAAGTACTATGTTAAGTTCTTTTCATGTTCAGCACATATTAATCTAAGTACTTTTCATGTTCAGCACATATTAAGTTAAATACTTTTCATGTTCAGCACATATTAAGTTCAGTACTTTTCATGTTTAGCACATATTAAGTTAAATACTTTTCATATTCAACACATATTAAGTTCAGTACTTTTCATGTACAGCACATATTAAGTTAAATACTGTTCATGTTCAGCACATATTAAGTTAAGTACTGTTCATGTTTAGCACATATTAAGTTAAATACTTTTCATGTTCAGCACATATTTAGTTAAGTACTTTTCATGTTCAGCACATATTAAGTTAAATACTTTTCATGTTCAGCACATATTTAGTTAAGTACTTTTCATGTTCAGCACATATTAAGTTAAATACTGTTCATGTTCAGCACATATTAAGTTAAGTACTTTTCATGTTTAGCACATATTAAGTTAAATACTTTTCATGTTCAGCACATATTTAGTTAAGTACTTTTCATGTTCAGCACATATTAAGTTCAGTACTTTTCATGTTTAGCACATATTAAGTTAATACTTTTCATGTTCAGCACATATTTAGTTAAGTACTCTTCATGTTCAGCACATATTAAGTTCAGTACTTTTTATGTTTAGCACATATTAAGTTAAATACTTTTCATGTTTAGCACATATTAAGTTAAGTACTTTTCATGTTTAGCACATATTAAGTTAAGTATTTTTCATGTTCAGCAAATATTAAGTAAATATTAAGCTAAGTACTATGTTAAGTTCTTTTCATGTTCAGCACATATTAAGTTCAGTACTTTTCATATTTAGCACATATTAAGTTAAATACTTTTCATGTTCAGCACATATTAAGTTGTTCAGCAAATATAAAGTTAATATTCAGCTAAGTACTATGTTAAATTCTTTTCATGTTCAGCACATATTAAGTTAAGTACTTTTCGTGTTCAGCACACATTAAGTTAAGTACTTTTCATATTTAGCACATATTAAGTTAAGTACTTTTCATGTTCAGCAAATATTAAGTTAAGTACTTTTCATGTTCAGCACATATTAAGCTAAGTATTTTTCATGTTCAGCAAATATTAAGTTAATATTAAGCTAAGTACTATGTTAAGCTCTTTTCATGTTCAGCACATATTAAGTTCAGTACTTTTCATGTTAAGCACATATTTAGTTAAGTACTCTCCATGTTCAGCACATATTAAGCTAAGTAATACGTTAAGTTCTTTTCATGTTAAGCAAATTAAAAGTTAAGTATTTTTCAGGTTCAGCACATATTAAGTTAAGTACTTCTCATGTTTAGCACATATTAAGTTAAGTACTCTCCATGTTCAGCACATATTAAGCTAAGTACTATGTTAAGTTCTTTACATGTTCAGCACATATTAAGTTAAGTACTTTCCATGTTCAGCACATATTAAGTTAAGTATTTTTCATGTTCAGCAAATATTAAGTTAATATTAGGCTAAGTAATATGTTAAGTTCTTTTCATGTTCAGCACATATTAAGTTCAGTACTTTCCATGTTTAGCACATATTAAGTTAAATACTTTTCATGTTCAGCACATATTAAGTTAAGTACTTTTCATGTTCAGCACATATTAAATTAAGTACTTTTCATGTTTAGCACATATAAAGTTAAGTATTTTTCATGTTCAGCAAATATTAAGTTAAAATTTAGCTAAGTACTATGTTAAGTTCTTTTCATATTTAGCACATATTAAGTTAAGTATTTTTCATGTTCAGCAAATATTAAGTTAAATACTTCTCATGTTCAGCACATATTAAGCTAAGTACTCTCCATGTTCAGCACATATTAAGCTAAGTACTACGTTAAGTTCTTTTCATGTTAAGCAACTTAAAAGTTAAGTACTTTTCATGTTCAGCACATATTAAGTTAAGTACTTTTCATGTTCAGCAAATATTAAGTTAAATACTTTTCATGTTAGGCACATTAAAAGTTAAGTACTTTTCATGTTTATCACATATTTAGTTAAGTACTCTCCATGTTCAATACATTAAAAGTTTCTTTGCTAAATTCCCAGTTCAAGATAAAGGTCAGATAAATACTACAACAGAATATTAAACAAGTTCGCTATACTTCCTGTTCTTATGCTAAGTACAGTCATGTGTATTTCAAGTGACAAATAGAGATAATGGTATTGTGTAACAAAACAAATAAATACCTTTGATTGAACGGACGGACTCTCACCGCTACCTTAACCCTGAAAACAGAAACAAAGACAAAATTATAATGTAGTACCAGTGCTGCGTTCAGTTCGGCTAAACGTTTGCTAACGTTAGCCAAAATATTTTGCTAGATACTGGCTCAACCTCAAATTAGCACTCTGTTCGTATGCAATGAATTTAAGGAACCAGGCAGTAAATGTATTTGCTGTTAAACGGTGCTGAATGCAATCCAGGGGTATGACCAGGCCCAAATTTGAGGTATGCTAATCTTCATGAATTGTTAAGCCTGTCGTATAAAGCAATGGTATGCTTTGGTGAATATTTTGGAAAACAATTACTGCAGTCATGTTTAATTTATATACAATACATTTAGAAATAAATTAAAGCATTTTCATTAAGTTAATACAACATCTGTGCAGAAATAAATCACAACATTTCCCCCCAAAATTAATGTCATTTGTGAATCTACTCTTTAAAAAAAAATCAACGCATGCCCCAACTAAAAACTCCCATATTTTATTAAATCCACTATATTTCTGTTGACAAACAAGTGTTTGTTCAGATTTTGTGTTGCGCCCCGCTCACTCAAAACTGAAATCCTGGATCCGCCCCTGAATATGGTTTATATTATTACAAATAGATCACTTCATCATGTTAAGTAACCGTATTAAGGTAATATAACGGTATTATAGTAATATAGCATATATATGTAGGAGGCCATGGGGTTGGGTCCCTTTCCTTTTGTTTAGATATAATATTTTTGAATGAATGAATGAATGAATGAATGAACAAACGAATGAATGAACTGTTGGATGAATGGAATACAGGTAATGGTTATCTGATAAAAAAAAAGAAATAATGAAAATGAAAAAAAAAAGGTATTTTTACAGTATAATTATGGCAACATACATGTGACATCTTTAGCGCCACAAAATCTGGGAAATTAATGAGATTAAAGTACATTTATACAGAGCACGCATCTATAAAAATTTAAATATTTAATTCAATGCACGAAGCCTATTAACAAACTTTCATGCAATATATCTAATGAATTCAAAAGATATTGCAGACATCTTTTGTTGAAGTATTAATAAATACTTTATAGGCATCATACTTCTTTTTACAATGACTGTCGACTAAAAGCAATAATTACTGATTTATTGTTGATTTATTTATTTATTTAAGCTATCGCATAGGAATAGCGTTTTTACCCCGGTGTTCCTGATTTTTGTTGTTGTAATTTTTCTTTATAATATTAAAACATGTAGTGGGAGATAAAAACAAGAGGGCAAAGATGGCCCTATATCGCTCACCTGACTGACCATGAGTCACCCAGCTTAAGTAGATTATATAATACATGTACACTTAAAATTCCAGAAAAACGAGATGGGCAAGAATTTTTATTTGTTTTGAAGATGTAACAGATGCGTAGAAGAGTTCAAACTTGGTAGAGGTTCACCCATGGTAAATGTCAGTGAAATTACATCTGGTCAGTAGATTCTGACAAGAAGGCTTTTGAAGACTTTACTATAGCTGCCTATACAGTAAACTAGCACCTCACTGTGGAGGTCATGTGTTTTAGCAAATCACAACGGCTCGAACAAACTTGGTAAAGGGTCACCCAAGGAACATTTCTGCGAAATTTAAATTAAAATTGATCCGGTGGTTTCTGACAAGAAGATTTTTTAAGTTTTTACTATAGCTTATATAGTAAACTAACCCCATCCCCTGACCGTCATGTTTTTTGACGAATCACTACAGTTTGAACAAACTTGGTAGGGGTTCCTCCAAGGAACATTTCTGTGAAATTATTTTAAAATCAAGCCAGTAGTTTCTTACAAGAAGATTTTTTAAGTTTTTACTATAGCGTATATAGTAAACAAACCTCACCCCTTGGTCGCCATGTTTTTTGATGAATCAAGACGGCCTCAACAAACATGGTAGAGGGTCACCCAAGGACCATTTCTGTGAAATTATTTTAAAATCAAGCTAATAGTTTCTGACAAGAACATTTTTTAAGTTTTTACTATAGCTTATATAGTAAACTAACCCCACCCTCTGGCCGTCATGGTTTTTGACGAATCAAAATGACTTGAACAAACATGGTAGAAGGTCAAACAGAGAACATTTCTGTGAAATTATTTTAAAATTGAGCCAGAAGTTTCTGACAAGAAGATTTTTTTTAAGATTTTACTATTGCTAATATAGTAAACTTACCCACCCCCTAGCCGCCGTGTTTTTTGACGAATCAAAATGACTTGAACAAACTTGGTAGAGGGTCACACAGAGAACATTTCTGTGAAATTATTTTAAAATCAAGCCAGTAGTTTCTGACAAGAAGATTTTTAAGTTTTTGCTATAGCTTATATAGTACACTAACACCACCCCCTGGCCACCATGTTTTTTGACGAATCAAGATGACTTGAACAAACTTGGTAGAGGATCACCCAAGGACCATTTCTGTGATATTATTTTAAAATCGAGCCAGTAGTTTTTGACAAGAAGATTTTTTAAGTTTTTACTATAGCTTATATAGTAAACTTACCCCACCCCCTGGCCACCATGTTTTTAGACGAATCAAGATGGGTTGAACAAACTTGATAGAGGGTCACCCAAGGATCATTTCTGTGAAATAATATTAAAATCGAGCCAGTAATTTCTGACAAGATGTTTTATTAAGTTTTTACTAATTAAACTTGCCCCGCACCCTGGCGGCCATGTTTTTTGAAGAATCAAGATGGCTTGAACAAACTTGGTAGAGGATCACTCAAGGAACATTTCTATTAAGTTATATTCAAATTGGCCCAGTGGTTTCAGAGGAGAAGTTGTTAGAAGCTAAAATTTAACGACAAACGACAGACGATTGATGACAGACGACGGACACCAGGCGATCACAAATTAAAAGATAATTATTTAAAATTTACATTTACCATAAATTTCTGGATTTACCGGTGTACATTTTTTTTTATGAAACTATAATAATTGGTTTATAGACTAATATTCTAGCGGGAGAGTATAATTATTATTAATAAGTAACTGTTTATTTGTGGTATCAAACTAAACATCCGAGGGCTTACTGGTAAATTGAAGAAACTGGACAGACTGTGTTACTGTAAAGGCGGTATATATTAGGATTTTTTAAATTTTATAATTTTGACTTGTGGTTTGGTTACCTGTCAATGTTGAAATTAAGTCAATCTTAGAAAGAGTCTGAATGACAAAGTGAAGGTTGTTAAGCAGTATGTACATGATATTTATTTTTAGAATCTGGATTTTGTTTCAATTTTACCACTCCAAATAACACATTGTTTTTTGTCTGCTTACATTGGTCCTAAATTTTTACATGGTGTCCATTTTTCAATGACAACTTGAGAGAGCTATAAAAATTTTAATATTTAATTCAATGCACGAACCTTTTAACAAACTTTCATGCAATATATCTAATGAATTCAAAAGATATTGCAGACATCTTTTGTTGAAGTATTAATAAATACTTTACGGCATCATACTTCTTTTTACAACGACTGTCGACTAAAAGCAATAATTACTGATTTATTGTTGATTTATTTATTTATTTAAGCTATCGCATAGGAATAGCGTTTTTTACCCAGGTGTTTCTGACTTTTGTTGCTGTAATTTTTCTTTTATAATATTAAAACATGTAGTTGGAGATTAAAATAAATTAAAAGATAATTATTTAAAATTTACATTTACCATAAATTTCTGGATTTACTGGTGTACATTTTTTTTTACATTGGTCTAAATTTTACATGGTGTCATTTTTCAATGACAAAGAGAGCAAGAATTGTTAATTTTGATTCATTCTTAAAATCACTCGTAAGAAGTACGTACTTACCTACCAAGTAATAAAAATATCCTAGTAATGAATATGTAGGTAGACTCTTACCAGTAGTTTCATTTTTATTTTAGAAAAGGGCATTTCTTGAGTAATGGTTGAAAAGCATCCCCATTACAAACATTTAACATTTTGTATTCATATCTTAAAGTGTATTTTAATTTCATTATGATTATCAGTGTGAAAGAAAAAAAATCAATGGCAATGTCAATTTTATTGTAATTTTTTTAACTAGAGAATATCATTACGTGTATGTTCATAACTAGCCTGATTAAATTATACATGTGAATGGACGGCTTTTTCATTATTTGATATCTGATGTGCTGTCCATAACATTTTCATGAGACGCAAATACAAAATTGTCAAAGGCTCTTTAGCAGCTTGCGATATGTTGCACTTGTTTAAAACTAGCGCAATACCACTAGCTTATTAAAACTTAACTGAAAACTATTAAAAGTTTCATAAATATGAATTTAGAGACAATAATATTTAAAAATTAATATCTCCATATACGGTTATATGTTCACACATGTAAAATGTGTTAACAGGAGTAAATATGATTTCTGAACACTACTGCGTGTCACTTTAACTGGATCCTCTATGGCTGAGTAGTCCAAGATGCTGTCTCAAGGAAACTGAATTAATGACACGGAATTATACAGAATCGTCTATTATACGTTATAGTGTATGCTTTATTTTTTGAATGGGATTTAACACCATTTTCAACATATTTCAGGTTATATATGGCATATCTAGTTTTATTGGTGAATGAAGACCTCAGAATGAATCTGAGCAGAACCACCATCTTGCTGGTGAGATGTTCTCACATAAAGTTTTCAGAGCGAGCATGACTCGAACCTTCAACCTTAGCAGTGAGAGGTAAGTGATTTTGAGACGTCACCTTAGACCACTCGGCTGCCGAGAACCATTAGTGGTTTATAATTTAGTTGATTCAGTGGGAGAGAAACATACCCTGGATCTAAGTTTTGCAAGTTTGAACCCAGACTTGGTTTTGTGTGGTGTCCTTGAGCAAGACAATTTATCCGGCATATATACTTACTACTGGTCTATCCACAAGACTGCAAGAGTGAGTAGTCCAAGTTGTAAGATGTAGAATTAATAAAAAAAATTAAAATGTACTGTATGCTTTATACATAGATGAGACAAAATAAATATTTTGAATATGTGTTTGAAATTAATCCAGAAAACACTGGGTCATTCACTAATAATGTGCCTGCCACCTTCCACTCCTTCCCATCCCAGAAGCAATGTACACTAATTTATCACTGATTTATTTAGTAAATCGAATATAAACGATCAATTCTAATACGGTATGTCACCGTTATTAGTGTACAATGTGGCAAAAACATGAATTTTAACAACGTATACACATGTAATTCTCTTGACCAACTCTTTCTCTATTGATTTCCGTATTAAAATTTTACCTGAATACCTGATTAACGAAGAATACTGTGTTTACATTTTGTATAAATACTTACGATTCGCCCGACATTTTTATGTCTTCGCTGTGTGTATATCCGTAGTTTGGTTAATTCACAAAACACAAATCATGACATCCTATTAACGATGTTTAATTCTCGTTTAATTCAATTTTAATTTATACACTGTTCCAGCGTCCGGCGCTGTTTAACAATCGGTGATCACACGCATAGCTTTCTCTGGTATGAATATAGTCCGTTTCGTGAATCGATTCATATGTATTCGTGAAATCGAAGATAACGATTGTGGATTGGAGTAGTACGACATATTGTACGTCTCTGTGGAGCCTTTTAAAGATTTTTTATTTTGCGTCTCCCGAGCAAAATGTTATGGACAGCAGATTAGATATCAAAATAATATCAAAGCTGTCCATTCACGCCTTATTTAATCAGACTAGGATTGGAGGTGAGGACACATGGTTTTCAACATTTTATAGGTATAACATTGAACGACGAGGGAATTCTACAGTAAACGGAGGCTGTCGTATCCAGAGACAAATTTATAAACAATTAAGTCACTGGTTATAGCCTGCCTTTACTATAAAAAATGCATTTTCCTGTATATAATGGTTGGTCACTTTGTGATCTGAATGGCAAATATAGATGTATTTAGAACACTTTGAAAGTATTGTTGTCATGTTTCAGTTATGAAATTTAGGCATTGAATACGTTGATTTTTAAGTCTACTGATTTCACTTTGCCATAATAAAAATACAATTAAGATTTTTGTGGGATGGGAAGGTGTTGTATATTGTTGTTTTGTTCGTCTTTTTATAATTGTGAACTATTTACCATTGCCATGTACATACAGTACTTATAGTATTTATAGTACAATACTATGATTTGTCAAATTGTATAATCTTATGTTATATCATTTAAAAATGCCTATGTTTATGCCTCCTTTACCATTGGAGGATAATACAATATCTTATCTTATTTTAACTCTGCCAACAGCAAGCACACTAAATTGTAATAAAGCAATGGGTAAATTTACTGAAACGCAACCTTTATTTTTCTCTGAATGATATTTTGAAATGGTACTGCAGATGTAAAAAAAGCTTAATAAAAGAATGTTTCTCTTCTTTTAGTTCTGCGTGGAGATAAGCGCTATCGGTGACTTGAATTAGCGAAAATATTGAAATGAAATATTTATGTAGAAAGATATAGAAGTTATGCATAGGCGCAAGGACTTTTATAGAGTCCTTAATGGGTGGCGAAAAATTAAAGACGTTTTTTCTTATTTATTACCTTTAAAATGGGCTAAAATGAGAAATGATCTCAACAAAATACGCGTAACCAAAATTCATCTTCTTTTTATTTAAAAACGAAAAGTTTACGACCCAAAGTTATAATCAAGTCCTTTCTTTTTATACCAAAATCACAAAAAAATACATAGATTGGTTCAGGACGAGTTGTGTTTGCAATGTTTAAAAAACTTCAAATGTGTCACCAGAAACTAAGACAAGCACCTGCAGTCACTTATCTATGTTTATATACAGATGTTCAAAGCAATATTTGTTTCAGGCTGTTCAAAAAATGATCAAGGACACCCATAGATTGTATGTTTGTAGAGTAAAGCGTGAGTGTGATGATTACAGTGGCGAATTATGTCTTGACTACGTGTAGAATCATCATGATAACCATTCCTTTTGTTCCATATCCTTTCGTCCATATCTCTACCTTTGGCCTTTATTTTTACTTAGGACACCAAGGACTTGTATACGTCCTTAGTCTGTAGTAACGAATCCCAGCTCTCCCGATTGGGTCCGTTCAATAGCAATTGTTACGAGCACGCTGATTGGTCAGTTGCTTCAGAGAAAATTTGGATGACGTCATAATTTAGTAAGCGTTCAATTGCTATTAATTGTGGGACAGGCATAGAATTCCCTTGCTTATTCGTTGGTGGTTAATGAACCTGATTCGGGAGATATCAGGTTCTGGGATAGAGTAATAAGTCCTTGATACCACCTAACTAAAATGTTTAAGCTTTTAAAAGGTCACCACTAGCGCTAGTGGTGCATATATATTTTATTTTTTACCTCTGATAATCTTATTTCCTATCATACAGGTTTTATAACTATACTGTTTTTTATCATAAAAATAACACTTAGCCCTTTTTACGCAATTTGGAACTGTAATATATTGGTACTGTCAAGGAACCATAATTCCTTGGTTTAGTTTAAACATATTTTATTTCATAAGTTTACATGAAATGTGGTTGGGTCACAAGTTCTGTCAACAATAGATTCGACCTTTCCCCTATAGAGCTACACAATTGATTGTTTAACAAGGTCATAAAATGCATTACAATGCCAAAATAATTGACAAATATTATGGAAAAGAGAAATAAAAATATTTGATTGAGTTTTAGAAGAGAGAAAGAGAAGAAGAAGAAAGAGATAGAGCGAGTTAGTTGCTGCATAACAAAGTTTATAAACAGTTTTGATAGTTCACTTGTCATCTGTTTGGTACCTCACACTCACTAGCCCGCGGATTGTGATAAGTAATTTCAACAGAAGCAACAGTCAATTCCTAGGTACTGTGACTTTTGACGTATTGAGTATTTGAAATATTTTAACGAGTGAATATAATATAATTAGGTTAGGTCAAATTAGGCAAAATTGCAAAATAATGTTTCTAAACTATTCTGTTATTACACGTATAGCTGGCAAACATGATAACAGTTTACCGCAATCGAACGCAGTAGGGTCTGCTGTAGCGCTTATCCAGCGTCCATTATCGAATTCACGCGTACCGCCTATCTCCGTGCGACGCAGTCAAGCATATTTAAAACGGACTATAAGTATGCGACCCCGGATAACAATTGGTCTCCAGTGTAAACAAAAACAATACATGAATAGCAACCTATCTAATTTCAGGTTAAGTGACATTATAATACTTTTACATTGAATACGTGTTTTAAAAAATGAATTAATGTATACTTGATATTGACTTATATACCTGGATCTAGATCTACCTTCATTCAACCAAGCATGTGTACGTTTTATTCCTTATAAGCTCTTGATCTTTAAAACAGAGAGTTTCTGAGTAGTGGGTAACAAGGAATTATAAGTCCTTGTAGAAAATAAGTTTTTATTTACGTTTAATTATCGCTTATTGGAGACGTGAAGGGTACATTTCCCATTGTATTATCTAGGATCGCATGTTGTGAAATAAATAAATATTTTATAGATCTATATCGATATATTTTTCAACAAATAACTAGATCTATATATTTCCGACTTTATTATCCATATACAAGTATAATTATGTTGAAGAGTAAGATCATGGAAGACCAGTCCAACACTAATGTATAGTATGTAGACCACTGATATGTAAATATATGTAGCTGTGCCAAAAATCTCTCCAAAGTTATGGTTCTTTTTTCTGTGTGTTCCATTGATGATGGTGAACACACGTGAAGTTTCATTCACACCCAAATGAGTGGTTGCATAGATATCTTAAACGCAACTAAACGCAAAGTTTAACCTTGGTGCCTAAGTCCAAAAAGGGCCATAACTGTGAAAAATACAACCCAGAGTTATGGTTCTTGTCTCTATGTGCTTCCATTGATGATGGTGAACACACATGTGACGTTTCATTCATATCCAATGAGTGGTTGCATAGATATCTTAAACTTAAACACAACTAAATGCAAAGTTTAATCTGGATGTTTAAGTCCAAAAAGGGCAATAACTGTGCCAAAATCCAATCCAGAATTATGGTTCTTATCTCTGTGTGTTCCATTGATAATGGTTAACATACATGCAAAGTTTCATTGACATCCAATGAGTTGTTGCATAGATAACTGAAACTTAAATGCAAAAGTTTAACCTGGGTGTCTACAGAGGCCGACGCCGATAACAACGACAATGATGTCGGGGTCATGACAATAGCTCTCCTTGGACTTCAGTCCCGGCGAGCTTAAAATACATTTTTTGACAATTTATAGTGTCAGAGGTATATAAAACGCATTATGTGACAATGTTAAAGTGTCAGTGGTATATAAGAACACATTATGTGACAATTTATAGTGTCAGTGGTATATAGAACACATTATGTGACAATGTTATAGTGTCAGTGGTATATAGAACACATTATGTGACAATCTATAGTGTAAGTGGTATATAGAACACATTATGTGACAATGTTATAGTGTCAGTGGTATATAGAACACATTATGTGACAATGTTATAGTGTCAGTGGTATATAGAACACATTATGTGACAATCTATAGTGTAAGTGGTATATAGAACACATTATGTGAAAATGTTATAGTGTCAGTGGTATATATAACATATCATGTGGCAATTTATAGTGACAGTGGTATATAGAACACATTATGTGACAATGTTATAGTGTCATTGGTATATAGAACACATAATGTGACAATGTTATAGTGTCAGTGGTATATAGAACACATTATGTGACAATCTATAGTGTAAGTGGTATATAGAACACATTATGTGACAATGTTATAGTGTCAGTGGTATATATAACATATCATGTGGCAATTTATAGTGACAGTGGTATATAGAACACATTATGTGACAATGTTATAGTGTCATTGGTATATAGAACACATTATGTGACAAATTTATTGTGTTGGTGGTATATAGAGTACTTTACAGTCAAACCTGTCTTTAGTAGCCAGTCAAGGGAAGAAGCAAAAATGGCCTTTTAAGACAGGTTGTTGCTTAATACAGGTTGAATTTCCCTAAGGCATAGAAATGGGAAATAGCAAATGTGGCGGCTTAAGACAAGTGGCTGCTTAATAGAGGTGACCACTTACACAGGTTTGACTGTATATGATATTTTATTGTGTCAGTGGTATATAGAACACAATATGTGATATTTTATAGTGTCAGTGGTATATTAACACATTATGTGACAATTTTTAGTGCCAGTTATATATAGAACACAATTTGTGACAATGTTAACATGTCAGTGGTATGTAGAACACAGTATGTGACAATTTTTATAGTGTCAGTGGTATATAGAACACAGTATGTGACAATTTTTATAGTGTCAGTGTTATATAGAACATATTATATGACAAATGTATAATGATGGTGGCATATAGAACACATTATATGACAAATGTATTATGATGGTGGCATATAGAACACATTATATGACAAATGTATAATGATGGTGGCATATAGAACACATTATATGACAAATGTATAATGATGGTGGCATATAGAACACATTATATGACAAATGTATAATGATGGTGGCATATAAAACACATTATATGACAAATGTATTATGATGGTGGCATATAGAACACATTATATGACAAATGTATTATGATGGTGGCATATAGAACACATTATATGACAAATGTATAATGATGGTGGCATATAGAACACATTATATGACATATGTATAAGGATGGTGGCATATAGAACACATTATATGACAAATGTATTATGATGGTGGCATATAGAACACATTATATAATATTTTATTGTGTCAGTGGTATATAGAACACAATCTGTAACAATGTTAACATGTCAGTGGTATATAGAACACAGTATGTGACATTTTATTGTGTCAGTGGTGTATTAACACATTATGCGACAATTTAAAGTGCCAGTGGTATATAGAACACAATCTGTGACAATGTTATAGTGTCAGTGGTATATAGAACACATTATGCGACAATTTAAAGTGCCAGTGGTATATAGAACACAATATGTGACAATGTTATAGTGCCAGTGGTTTATAGAACACAATCTGTGACAATGTTATAGTGTCAGTGGTATATAAATATATTTTATTTATTAAAGTGACAGGTACAATACATTTTAAAATTACAACATTTGCAAAAGCGTTAGAACATGCAAAGAAATACCCAGCCTATATAGAACACATTATGTGACAAATTTATAGTGTCAGTGGTATATAGAACTCAATCTGTGACAATGTAAACGTGTCAGTGGTATATAGAACACAGTATGTGACAAATTTATAGTGTCAGTGGTATATAGAACTCAATCTGTGACAATGTTAACATGTCAGTGGTATATAGAACACAGTATGTGACATTTTATTGTGTCAGTGGTGTATTAACACATTATGCGACAATTTAAAGTGCCAGTGGTATATAGAACACAATCTGTGACAATGTTATAGTGCCAGTGGTATATAGAACA
Source organism: Panopea generosa (assembly GCA_029582155.1). Classification (NCBI taxonomy): domain Eukaryota; kingdom Metazoa; phylum Mollusca; class Bivalvia; order Adapedonta; family Hiatellidae; genus Panopea; species Panopea generosa. The sequence continues at coordinate 21,593,059 of CM055900.1, forward strand.
CATTATGTGACAATGTTATAGTGTCCGTGGTATATAGAACACAATCTGTGACAATGTTATAGTGCCAGTGGTATATAGAACACAATCTGTGACAATGTTATAGTGTCAGTGGTATATAGAACACAGTATGTGACATTTTATTGTGTCAGTGGTGTATTAACACATTATGTGACAATTTAAAGTGCCAGTGGTATATAGAACACAATCTGTGACAATTTTATAGTGCCAGTGGTATATAGAATACATTATGTGACAATGTTATAGTGTCAGTGGTATATAGAACACAATCTGTGACAATGTTATAGTGCCAGTGGTATATAGAACACAATCTGTGACAATGTTATAGTGTCAGTGGTATATAGAACACAGTATGTGACAAATTTATAGTGTCAGTGGTATATAGAACACAGTATGTGACAATGTTAACATGTCAGTGGTATATAGAACACAGTATGTGACATGTTATCGTGTCAGTGGTGTATTAACACATTATGCGACAATTTAAAGTGCCAGTGGTATATAGAACACAATCTGTGACAATGTTATAGTGCCAGTGGTATATAGAACACATTATGTGACAATGTTATAGTGTCCGTGGTATATAGAACACAATCTGTGACAATGTTATAGTGCCAGTGGTATATAGAACACAATCTGTGACAATGTTATAGTGTCAGTGGTATATAGAACACAGTATGTGACATTTTATTGTGTCAGTGGTGTATTAACACATTATGTGACAATTTAAAGTGCCAGTGGTATATAGAACACAATCTGTGACAATGTTATAGTGCCAGTGGTATATAGAATACATTATGTGACAATGTTATAGTGTCAGTGGTATATAGAACACAATCTGTGACAATGTTATAGTGTCAGTGGTATATAGAACACAATCTGTGACAATGTTATAGTGTCAGTGGTATATAGAACACAATCTGTGACAATGTTATAGTGTCAGTGGTATATAAATATATTTTGTTTATTTAACTGACAGGTACAATACATTTTAAAATTACAACATTTGCAAAAGTGTTAGTACATGCAAAGAAATACCCAGCCTATATAGAACACATTATGTGACAAATTTATAGTGTAAGTGGTATATAGAACTCTATCTGTGACAATGTAAACGTGTCAGTGGTATATATAACACATTATGTGACAAATTTGATAGTGTCAGTGGCATATAGAACACATTATGTGACAATTTTTATAGTGTCATTGGTATATAGAACACATTATGTGACAAATTTATTGTGATGGTGATATATAGAACACATTATATGACATTTTATTGTGTCAGTAGTATATAGAACACATTGTGTGATAATTTATAGTGTCAGAGGTATTCAGTACACATTATGCTGCAATTTTAAATGTCTGAGATTAATGTATAATACACAACATAATCAAATAAACCTATCAAATATATAACATAAATCATATAACATAAATATAAATAAAACATATTTCAGGGAAATAACCCTGTTTGGCATATTCTTTTGTACCATACAGAGTTATTCAAACTATTTTTATTTATTGATTTATACATTCTGCACATTGCACATTTATGTTATATTGTAATACATACAGCCAAGATGAAAAGAAAGGTTGAAATGATATATTGTATTTGTGTAATGACATTTTGTAGTATCAGTTGTACTTGGAATATATTATTTGTCAGTTTACAATGTTAGCGATATTCATGACATATTATAGGATATTTATAGTGTCAGTTATATTCAGAATAAATGTTTTACAAGATATTCTATAGTATCGGCGGTATTCAGAATACATTATGTGGCATTTCGTAGCATTAGTCATAATCAGAAAATGAGTTGCAATGACTAATACTGAGACAAGTGGTATTTGAGATAAGTTGTATTGAGATTAGTTGTATTGTGATGAGTTTTATTGAGATGAGTTGTATTATGGTGAGTTTTATTGAGATGAGTTGTATAGAGATGTGTTTATTGAGATGTGTTGTATTGGGATGAGTGGAATTGAGATGAGCTATATTGAGATGAGTTGTATAGAGATGTGTTTATTGAGATAAGTTGTATTGGGATGAGTGGAATTGAGATGAGTTATATTGAGATGAGTTGTATTGGGATGAGTGGTATTGATATGAGTTTTATTGAGATGAGTTGTATTATGGTGAGTTTTATTGAGATGAGTTGTATAGAGATGTGTTTATTGAGATGAGTTGTATTGGGATGAGTGGAATTGAGATGAGTTATATTGAGATGAGTTGTTTTGGGATGAGTGGTATTGAGATGAGTTTTATTGAGATGAGTTTATTGAGATTAGTTGTATTGATATGAGTGGAATTGAGATGAGTTATATTGAGATTAGTTGTATTTGGATGAGTGGTATTGAGATGAGTTGTATTTGGGATGAGTGGTATTGAGATGAGTTGTATTGAGGTGAGTTGTATTGGGATGAGTGGTATTGAGATGAGTTGTATTGGGATGAGTTGTATAGGGATAAGTGGTATTGATATGAGTTGTATTGAGATGAGTTGTATTGGGATTAGTTGTATTGGGATGAGTGGTATTGAGATGAGTTGTATTGGGATGAGTTGTATAGGGATGAGTTGTATTGAGATGAAATATATTGAAATGAGTTTATTGAGATGAGTTGTATTGGGATGAGTTGTATAAAGATGAGTGGTATTGTGATGAGTTGTATTAAGATAAGTTGTATTGGGATGAGTTGTATAGGGATGAGTTGTATTGAGATGAAATATATTGAGATGAGTTTACTGAGATGAGTTGTATTGGGATGAGTTGTATAAAGATGAGTGGTATTGAGATGAGTTGTATTAAGATAAGTTGTATTGGGATGAGTTGTATAGGGATGAGTTGTATTGAGATGAAATATATTGAGATGAGTTTACTGAGATGAGTTGTATTGGGATGAGTTGTATAAAGATGAGTGGTATTGAGATGAGTTGTATTAAGATGAGTTGTATTGAGATGAGTTGTATTGGGATGAGTTGTATAGGGATGAGTTGTATTGGGATGTGTTAATTGAAATGAATGGTATTGAGATGAGTTGTATTGGGATGAGTCGTAAAGGGATGAGTTGTATAGGGATGAGTTGTATTGAGATGAGTGGTATTAGGATGAGTTTATTGAGATGAGTTGTATTGTAATGAGTTGTAGGGAGATGAATTGTATTATGATAAGTTGTAGTGAGATGAGTTGTATTGAGATGAGTTGTATTGGGATGAGTTGTAGTGAAATGAGTTGTATTGGGATGAGTTGTAGTGAGATGAGTTGAATTGGGATGAGTGGTATTGGGATGAGTTTATTGAGATGAGTTGTATTGTAATGAGTTGTAGGGAGATGAGTTGTATTGTGATGAGTTGTTTTGGGATGAGTTATAGTGAGATCAGTTGTATTGAGATGAGTTGTATTGGGATGAGTTGTAGTGAGATCAGTTGTATTGGGATGAGTTGTAGTGAGATGAGTTGAATTGGGATGAGTTGTATTGAGATTAATTGTATTGAGATTAATGATATTGAGATGAGTTGTATTGAGATGGGTTGTATTTGGATGAGTTGTATAGGGGTGAACAGTATTGAGATGAGTTGTATTGGGATGAATGGTATTTAGATGAATTGTATAGGGATGAATGGTATTGTGATGAGTTGATTAGGTATGAGTTGTAGTGAGATGAGTTGTATTGGGATGAGTTGTAGTGAGATGAGTGGTATTGGGATGAATGGTATAGAGATGAGTTGTAGTGAGATGAATTGTATTGGGCTGAGTTTTATTGAGATGAGTTGTATTCTGATGAGTTGTAGTGAGATAAGTTGTAGTGTGATGAGTTGTATTGAGATGAATGGTATTGAGATGAGTTGTAGTGAGATGAGTTGTATTGGGATGAGTTGTAGTGAGATGAGTTGTATTGAGATTAGTGGTATTGAGGTGAGTTATATTGGGATGAGTTGTGAGATAAGTTGTAGTGAGATGAGTTGTATTGAGATGAATGGTATTGAGATGAGTTGTATTGGGATGAGTTGTAGTGAGATGAGTTGTATTGGGATGAGCTGTAGTGAGATGAGTTGTATTGAGATGAATGGTATTGAAATGAGTTGTAGTGAGATTAGTTGTATTGGGATGAGATGTAGTGAGATTAGTTGTATTGAGATTAGTGGTATTGAGCTGAGTTGTATTGGGATGAGTTGTGAGATAAGTTGTAGTGAGATGAGTTGTATTGAGATGAATGGTATTGAAATGAGTTGTAGTGATATTAGTTGTATTGGGATGAGATGTAGTGAGATGAGTTGTATTGAGATTAGTGGTATTGAGCTGAGTTGTATTGTGGGTGAGTTGTGAGATAAGTTGTAGTGAGATGAGTTGTATTGAGATGAATGGTATTGAGATGAGTTGTATTGGGATGAGCTGTAGTGAGATGAGTTGTAGTGGGAGGAGTTGTAGTGAAATGAGTTGTAGTGAGATGAGTTGTATTGAGATGAGCTGTATTGGGATGAGTTGTAGTGAGATAAGTTGTAGTGAGATGAGTTATATTGAGATGAATGGTATTGAGATGAGTTGTATTGTGATGAGTTGTAGTGAGATGAGTTGTATTGGGATGAATAGTATTGAGATGAGTTGTATTGGGATGAGTTGTAGTGAGATGAGTGGTATTGAGATGAATGGTATTGAGATGAATGGTATTGAGATGAACTGTATTGGGATGAGTTGTAGTGAGATGAGTGATATTGAGATGAATGGTATTGAGATGAGTTGTTTTGGGATGAGTTGTAGTGAGATGAGTTGTATTGGGGTGAGTTGTAGTGAGATGAGTGGTATTGAGATGAATGGTATTGAGATGAATTGTATTTGGATTAGTTGTAGTGAGATGAGTTGTATAGGGATGAGTTGTAGTGAGATGGGTTGTATTTGGATGAGTTGTAGTGAGATGAGTTGTAGTGAGATTAGTTGTATTGGGATGAGTTGTAGTGAGATGAGTTGTAGTGAGATGATTTGTAGTGAGATGAGTTGTATTGGAATGAGTTGTAGTGAGATGAGTGGTATTGGGATGAATGGTATTGAGATGAATTGTACTGGGATGAGTTGTAGTGAGATGAAGTTGTATTGAGATTAGCTTGTATTGAAATGAGTTGTTTTGAGATAAGTTGTAATGAAATGAGATTGTACTGAGATGATTGATATTGATATTAGCTTTATTGAGATGTGTTGTATTGAGATAGGTCAATAAAAAATTTTCTATACCAAAGTTTTAGGTTTTTTCCTTATGTTTAAATCACAGAGATAAATCAATAACTTACAATTTGGCAACAAAACGTTTATAACAGTTGCAATTATTCTTATTTTTCATTATCTGAGGTAGTTGAATCAAATAACTTTGAAATTGCCAGGTTGCATGATATCTATGTACAAATACATATGTAGAAGTGAAATGTAGATAGCTTTTAAAGGGATTGGCATACAGCAATTTCTATCTAAGTTTTACTTAATCAATTCATGCTATTTCTTAAATTTAGATATTTTTATAAGATGTAAATATGAAGTAAGACTATCCCAGTATGTGTGCAGATTTTTTATTTCATTTTATTTATAAAACGGACATATTTTTTGTAAACAATTTTTAATTTCAATTTTTTTTACAAGGGACATACTTTTTGTAATAAATTTTTAATTACATTTTATTTTGAAATGGGACATACATATTTCACACATATGATAAAAAAATCATTTTTGTTCTATCTGTTTTTATTTTAGTGTGATAAGAAATACATGAATGAAAATGTGACACTCAAACATTATTCCCTCAGAAATGTTTTGTTTGAATTTGTTTGAATACTTAGCCTCATTTGTATTCCATTGTGGGCTAACAGACGATCAGTTAACAAATACAAATACATTTGTATTCCATTGTGGGCTAACAGACGATCAGTTAACAAATACAAATACATTTGTATTCCATTGTGGGCTAACAGACGATCAGTTAACAAATACAAATACATTTGTATTCCATTGTGGACTAACAGACGATCAGTTAACAAATACAAATACATTTGTATTCCATTGTGGGCTAACAGACGATCAGTTAACAAATACAAATACATTTGTATTCCATTGTGGGCTAACAGACGATCAGTTAACAAATACAAATACATTTGTATTCCATTGTGGACTAACAGACGATCAGTTAACAAATACAAATACATTTGTATTCCATTGTGGACTAACAGACGATCAGTTAACAAATACAAATACATTTGTATAGCACAAAAATGTCAAGTAAGCACAATACTCTGTTGCGCTTCACACGGCTGCATAAAATTATATACACAGTCCTACAATAATTATGCACATAAAAACTTCACAGTCTTATCATTTATTTATAAAACATATTAAAGAAATGAGTTTTCAGTTTTTGCCTAAATATACTTTCACTGGTTACACATTTGAGATCTTTTGGAAGTCCATTCCACCACTTTGTGCTTACTACAGTAAATGATCTGCCTGTCATTTTCATTATTGTTCTTGGAACTATCAAGTTAATTTCATCAGATGATCTTAATCTGTATTTTCCCTGAACACAACTGAGCAAATCCTTTAAATAAGATGGAGCTGTTCCCTGCACAATTCAAAAGACAAGAACCAGTATTTTGTACATGATTCTTGCCCTTACAGACAGCCAGTGGAAAGACTTTAGAATTTCAGTACTAGGTTGGTCATACAGAGCACCTGTGACAACCCTGGCCTCATGATTTTGGATTCTGTGAAGTCTCAATCTGATAGGCAGGTATATTAGTGAAAAGTCCACTGCAGAAGTCAATGTGTGAATGAATAAGTCCATGCACTAAGATTTCTATTGACTCTTGTGCAAGGTGTTTGTGAATACCTTTCAGATTTCTAAGCTGGGCATGTGCAGTCTGACATTTCTTTCTAATATGAAGTATTCTCCATATATACTCAAAGATCTATCACATGATCAACACATTTTAACCTGATCACTCTTTCCTGGGGTCCTGGAAGTTAACCAGTACTCGAGCACACCACATGTAACTTATACATTTTCCACTTGAATCAGCAGTGAGAGATGAATAATTATGGGATGAAATGTTGTTTATCAATCATTACAGAGACTGTGACCAGGTTGGGATTCAAACTCTCAACTCCTAACTACTATTTCCTCGGATCCTGGAAGGTTAACTAGTTCTCGAGCACACCAATCTCCACAAGTAACTGATAACTTTCCCACTTGAATCAGTGGTGAGAGATGAAAGACAATGAGATGCAGTTGTCATGTATCAAATATCACTGAGACTGTGGCCAGGTGAGGCTTCAAACTCACGACCCCTGGATTGATTGCTAGACATGTACCGACTGAGGTAGCCGAGCCCGACCCCTTACAAGTGTAAATTTAGTTATTATTAATTGAATTTCCTTCAAAATATTCTCTAGTTTATGTCTCAACTCGCAAATGAAGCATGCTGCCAAGGACATTAATGATCCAGATCAGGGCTGCATTCAGCACTGTTAAACAGCAAACATGTTTAATGCCTGGTTCCCTAAAATTATCGCGAACTCTGTACCAATATGAGGATGAGTCAGTGGCCAGTGTCCAGGAAAAGATGTTAGCTAACATTATCAAATGTTTAAGCAAACTGAATCCATCCAAGCCTATGAGTAAATTAAACAGGCTGGTCAGGGTCTATATTGTTGTCCATTAGTCAGTAAATTCCAATTTACAGGCATTCTATATGGAAATGGGATAGTATTACAGTCAAACCTGTGTAAGCAGTCACCTCTCTTGTCTTAAGCAGCTACATTTCTATTTCTATGATTTCAGAGAAAGTTAACCTGTATTAAACAACAACCTGTCTTAAAAGGTCAATTTTGCTATTTCTCTTGACTAACTGCTTAAGACAGGTCCTGGTTTGACTGAATAAACGTCAGGATATAAGAGTATACTTCAAAGGTTCAGGAAGTAATCTGAGGGTCAAATATTAAGACAGGGTATTAGGACATGCCCTATAAAACAGTGAACATTAAATATAAAAGTGTCTACAAGAATAACATGTACTAGATGTTGGTGCAAATATACAAATCTAAATATAGATAAAGTTCAATAATCGTGACTACATGCCATGAAAATTGGTATCGTTGAAAAAACGTTGTCAATAAAGTTTGAAGTTTTATATGTGATTGTCTGAAACCAATTCCAGATAATTTCCGAATGCACATAATATTATATTACATTCAAACCTGTCTTAAACAGCCAGTCAAGGGAAGGAGCAATAGTGATCTTTTAAGACAGGTTGTTGCTTAATACAGGTTAATTTGCTCTGAAATCAAAGAAATGGGATTCTTTTCAGAATATAACCAAACATAACCGGCCTGTTTAGCTTGGTCGGTAGCAGGTCTGACTATCAATCCAGGAGTCATGAGTTGAAATACTAGCCCGACCACAGTCTCTGTGATAACTGATATATGGTATTGTGTTTTATTTTCATTTGTCTCTCATTGCTGATTCAAGTGAGAAATTATCAGCAGAGATAGGTGTGTTCAAGTACTGGTTAACTTTCCATGCCCAGGAAAAGTCGTTGAATAGATGGATCATCCAGTAGTCCTCACATAAAAATCAACACTAAATATTCAAACAATTCAACAAAATTCAACAATATGCAATCATGTGACTCATTTGACACGTCGCAATATGTGTTGCAACTTTAAATGGTAAATCTATTTTAGTAAAATCTGGGTACAGAGGACAAGTTAGGAAATCCATTTTTCGATATATTATTTTGGCCTATTTAGGATAGGATATCCTCGTGATAACAGAGGCTCGGGGAGTATATAATATTAAAGGCATGAAATATTTAGAAAAAGCAGTTTTTTGCCAATCTAAAATTGTGAAAATTCCTGATATCGGTACACCTCTTAAGTGTTGATGGTAATAATGATGATGATAACAATGATACTGACAGTGGTGATGATGATTATATAAATACTGTTATAGTGATTTTGTTGCTACTACCACTATGATGCAATATGGTCATTTCTACTGCTGCTGCTGATGATGATATTCAAGGTGATGGTAATGGGGGTGATTTTTGCATCTACTGCTGCTTGATGATGAAAACTATGATAATTGATAATGTTCCTGATGAAGTTGATGATGATAATTATGAGTTGCAAAGATAACCAGAAGTATAAACTTACGTTTCCATGGAATCTGTCATTCTCCTTCCGAGGTTTGTTACAAGCGATAGTGAAAAATATTTTTTGTTACTACTTCCTTTATTACATACACATGTAATTAATTTTGTTCAAATCTCTTCCATAAACAGCAGTTTAAATCATAACAGAATATCAAAGCACTTGATTAAATGGACACATTTTTGCATTTATGATACAAGTTTGCTAAATTTTGTCAAAATCCTAAAATTCCACACCTGTCTTAATTCACTTCCAGTGCAGTTCTAAATCCTTATGGAATTTCAAAGCAGCCTGCCTTACTGGATGCATTTTAATTTTATGATACAAGTTTCCTAAATTTGGTCAAATCCAAAAAGATCCACACCTGTCTTAATTCACTTCCATTGCAAGGACATTGAATATGTGCCTCTCTGCTGGCTATATCCAAGAAGAAGAAACACACAAACACAAACAAGAACAGCTATTATAACATTATAAAATTAGTTGGCACTTATTTCAACTCTTAAATATTGTTATAGTTTTTATGTACAAGTAATTGTGATTTGACTTCCAGCGTATTTTATATAAAGATCCTTGTTTGGGTAGTTCAGTCATCGTGGTGAAGTAAAGACAATATTTATATGGAACACAAAGCCCATGTTAACTCTGTATAAACCCCCAGAGGGCTTTTGATCGCACATAAACTTACTATCTTAATTATACTGGTCGTGAACATTTTTGTAAAGTGGGTTGTTACATTTATGGTTCATGTTCATTTTTGTGTTTTCATTATAAGAATTAAAGAGAAAAGGTAGTTTGTCTCATGTTAAAATGTTGCTTTATCTTTAATCATTATCATTTTTTTAATGGGGATTATATATGGCATATCCAGTTTTACTGGGTCAGACATGAGTAGAACCACTATCCTTCCGCAAGTAACTGGAAACTTTCTCACAAAAAGTTTTTGGAGCGAGGTGGACTCGAACCTACAACCTTGGCAGTGAGAGGTAAGTGATCTTAAGACGACGCCTTAGACCACTTGACCACGGTGGAGCCTAATCTTTAATTAAAGATTACATTTAATATTGGTATTGATATTTGTGAAGGAGTTGGAACAGTTTTTCTACTAAGATTCATTCTAAGGTTTGCCTCCACCAACTAAACTGGGTAGGTCATATAACCTGTAAGTAAACTTGATTTCAACCATGTTGTGTGTCCCTTTAATGTAAAGTTTGGTAATCCCGATACTTTATAGATGCCTGAATGTGTAAGTAGTTGTTACATGGACACACGGCAATGGTTGACGTTCAGTTTACTAAATGGTCATGCATCAATTTTGATGGCGGAAACTTTTCACTCGTATGTTTTATATACAGACCCTCATGTCGTTTATCTTTTGGAAAGGGGCATTACTCTGATGAATGGCTTACAGGCATCCTATTGTGCATATTTGTCTACTACAGAAGTGCTAGACAAGCCCAGTCAGATCAGTCTGTAGTGTGTCTAACCACCGGTACCAATCCAGAGGTCCAGAGTTCCGAATCCCAGTCTGGCAACAATCTCCATGATAATTTCAATGTCATTTGTCTCTCATTGATGATTCAAATGGAAAAGTAACTTGTTATTTGCAAAGATGGGTGTGCTGGAGTAATAGTTAAACCTTTTACGATCCCACAAGAGTTAGGTTTACTGAACGTCTGCTAGCTCTAGAAGGCATAAAAATGAGTGCATTAAATGTGTTGGAGATATTACCTGACAAAGGACCATTACTATTCTTCAAAAACGTTGGGAGACAACAACAGTGGGGCAGTAGTGCAGTGGCTAGAAAAATTGTCGCTCACACTGGAGGTTGCAGGTTCGGTCCCAGGCTCAACTTGATGGCCTCTCAAAAACAACACTGAGTACTGATTCTACCCCAACAACACTCATAACTGGTTCTATCCCAACAACACTGAGTACTGTTTTTGTCCCATCATGCTCAGTACTGGTTCTACCCCAACAACACTAAGTACTGGTTCTATCCCAACAACACTCAGCACTGGTTTTGCCAATCAACACTCAGTTCTGGTTCTGCCCAACAACACTCAGAACTGGTTCTATCCCAACAACACTCAGTACTGGTTCTATCCCAACAACACTGAGTACTGGTTCTACCCCATCAACACTCAGTACTGGTCCTGCCTAACACTCAGTACTGGTTCTGCCCATTAACACTCAGTACTGGTTCTGCCAAACAACACTCAGTACTGGTTCTATCCCAACAACACTCAGTACTGGTTCTATCCCAACAACACTCAGCTCTGGTTTTGCCCATCAACACTCAGTACTGGTTCTGCCAAACAACACTCAGTACTGGTTCTATCCCAACAACACTGAGTACTGGTTCTACCCCATCAACACTCAGTGTGGTCCTGCCCAACACTCAGTACTGGTTCTGCCCATCAACACTCAGAACTGGTTCTACCCCAACAACACTAAGTACTGGTTCTAACCCAACAACACTCAGTACTGGTTCTACACCTACAACAATCAGTACTGGTTCTACCCCAACAACACTCAGTACTGGTTCTACCTCAACAACACTCAGTACTTGTTCTACCTCAACAACACTCAGTAATGGCTATATCTCAACAAAACGCAGTACTGGTTCTATCCCAACAACACTTAGTACTGGTTCTATCCCAACAACACTTAGTACTGGTTCTATTCAAACAACACTCAGTACTGGTTCTGCCAAACAACACTCAGTACTGACACTACCCAACAACACTCAGTACTGGTTCTACCCCAACAACACTCAGTACTTGTTCTACCTCAACAACACTCAGTACTGGCTATATCTCAACAAAATGCAGTACTGGTTCTATCCCAACAACACTTAGTACTGGTTCTATCCCAACAACACTTAGTACTGGTTCTATCCAAACAAGAAAATATCGGTGGAACCGATGGATGCTCCCCAAGTGGGTGTTTGCCTCTGTACGGGCTACTTGGTTGAAGAATAGCAAACTGTATAGCAGGAACAATATGTGGCTCTGCACTTCACAGATTCACAGAACTAATTCGCAAATCATTTAACCAGAACAAAATGACGATATGAGCAGATCCTAGCTAGTTTTACAGAATTGAAACCAGAGGTTGTAGGAAAATAGTGTTATGACGACAATATGCACATCTCCACTTGGTAATGATGCATCCTAGCAAGTTTCATAATATTCCAACCACAGGTTGTAGAGAAATAGAGCGGAAAAGAATTTGGTCACAGACTCAATCAAAGGGTCATAACTCTATGAAAAATCATTGAACCGAAACACAAACATAGCAAGTTTCATAAAATTCCGTGAGGTTGTAGAGAAAAAGCGCGGACAATAATTTGGTCACAGACTAAATCAAAGGGCAATAAGTCCATGAAAATCATCGAACCGAGACACAGACAATATGCCCATCCACACTTGGCAATGATGCATCCAAGCAAGTTTCATGAAATTCCAACATGGGGTTGTAGAGAAATAGCGCAGACAATAATTTGGTCACAAACAAAATCAAAAGGCCATAACTCCATGAAAAATCATCAAACCGAAACACAAAGACAATGTGCGCATCTGCACTTGGTAATGATGCATCCAAGCAAGTTTCACAAAATTCCAACATGGGGTTGTAGAGAAATAGCGTGGACAATAATTTGGTCACAGACTCAATCAAAGGGCCATAACTCCGTGAAAAATCATCGAACCGGAACACATAGACAATATGCACATCTGCACTTGGTAATGATGCATCCTAGCAAGTTTCATAAAATTCCAACATGGGGTTGTAGAGAAATAGCCCGGGCAAGAATTTGGTCACAAACAGAATCAAAGGGTCATAACTCCGTGAAAAATCATCGACTATATCTCACCAACACTCAATACTGATTCTACCCCAACAACACTCAGTACTGGTTTTACCCCAACAACACTCAGTAGTGGTTCTACCCCAACAAAACTCAGTACTGGTTCTGCCCAACACTATTCAGTACTGGTTCTGCCCAACACTACTCAGTACTACCCAACACTACTCAGTACTGCTTCTGCCCAACACTATCCAGTACTGGTTCTGCCTAACAACTCAGTACTGCCTCTATCCAGGAATTAGACTCGAAATATTTCATACAAGCTCTTCAAACTTAAATTAATTAGTATAAATCAAACTAACAAGTCACTTATACTGTAAACCAAGATTACAATAATAAAGTTGTTAAATTATTTGACATGTATAAACATATCTCTGTATGTAACTTTAAAATTGCTGTCCCAATACAAGTAAAGATAAATGCAGGTAGAATATATTTTGATGAGATCAAATGTCTCTTGTTATAATGATATCCTAACTTTCGGACTATAGAGAACATTATATATTATTCATTCTGTTTTCAATACAAATTCTACACCTTGGGTGTGTATAGTCATTATACTGTATTTGCTCTGTTCAAGCTTTTAAAGTTTTACTTTGTCATCCGTGTTTGTAGTGATTGATGACTCTCATTTAAGAATTTTCTTTTATTGATTCTTTCTCAGTTCTTGGTTAAGTTATCATTTTATAAAAAGAATAAAAAACTAGAAATGTGTCCATAGGACAGGGATGCCCCCCCCCCCCCCCCCCCCCCACTCTATTACATGTTACTTTAAGTAAAGTTTATCAAAACTTAAGTTGAAAAGGGGCCATAACTCCTGTCATGTTTGACCAACATTGACACATATAGCAATCACATGCATTGTATACTCATACAGCTGCATGGGATACCATTTAAAACCAAGGACCCTTTCAAAAGTTATTCATCAGAAACCATTATTTTACAGAAAAAAAAGGAACTCCTGTAACATTTAACCCATGTTGTTAAATATCGAATGTTACCTGTATTTAATAATTACACGGAAAGTACTGATTAATAACATAGACCCTTTTGAAGTTATTGACCGGAAATCAATTTGACTTTGGATGGATTGCATATGCTTTGGCCCCCACCCAATATTTTAATAATAATGTTTGAAAGTGAAAAAATACTAAGCATCTGTAATTAATGATAACCACATTTCTCATCCTAAAACTTACTAGAATGCAGCAGTTGGTGTTTTAAATATCAAAATTTTCCAGGGGATGCCCCACAGTGATTCACAGTGCATGAGGTATCAGGTATGAGACCTGGTGGAGGTAAGCTTTGCTCAAAAAAATTCAATGTTTAGCATAATTTTTATGCTATTGAGGGCTAACAGACAATCAATTAACCTAATCACTGTTTCCTGGGATCCTGAAAGGTTAACCAGTACTCAAGCACACCCCATCTCCGCAAGTAGCTGATAACTTTTCCACTTGAATCAGCGGAGAGAGACAAATGATAATGAGACACAATATCATATATCAATCATCATGGAGACTGTTGTCGGGCAGAGATTCGAACTCGAGACCCCTGGATTGACAGTCAGACGCAGAACCAACTGTGCTTATTGGGTCCGGCTTTTAAGTGATGAATCCCAAAACTAACAGAGGTCATTCTATCACCATGGTCTGTAACCATGTGTCATTTCCTAATGACAGACAGATGAAGATGTTCAGATATCATTGTCTACAGAATTCAGTTCTAGCCTGGTCCAGTTGGCTCAGTCTGTAGCACATCTGACTATCAATCCAGGGCTTGAGATCGAATCCCTATCTGGCCACAGTCTCTGTGATGATTGATATACGATATTGCTCTCCATAGTCAATAATCTCTCACTGCTGATTCAAAGGGGAAAGGTGTACGTTACTTGTGGATATGAGTGTGCTTGAGGACTGGTTAACCTTCAAGGACACCAGGAAAGAGTGTACATATTAACTGATTGTCTGTTAGCCCTCGATGGCATAAAATGATGCCCAATATTCAATCAAATCACTTCTTATAAGAACTATGATGGATTTTAAAACTCCTTTTGGGGGGAGGGGTGGGGGTTATGGGGAAGTGAGAAAATGGGACCCAATATGAACTATACAACTCTTCGATTCTTACTACCAACTATCATGTTTAACCCTACAGACAGTACAATAAATCTGCCTAAGATTAAACTAACAAAAGTGTTTGCAGTATGTTACATAATAACACAAAGACCACATAAAATTTGTAATAAATAGTTTATTTTTCAACAATTAACTTAAGAACATAATAGGCCAAATTGACCGTTATCAGTTGGTAGCCTTGACGTTGGTTTGAAATAATACAAATACCAGGTATTCATATACAAAGAATTGAATTTATCTTTACACAATTATAATTCATAAAATACATTATATGACTTTATAAGTACAGTTTATAAAGAATTTACAATTCTATCAATTATTATATAAGTTATTATTTAAAAATCCATGGTATGCATTTAAGTGACTTAAATTGAAACCAGCATTGTAATAAGAAAAGTAAGCGAAGATGATGGGTTCAATCCCTGCCAGTTGGGCCATACTAAATACTTTTTTAAATTGTACTAGGAGAGTCCTCAATTGGTGTTTAGCATTGGGAGGATAGTTCTAGGTCTGGTCTACTAAGCAGTTGGTATAATGTGACTAGGCAGGGTATCATACCAGGTGTCTGGGACAAGATACTACAGTGTGATGATGCTTACAATACTTGTCTCAATGTAATAAATTAACAAAAGAACACATCGTCAAGTATCTCAGTGACTAACTTATTAAACAAGATTTTTGAGGGACTGCTGCATGTTCAAAGAAAGTGCTCCAGTTTGTAAAGCAGGTACCAGTCAGCTATGATTACCCTTTTTTTTAATTCGAAACATAATTTTCAAACAATTGCTTTATTATTTCAATGCAAACAATAAGCATTTTAAAGTACAGGTATGACTCGACGATAGACCAGCATTTCAGCCTCTCCAAGCAATAATACTCTCTT
Organism: Panopea generosa; assembly: GCA_029582155.1. NCBI lineage: Eukaryota > Metazoa > Mollusca > Bivalvia > Adapedonta > Hiatellidae > Panopea > Panopea generosa. The sequence continues at coordinate 21,609,160 of CM055900.1, forward strand.
GTGCTTCGGTAATAATTTGCTGTAAACTAGTCAGACCTCTCTCTTGAATTGTATGAAATGTGATATATATCACCTATACCGATAAACCAATCAAAATGATTAACCAATCGAAATATGGCTTACAAAAAGTGATCACCTGTCATAACAATAAACAACAATGGTCTTTAGTAGGAATAAGTATATGTGACATCTATCAATCAATGAAAAATGGTGTCATGCAGGAGATTTATCAAGGTGGTAGTGAGAAATGACACTCAGTATGAGATGAAGAGAGGAAATTGCCCGCCTGACCCTTGACCTGGATACATAAAGAAGCAAATGTTCTACTTGTGGTCACATGCAAATAAAATATATCACATTTGAAAAGAGAATAAATGATACTAACAATAATGTTAATTATAATAACAACAAAATCATAATTAATAACAATATTAACATGTAATTTTATATCTGAAAAAGTTCAATTTACATACCATATTCCCCCAAATAAATCAAATATAAATTATTCTTTTTAAATTTATGGTCGTGGTGGTAGGTGTTTATTGGGGATTTGGGGGCCTTAGCTGTCTAGTGTGGTGTGAATACAAGTATGAACATTTTGAGCAAAACAATGTATAATTTAATTTCAAAACCTAACTTTGCCTATACTTCACATCTAGAATGCCGGCTGAATCGTTTCGAATATCAACAAGAATATCTGTTAATTGTGTTGAATAAAAACCAGAATATCTGTTAATTGTTTTGAATATGAACCAAAGCGTCTGTTGTTTAAAATATTAACCAGAATGTCTGGTAATTGTTTCGAATATTACCAGAATGCCGGCTGAATTGTTTCGAATATTAACCAGAATGTCTGCAAAATTGTTTTGAATATTAACAAGAAAGTCTGTTAATTGTTTCGAATATTAACCAGAATGTCGGCTGAATTGTTTTGAATATCAACAAGAAAGTCTGTTAATTGTTTTAAACATTAACCAGAATGTCGGCTGAATTGTTTTGAATATCAACAAGAAAGTCTGTTAATTGTTTTAAACATTAACCAGAAAGTCGGCTGAACTGTTTCGAATATTACCAATTGCGAACGGAAGATGAGTTATATTTTTGTTCTCTGTTCAAAACAAAAAATCAAGAAGGGATGGTAGTGCAGTGAATAGAGTGTTGGACACTCATGCTGGAGGTTGTAGATTTGATCCCCTGCTCGACCCAATGACCTCTCTAAAAACAAATCAGTACTGGTTCTACCCAGGATGGAGACACTGGAGCAGCTCTGGATTTACTTTGCGATCAAGATAAAATAAATCAGTATGAACTAAGACCAAATTTCAGATATAAGCACATTTGCGGCATTGAGAGTGGAAGAGGAGTAGTGGCCTGCCTAGTTGCAGCATGGACACTTGTCATTTTGATTCACTTCATATTTGAGGATTTAACTTACATCTGGCAATTGTGTGCTATCTTAGCAAAATATATAAACATTCAAGAAACAAGGCATAGACTATAGTTTACTGTTCATTTAAACAGAGTTCAACAATATTTTCAACATATTATCGGTTTTATATTTATTTATATATATATGGCAACAAGTTTGACTGGTGAAAAAAGTTGTCAGACTTGTAAGCATGAGTCTGAGAAGAACCACCTTCTTCCCACAAGTAACTAGCAAAATTTCTCACAAAGTTTTTAGACCGAACTGGACTCGAACCCGAGACCTCAAGGTTGAGAAGTAATAATCTTGAGATGGGGCCTTAGACAACTTGACTGCAGATAGCACTCTATACTGGTAACATAATACAGATAGCTGACAATAGAATTCTAGTTGTGATATCCCCATGTAAACATCATACACTTAATAATCAAAAATGCCAAGTAAACTGTGTAGAAGAAGATTAAAAGGATTTTATTTCCTTGTCATAAGTCAAATGAGGTCAAGGCAATCCCCATTTAACCGTACAAAGTTTCATATAAATTTATGCATCAGTCACAAATGACCATGAGCAAACAGATCCCATAATAACAATAATACAAACATATGTGTTCAATGGCACGCGATTATGAAATATATATATCTTCTTATAGTTTTTAATTTTTAAGACCTTTTCAGCATTTTTTTCCTGATATCCTACGTAGGAGGAAAAGATATACAACAATGATAAATACTATTGAGAATTTTGACTTTTTTTTCTTTTTTGTTTGTTTAATTCAATGTATATATTTGTTATCATGTGTTATATACGGGATGTATCACAGGAAAACTCAATATGCAGGTATATTTGTTATCATGTGTTTTATATGGGATACATCACAGGAAAACTCAATATGCGGTATATTTTTTTATCATGTGTTATATATGGGATGCATCACAGGAAAACTCAATATGCAGGTATATTGTTTATCATGTGTTATATATCGCCCCATTGTTGCAATAAGGTACCAAGTGTATATGAAATAAGAAGGCGCTTGGTACCTTTTTGCACCAATGGGGCGATATAGGATGTATCACAGGAAAACTCAATATGCAGGTATATTTGTTATCAATTGTTATATATGGGATGCATCACAGGAAAACTCAATATGCAGGTATATTAAAATATAGTCACATTTTCACATATCTAATATTTGAAATGTTTATTTGAAAATGTTTGTATAACACATTTATAACACTTTTGATACACAAAATTATGCATGTTTTAAAGACGCTGCTGATACGTATCCAGTGTCGGGTATAGGAGATAAATATTAATAATCAGGTTCATCGTCTTCTTTGGCCTTGAGGTTTAGGCGTCTGCCTTGGAAAGGGGGAGGTTGAAAGTTCGAGATGGTACTTTTTTTTCTGATGTGGCCAGTTGTTCACCCGGAAGCTAGTTAAATTGAGGGGTACTGAATGTCTAACAGCCCAATTCCTGGCAATGATAGCTTTCAGGAAGACATAAATGTGTCTCATAAGCCCATTGTGACTGGCACTTTCAATAGGGGTGAAACTATAATAAACTAGAAGATGCACCGCTTTGAAACAACATTGATGATATCAATAAAGCCAAATATCAAGTTTCATCAAAATCGGTCCATCAATAAAGATTTTAGAGGTCGGAAACCGTCAGCTGGTCCATCAATAAAGATTTTAGAGGTTGGAAACTGTCAGCCAATTAGAGTCCAGATCACCTAATTAATATGTGCCAATTCCATCCATTGTAAAGCATACATCTTTTCTACTAAATATGAATCAAATCCATCCAATCCTTTAAGAGATATTGAGCGGAAACTAATTTCTTGACATTTGTCAATAATGTAAGTCCAAATAGGAGCATAACTCCATTAAAAATTATCAGAACGGAACAAAATAAAAACTTGACCTGTATTACCTTAATGTCAAGTCACACACTGAAATTCGTTTAAATCTGTTCATTAAAACTAAAGATGTAAGCCCCCCCCACCCCCCCCCACCCACCCCGTCCCCCTCCCCCATTGAAAATGGCAGGAACATAACAAACACACATTTTACTTTTACACCAAAGTTAAAGTCTCCATGAAAGTGTAATCAGCAGGACAATGTATGATTTGAAATATTGAAATAAGTTTTCTAACTCCAAACTATTGACTAGAAATCTCAAACAATGATTAACATTTACTTATAATTAATCGTAGGATCATTTACATATTTCTGTTTTGAATTAAAAGTTTAATAAGAACTCATCTACACTATATTACACTTGTTCTACGTCTTTATCTGACCACACTTATCCTTAAAAAATAATAAACATAGATAATACATAATTTTGTGTAATGGCCTTTGGAGGTATACACATAATATGACATATAACCTGGATTATTTTGTAAACATTATGCTATGTAATAATTTTATGAAAAACAAAATCTTTTTGTGTAATGATGCCTTTAAAATGGCTATACAGTCAAACCTGTATAAGTGGTCACCTCTATATAGCAGCCACTTGTCTTAAGCAGCCACATTCGCTATTTCCCATTTCTATGTTTTCCGAAGCTAATTTACCTGTATTAAGCAACAACCTGTCTTAAAGGCAAATTTTGCTTCTTCCTTTGACTGGCTGTTTAAGACAGGTTTGACTGAATATGACACATGGGTCACCATTTGCACCACTCAGGTGAAACATTTGTTTAATACAGAGTATAACAATTACATTAATTTCTTAAAACTTGTTGTTAGCATAACTTATAATGATCAAATTTAAATATATTTATCATTTTTATAACAAATAATTACAAATCTGTGGAGCACGGGGTCCAGTGGTAGAGCATCGAACCCATGATCGGAAGGTCATGGGTTTGATCCTCTGCCATGGCTATGTGAGATGTCCTTGAGCAAAACACTTTCCCGCTATATGCTTAGTACTGGTTCTAACCAGGAAGACTTCGAGTGTGTATGAACTTGTTTCACAATCGAAGTGAAATAAATAAGTTTAAACTAAATCTGTGACAGAGGATGTCCTTCAAGCATTTACCAGAGTAATGGCCATTTCCAAAATAAATACAAATTTAAGGGTCTGAATACATAATGGGGTATATTAATTTCATATTTGCATCATATACTTAATGACCTTTAAAAATGTTATCGGTATTGTATCAATATAGATGACATGAAAGAAAAACGAAGACAAAACTTTCTTATCTTGTTTCCCAATTCCATTTCAATAATTTCATCAATTTAAAACACAAATCTAACAAATCAATTAATTTTGCAGCCTATATGAACCGATAAAAAATGATCGCAGACCTAGATTAAAAAACTTGCGCATTTCAAGGCATTAAATATATTTATATAATTTTCAAACCTAGTAATTAATGAAATATTATACAAAACTGTGTCTCCATTTAATATTTTTTATTCTGCATACAATGACGTTAAGGTTCAGGAAAATCTAATACTGGTACCCAGTGTACAGATATTTTATGCTGTTACACTACAACATTTAGAGGGACAGGCTGCACAGGGGTCCTGTCCACTTTCTCAATATGTTGAGAAAACTGAAATCATGGAAAAATTGATCTACTTGATTGAATAACAAAATATACTTATATTTACATAAGAGTACATTATTATATTATATTGCACATACTGGACACAGAATCCCTGAAACTCTCATACCATGATCTGTAAATCTAAAGATACTGTTTGGTAAACTATTCACGGCCTCAAAAAGCTCCCATTTTGCAAATCATCAACTGTGACAACTCCAAATTTCATTATGCAGTGGAAGTTTATAAAAGGGATTTTTCAGATCTGTTGGTAATGGTATACTAGGATGCAAGGACATTTTAACTGTGTTCTGTCTTTTTATAAAGCTTTGTGGATTATAGTTTCAGAAACAGTCTATAATGGTATACTAGTAGGCATGGACATTAAGACTGTGTTCTGTCTTTTTATCAAGCTTTGTGGATAATAGAAAATCAGTCTATAATGGTTTACTAGGAGGCATGAACATTTAGACTGTTCTCCTTTCGGTTCATCCAATCACACAAACTCAATCTTGCTTGGTGAACTCTCCTTTGGGTTCATCCAATCACACAAACCCAATCTTGCTTGGTGAGCTCTCCTTTGGGTTCATCCAATCACACAAACCCAATCTTGCTTGCTGACCTTTCCTTTGGGTTCATCCAATCACACAAACCCAATCTTGCTTGGTGAGCTCTCCTTTGGGTTCATCCAATCACACAAACCCAATCTTGCTTGCTGACCTTTCCTTTGGGTTCATCCAATCACACACACCCAATCTTACTAGGTTGACCTCTCCTTTGGGTTCATCCAATCACACCCATCCAATCTTGCTTGCTGACCTCTCCTTCGTGTTCATCCAATCACACCCATCCAATCTTGCTTGCTGACCTTTCCTTCTTGTTCATCCAATCACACCCATCCAATCCTTCTTACTGACCTCTCATTTGGATTCCTTTTGAAGAAACCCACCTAATACAGTTGTAAATTACATTTATGCCATGTTTAATGCCTGGTGGTTACAGGAAGAATCTGATGTATGTTGAAGCCCGACTTATACAGATGTAAATAAGACAAATGCAATGATAACGGTAAGGCTGGGTGGTTATACGAAGGATCTGTCACATGTTACATTTGGATTCCCTCACCTCTTTCACCCAGCAATCCCTAAATCCCTTGAAAACACTGCCACATTTAGTTTTCTTTTAATACTTGGCCTGTGATCCCATACCCTTTCTTCCTTATGATCGAAAACAAAAGAAAACAGCTACATTAATTTTCTTTCTGTGCTTGGTCCATGACATTAATTCCTTGGCCCATGATCCCATACCCTTTCTTCCTTATGATCGAAAACACAAGAAAAACACTGCTACATTAAATTTCTTTCTGTGCTTGGTCCATGATAACAAATCCCTGGCCCATGGTCCTTAATTCATTCCTTTAATTTCACATTATGTTAAAGATCAGAATCTGCTTAATATATTAATATGGCTGCATCCATTGCTTAATTTCAAGACAACTTGACTGAATTTTAACATGTCTTGGCTACTGCATCCATAATTTGTATAACTGTTTTTTTTCTATTTATCTGTAACTGTTACGTCCATGACGCCCACTCCCAGGCTGAAGATTTGAAATACGCTATAACAGCGGCACTACATACAGCTGTCAACGTCCACAGTGTCACTTTCACGTATATATTGTTGCCGTCCTGCACAAAATATGATGACCAGCGTTTCTTTTGTACTGACTGTTTGTGTCTTCTGGGACGATTCTGTATTCGAGCTTTGGCATAACTGGATAAGAAAAAGGAAAACAGCTACAATATGAATTAAAATTCTGTTTAATATATATTTCATCTTTTATTGTATTGAGAATTTTTTTACTTTTAGCCTTTAATTGATATGTGAAATATTTTATCCAAATATGAGATCTCTTATCCGAAATGAAACGCATACCAGTACATGAACAATTATTCTCTCAAAAGTATCCAGAAATGTGTTTAAGGGACACAGCTGACCCCCTCCCGAACACCCCCTGCTATTTTACTTAATTTAATTAATCTTGGTTCAATTATTTCTGAAGGAGTTTCTGAAATGAGCAACACAGGTTCTATAACTCCCTCTATATGTCCCTTGTGTGACTCTGTTATTTACTTTAAAGTCATTTTCTCATTATTTTGTCTTTTTTGAATATAGGTTATATATGGCCTATCAAGTTTTATTGGTGAGGAAGACCTCGGAACAAATCTGAGTAGAACCATTGTCCTGCAGCAAGTAACTGGCAATCTTCTCACATAAAGTTTTTTGAGCTAGTGGGCCTCAAACCTATGACCTTAGTGGAAGAAGTGTAACTTACATATGTACGAATAACCCTTAGGTTGTATGCCCCACATTCTATGGCAGGAGTAGACAGTTAACCTTAACACAGTATACCTCCACTTTCACTTGCTGGGGTATTACAAAGGACAAAGAGTGATATGAGAAGCTCACACTGAGTTTTTGGTTCAGGTAAGCTAAATAAGTCACAATCACTCTTTGTTTCAGGTGAGCTAAAAAAAATCACACCGAGTCTTTAGTTCAGGTGAGCTAAAAATACAACTCACATCAAGTCTTTGGTTAAGGTGAGCTAAAAAGACAACTCACAGTGAGTCTTTGATTCAGGTGAGCTAAAAACAAAGAATTACAAATTCCTGTGCACTTACCTTTGTGCCTTTTTAAAATTGAGAATGGCATCGTGGGCTAACTCATCCGGTGAATATTGTAAGAACAGATCTCCTGCTTTAATAATTAAACGTTCATACGGTAGATCATCGGGGATCTTAGATAAAAGTCCATGCAGAATACACATATCACATTCACTCTCCAATATCTCCTCCTGACGATACAGAACAATCTGAAACAGAGACACCTCCATCAGCTTTAGGTTGTTAAGTAGATGTATAAGCCCATGATGCAATAACATTGTTTGCTCAGTCAATAACGCATCTGACTTTAAATTCAGGAAACAAGTTTTTGAATCCTGGCACGATCACAGTCTAAGTGATGACTGATATACAACATTGCATCTCATTTATCACTCACCTCTCTCCACTGATTCAAGTGGGAAAGCTATCAATTATTTGCAGGATGATCGACTACTGGTTAATCTTTCACAATCCAAGGAAAGAGTAGTTAACTGATTGTCTGCTAACCCTCAATGGCAAAAAATGAGGCTAAATACTTAAATAAGCACTGAAATAAAAGCAGGGGGATTGTTTTTGTAAAATATAAATCAACTGTTACCAACAAACTACAGTTAAGACCATAACCAGAAATGAAGACAACCACCCAACTTTCTTATGTTTTGGCTGATAGGATTTGACTGTTTCTCAGATATAGCAGTGGATAATTCAAAAGTCTATACAAAGAATTTTTTCTAGGAGTGTTACTTTTGTACAGCGGCCTAATAGAAATGGATTAGTGACCTACCAACTAAAGGTCTCACTTACCAATTACCTCCCTTACAAGATGGTAGCAAGAATGTTGCACTCGAGAAATTAGAGCTGTGTAAATTGATTGGGCATATTTTTGTTGGAAAATGCTTAAAATGATTTTTTTCATTTGTTTGTTTATGAAATCAATCATCCATATTTTATCCATATATTTAGTAGTGTAGCTTCCTATAGGTACCTGTAGCACGTGTCTACACTTTTTTTTTTAGAGAAACTGAAGATATAAAAATAAAAAAAAAATGCAATAAAATCTTGACCCCTATGCTCCTTCATTTTTACCTTTATTGAAGTGAACAAATCTTAAAACATTACATTTATTTGGTTATAAAACAGGGTTAATACAAAGGATAACCAGGCCCTTAAAAAAATAAGAAATATACATCAAAACACACCTGCGACCATCCAGCTGATTCTTCTTTTTGGAGGAGCATGCCCCCCAGCTCCCCTACAACTTTGCCTACACATCATTTTCAGCCAAGCTACGCCCCTGACATTTCATACCCCTTACATCATTATATCATTTGATTTGACAATTACCCGTCATCTTAACATGCTAACCAAACATCAATTATCCCTAACACTGATAATAATTTATTCAACTGTCAATCCATAAATCCTTGGACTTTTATTTCTTTTCATTTCACAAACAGTGAGATTCACAGTCAGTTCATAGTTCAATATCAATCCCAAGTAGATGATTCATTGTTATTAAGTGATTTTATCAAAAGTTGTATTATTTAGATAAGTATTCATTTCATCTCTATTGTCACACAGTAAATAATTACATTTGAGAAGAGTATTCTTGTTTACAGAGTGTCCGGTTTATTGAGGTTTCACTGTACAAGTGCTGACCACCGCAGAGGCAAGCCAAATATAAAACATTTAAAGGGAAATCATTCATTAGAAATTTTATTTCACCTTACCTGCAAAAGTTGCTTCCCTTATTTTAATTCAGAACAGGTGTATTTGAAACAAAATTCCTTCTGATGATGTGTGGAGTGTTGACCAAAATGATACTTTACCAATACATTTCTCCCATTATCATTTACAACAGAAGTACTGACAGATATTACTGGCTGTACTGGGGTGTCATCAAACCATCAAAATTATGAAAAAAGCAATCTGGACAACCACATGTTTTTTCCTGCATTTCTGGACCAACAGATGACTATCTATGGAAATAAGACACTTTTAGAACCATTGGTAATGCGTTCAGTGACCCAGCATTTCTCTGTATATAGAACAGTGTGAAATTAATTGGTGTGTGAGACATTGACTGCCATACTCACCGCAGCTGCCAGATATATGGGCATCAAAGGATGACACGCTATGAAGAAGTCGTAACATCTCACGATATCACGCAAGTCATTAGCACGTGACCATACCATGTAATTAACCAGCTGAGGCTAAATATAGTGCCGACCTCTGACCTGAAATAAAACATTCAATATCAAACATAGAGTTTAAAACTTGGTATTTACAAATGATGATTAAATTGAAAAGGGTACTATATATGCATATTAAAAGGACCATAATAAAGCTTATTCGATGATAAGTAAAATGAAAAAGAACTGATAAAATTCCAAGTACAGTCTAACCTGTATTAAGCAGTCACCCAAAGGAAATGGCCAAACTGGCTGCTAAACACAGGTGGCTGCTTTAATAGAGGGTCCAATATCTTTACCGAAAAAGCTGGAGTCATGATGTTTATTATGACAGACAAACAGTGATCATACATGCATGATACATGTATCATGCGCCTGCCTTTAAGTTGTTTGGAAATATGTACTTGAGGTAAATAAGAGAAGTCCACAAGGAAGAAAATATTTGAACTGACAGTATTTTATATAGAAATACATATAAATAAATAATTTATATTATTTAATTAAAAAAACATTATGTTTCATTTAACATTAAATTAATCCATATGAATTTTTCATTTAGCAGACGCTGTAAAATCCAGTAAAATTGTGTAGCTCGTATTCTTCCATTATCTCACGGTTACATTTGGACACATTCTGATTCTGTGTTTTATCGATACCTTTTCCAAAAGTTCAGACTTTTAATCACTCTTACACACTCATTGGAAGTCAAACACTTTTTTTTCGCAGCAGATATTTTGTACAATATGCATCGAGTCAATAACAAAAAAAAATTATGATATGAAAAAATGTTTTTCCTTTGCATTCGCACTCACTTTCAGAGCTGATAAAATTTATTTAATTATAATCTAAACAAACTGACCAATTGCAATTATCTTTTTGATCTTAATCAGTTCGACAATTGTGCATAAACTCCTCAATTAAATTTGCTTCCAATGTGTTTACGAGCGTCATAAACCTAAATAAAACTACCGTAATTACACATGCTTAAACAGTCAAGTACCCAGCCTAGGTAACAGTTTCGCTAACAAATTAATGTCATTAATCTCGCTATTCCATTTGCTTATTAGATCATATATACGCACGCTTGCTCTGGGTAAAGTGGTGTGTTTTCGTAACAGAAGCAGAAGCGTTAATTGATTGCGGGATTATACAATATGATTGGAATAGCGGCCAGCCAAAAGGTGTCGACTGCTTAGCGATAAGGGTCGGTCCACTACATTTGACAACTTACACCTGACCGCTTACGCGTATTGTTTGGGATGAAATAGACTGGCCGCTGGCTTGTGTTAAAGAGGTGACCATTTAATACATGTACTTTATATAGGCAATTTACATTGGGAGATTTTGAAGTGGCCGCTTAAGCACAGGTGACCTGCTTATAAGAGGTGACAGCAAGGACAAGTTAGACTGTACTGTTGAGCTGAAATGACCTTGCCCTTGGACTCAATGACCCTTAAATCAGTAAAGAGAAGTGTGGTAATATATATTGCTAGCTGTTAAAAGTCACTGGTTCGATCAAACACTGACTCGATGACCTTCTAAAAAACAACACTCTGTACTGGTTCTACCAAGGAAACCAATTTGAGATTGATTCATATGAACTTTAAGCTTACTTCGCATTTGAGGTAAAACTGAATTAAGCATAAATGGTAATACATAAGCCAAAGGGCAAGATCATTACTGTACAATGTGGATAAATATTCATAGAGAATTGTTGTTGTAGTTGTTGTATGGTGATTAGCATCCACTTTCAACAATTTTTCAGTCATATCGCGACAGGTGTCTACTTGAGACAGTATTCTGAGCGCTGTCACACTGGAGTATCATGCTGCAGACACATGGTATGATACCCCATCTAGTCACATTTTACTGACACCAGGGCCGACCAGTCCTAGAACTCTCCTCTAAATGCTCAGCGTCAAGCGAGGAAACCTTCTAGTACTATTTTTAAAGTCTTTGGTATGACCCGCCAGGGATCGAACCCATGACCTTCCGCATGTGAAGCAGACGCTCTACCACTAAACCACGCCGCGGTCTCTTCAAAGAGAAATATTGTCCTGGAAATATTGTTAACTTAGAATAACTGGGGTAGAAAAATTCTAATAAACCAGCTTAGATGATTGATTTACTTTCTTGTTCCTGGAGCAATTTCATTGGCTGAGGAAATATGCCATGTCATGCAATTCAATGTAAAATTGAACTGTTCTATTTTGAATAATCTTAATGATTTTATTGTCTGGCTTTCAACATTTTAATATTGAATAAACATCTCATTACTGCAGTGTTTTTTTTGCCATTTAACATACATTTCATACAAAATAGTAAATATTTCTAACCCTCAGGTTGTTTACTGGGGGTATGTAGTGGAATTCATATATATGATTTACTTGAAAATCTTATCATTTTTTGTCCAACATTCAAGACATTAAATATGTAAAAACATTTCGCTATAAAAATATTAACTCAGAAATATGAATAACTAATTCATCCAGCAAATACTTCCTACCTCTCCATGAAATCTTTGAGGTCTGGATTTACTCGCTCAATCAGTGGGTACAGATAGTTCAACATGTGCTTCGTTCTGTCCATGTTGGCATCCATAAAATCTCTGAAAATACAAAATCAAGTTCTCGTAAATTCTATCAAGCTGGGTCAGGCTTATATGTATGGCTTAGTCGGTAACACATCTGATTGCCAATCCAGGGGTCGTGAGTTTGAATCTCCACCTAGACATAGTCTCTGTGATAATTGAACACGAACTTGGTTCTATAGTCATGAATTTCCCCCACTAAATATGTGGGGAAGTAGTCAGTGACTTGCAGAAATAAGGTGTGTCTGGTACTAGTTCACCACCATGAGTCTCCCATCTCTGAATATGTGGGGAAGTAGTCAGTGACTTGCAGAGATAAGGTGTGTCTGGCACTGATTAACCGCCTAATGGATCCCAGGACCAATGATTAGGTCTCCTGGCTGACTGCTGTTATTCATCTGAAATACTGTTGGAAAAAAAGACACAAAACATCAAGGACTTGTATAGAAGGATAGGAAACTTGCATCTCCTTACTAAATGTTGATGAAACAGCAAACGAAGCAAACGTAATTTGAAAATTCATCATTCATAACTCAAAGCCAGCTGATTTCTTGTACATCAACCGTAAGTTGTATGTAAACTTAGATGTTCAAACATGTTTCGATCACACAAAATGATCTTGAATTAAAAATATTGAGGTTTGAAGGCAAAATTTATCGTTAGTTTAGCTGTAATATACAAATTTTGTAATCACAAGGTCTTCAACAATTTTTAAAAACAAATTTATGGGAATGGTATTGGTTTGATGACAATTTCAGTCTGCAATGTAAGAATTTTGATTTGTGTTCCTGAGATGAAGGAAGTTCATGATAATTGAAAACGAGATATTGCAAAATTTTGCGCGAATACTGCGAGTGTTCTCAAAATCTTAATCAGTTACTTTTCCTTCTCTATATACTTGAAAACATATAAGTGCTATCAAAAGTGACTTGTAAGCTATGAAGCCGATTTCTAAGTTGATACTAGATCTGCGTAGTAAAACCGATATACCACAGTTTTGAGTTGCTGCTGGTATATACCATGGTATTATTATGGAGTACTTTTTTTTAGTGTTTAGTGAAAAGGTGTCTATTTACTAAGAAGAAAGATATATTTCAGCTTTTTAGAGTATTAAACTGTCTTAATTGTAAAAGTAAACACATTATCAGACCAGTTTTACTTGGTATTTATGTTGCATGTTCTATTAGTGAAAATAAATCATAACACGTGAATGATGTGATACCATCGGCTACATTGAGTGTAATAAAAATGACAGACAAATTGGAAATTGGAGACATCTTGGCCTCAAGAAATGACATGGTACGCTGTGGTACATACCGCGATATTCACTTAAAAAGGGCAGTATACCATGGTACTTTTTCACGATGTACCCGCCTTTACATAATACAATGTACTAACCTGAGATGATTGAGGGAAAGTTTATCCACCAGAGCAAATGCCACGTCTTCTCCTGCTACTAATAGGAATGTCACGCAGATGTCATGGTAACCCTGTAAAAAAACAACAACGTTGCATCGGAGTTAAAACAATGTTTCATATTTAAGTTAAAATAAAGATGGATTAAGTAACAGAACTGGAACACAGCCTGTCACTTGATCAGTATTACCAGATAATTTTATAAAATTGCAGAAGGCACTGTTACTCTATAAATGGAAAACAAAATATGCGATTTTCAAATTTTTAAGGCTGAAAAAATCCATATTTTCAAACGTTTTTTGTCATATACTAGTAGGCAATTGTGGAAAATAATAGATTTTCTTCTTGGAGAAGACATTGACTGTTTCCACAATGAACGTAAATTTCACAAGACTGGTTCACTATACCTTCTGGTTTGGAAAAAGTGAACACTTCTGTACTGACAGCCATTTTGTACATTTATACATCAGTTGTATTTTTTTTTAACTCAACAATCTATCCGAGATATTGTGGTTATTTAACTACTGTCCATTCAAACAAAAGCTGTGGGTGCTAGAGTGTATACAATAGTCCAATAGTTTTTACAATTAAATGGCCACAGCTCAGACAATTTGACCAATTTGTCAAAGAGATTGTCAGAAATGTAAGTTTGGTAAAGATCAAACAAAAAATCTGGATACTAGAAAGCACTGCACATTATGAGCAATTCCAAGTATTTGATGATCAATGGCTATTAACTCTGATATTAATTATCTGCTTTTACCAGTTCAAGAACTTCATCCAGATATCATGGTAACATAACTACTGTAAGTTTGGTGAAAATCCAATGCAAAATGCAGGTGCTAAACAACTACTATACCAGAATGATACCTGATGGCTGGAGATGAGTAAACAAGCCGTCTCTGATTTACTTAAAAACATCGTGAAAATGTACAAATTTAATGTGTAACTGTTCCCAACACACACTTATGAATTTGAAACAGCTGCCCTTATATAGAACTGTTAAATTCTACAAGTCTTAAAAGAGAAGATTTTATTCTAATCACAATACAAATACTTATGGGTTGGCCCTTACTGAAAATTAAAACCCTTCAATGGGTCAAAATCTCATTTGCAATGACTTGGATGGCAATGCCTCAGATTGAAAGTGGAATTAAATCTTTGCTGAAATAAGATACATAATGGACATAACTCCTGGGGGAAAAAATCAGCTTAGAATGCCATCTGACTGTATGCATCCACTTCATTTTCATGATCATCTCCAAGTTTCAATCAAAATGAGTCAGAACGAAGTCTATTGAAACAGATAGGGGGAAAAATTGGGGAACAATAAAATTCTTGCATAAATAGAGGAGAAAGTGAGTTTTCATTTTCCTATAGAAGTCCTATTTAGGAACCAAAGTCCAAAGCCAAACTAATTGGGCACTGCTCATTGCAGAGGTTGCTGGTTCAATCCCAGACTTGACATGATGACCTCTAAAGAAATACGATTAGTATTGGTCCTACTCAGAAATGGACTTGAGAGCGATTCAAATAAGCTTTGAGCTTACGTCGCAATTGAGCACAAAAAACTAAATTAATCAAAATAAGTCCAATAAGACCCAAATCAATATCTAGCTTTTTCTTGGGCAAATAAAGCTGATGAAGTGTTACAAAACTTGTGCATACAATTCAAACATTATACACGGACATACACGTGACGTTTAAATCCATTTCGATCAGTACTTTTTGTAAAAAAGTACATGTATTTAATTGTTGTTTGCCATTACTAAAAATATTTCAATTGTGATTCGGAAGACTCCTTGACATATCTCAGTAACCTGTCACTTGCATCTGTGTCATACATCAGGTTTAAGGTCAAGGGTAAAAAATTATAACCTTCAAATATACATCACACTTAGCTAGAAATAGCTGTACAGTACTTTTTATGATAATATTATCGTTCATATCTATCATGTATTTCTAAATAAATATAGGCATAGTTCCACCATTGGAGAAAGGAAGTGCTTCCGTTGGGTAGTCGCATAATGGTGGCTATAAATAATCCTTATTTCTTCTTTAAAAATGCATTTTCCTTATTTTAATGCTCATTTTTTTATTTGAATGGCATTATTGATGTATTTTAAACATTTTGACAGCATTGTCATGTTTGAATTGTGAATTTAGAAAAAAATTGATGCTTGGAAATTGGGATATGAATATATGATTTCGGAAGTCTACTTTCACTTTGTCAACAGTGTACACACTGAGCAAACAAACAAAAATCTCTTATATGACACATGACCCCTACTTTTCTCATCATATTTTGCTAGTGCAGAGGCTGACAAACAGTAAAATGTAGGTTTCACTTCTTTCATTTGTGTCTCACTATGAATGACAAGCCTTCAAATTGTTATTATTTACTTTAGAATAAAGAACAAAAATCAATGGTAGGGTTATCATACTAATATATACTGTATCTTCATTTATCAGAATAGATAACAAACATTTTGGCCATCCTAGGATTGTTGACGCATAAAATTGTTGTCGCGATGTTATGTCTCAGTGACTAGGCCAGTGTCTATATCTGTAACCTTTAACTGATAAGTCTCAATGTCGACACAAGATAATATGCTTGCTGGTGATCGAACATGCGAAAAGCATGAGACACTTGATGATGAAACATGCATCAAGTTGCAATCTACGCACTTGTACAGGAGAGATGTCAATTCAGCTACAAGCTGTTTAACAGGGATTTTAAAATGAACTTGACCCAGATCAAAATTTGAATAACACAACATAATTTAAGCAATCAAAGCCACAACCCACAAATAAGGTCACCCTTAAAACATTGCTTGTTTGTCACTTCTGACTCATACCATTTAGGGTTGGGTAGGTACGTAGGTTTTTTCTTCTTTTTTTCCCCTTTTTTTTTGTAATCAATCAGAGAATCTTTTTAAGGACATGTAATGACTGAGAATATTTTTAATGAACACAAACGTTTTATAGGATGTCAACATGGACACCCAAAAAAATGTTCCTGACCGGCATGGATTGTTGTTGTGGGTCTACTGGAAGCGGCAAACAAACAATATTTTAATTTAGGCCTAAGTGATTTCCTTTTTATGTTGAAAACCTAAACACAATACATGTATCTAAAAGAAACGCTACTGAGTAGAAACTATTTAGGTACCTAAGAACAAATAAACTGATGAAATAATGGATAGGAACGACACTATATGCCCACCTCTCTCTGTTTCTTCAAATGGTAGGGGAATAAAAAATAGTACTAGAAGCTTCCTTGCCAGATATTCAACATTAGGACAGGACTAGTCAGCCTAGTATCAGCACATCACTTGTTGGGGGTATCATACCACTGAGTCTGTAGCATATTTCAATGTGGCTAGAATACTGTCTTTGAAGCAGACATGATCAGGACATTATGTCATATGTCATAACTACAAGACTGCTGAACTGGATGCTAGTCATCACAAATCAATTCCGTATTTGTGAAACGTCAATTGCAGTTATCTAATTTAACCTTTTCACCTTTTCATTATCATGATATGCACACATGATAATTGTATAAAATTAAGAAAGATATTGTCCGAGAATAAACACTGCACTGTAAACAGTTGTTGTCTCAATCGAAGCTGGTATCAATATTTATGAATTGACTAGTGAATGGTTATTTTTTACTGATAATTACCTTATATAAACATCTCACACCACTATTACATTTCCCATAAGGCTTCATTGTAACATTTATGTCCAAAACACAGTAAAAAAACAAAATCTGCAGCATGTGTCTGGGCTCAAATTCTTCACTGGGTCAAGATATGCAATTATAAAGGAAAAGAAGCATACCTTGACCAGGTTTTTTTTCTCTTTAATTTAATGCTTTTGTGAGACCTATCAATTTCCAGAGTAATAATACGTCAATTATTCGCCCACGATGCGGTTCGAACCAACAACTCAGAAATGACACAGAATTGTCCAGAAAGCTGGTATCAACATCAAATTTGCAGTACAAAGCCTTGAAAAAAGAAGAAAAAGAGAACTAATGTCCTGGACAGTAATAGCAAATGCTGTATGTGCACAACCTATAATTAATTTTGAGTTTTGGCCCTCACATATGGATATTTGGCCCTTGCACGTGGATTTTTGGCCCTCACATATGGATATTTGGCCCTCACATGTGGATTTTTGGCCCTCACATATCGATATTTGGCACTCACATATGGAATTTTGACCTGCCATCACACTTGAGTTTTAACATGCCCAAAAGGCTACCAAAAAATGCTTAGCCTGTTGCTATATATAGTAACACAACTATAATAGTCACATCACTATATATAGTCACACCACTATATATAGTAACACCACTAAATATAGTAACACAACTATATAAAGTCACATGTGCAATAGAGGAAGAGATCATCCCAGCAGATACCTGATAGTAGTGTAATTCATCGTGTCTGACTAGAACCCGCATGATTAGATCAACCAGCTGGTCTTGAAGCCCTAATCGGATATCTTCATCCATACCTGCAAAACAACAGTACATCTGTACTTACTATTTCAAAAAAACAAGGAGACCTGAATGGCAATCATTTGCTCACCTGTTGAATAAAAACTTGTTAAGCGTAAGGATATAGCAAATATTTCATCATAATTCAGTAGCCTGCATCTCTTCCAATAATGGCCAGTCTGTGTTGTTGCAGCTATTGGGACCAAAGGGACATTACTGTGCTTTTTTTTCTTTATTGAAGGGAGGTAAGTTCAGCACTAATATTCCAGTATAACAGTTAAATGGTTATTTAACAACCACCATTTGGTACACATCCTACAAGAAATGTATGTGCTATTATGCACAAATAAACATTTATCTCAAAATAGCTTTTTTACTATCAAAGTTGAGTCCAGTTAGCTCAGTCGGTAGCATGTCTGACTATCAATCAAGGGATCATGAGTTTGAATCCCTGACCGGCCACAGTTTCGGTGATGATTAGTATATGACATTGCAATTCATTGTCATTCCTCTCTCACTTTTGAGTCAAGGTGGAAAGTTATAAGTTAATTGAGGAGATGGGTGTGCTTGAGAACTGGTTAACCTTACCAGGAATAAGTGTTGGGAAAACTGATCATCTGTTAGCCCTCGATGACATAAAAATGATGTTAAATATTCAAACAAACTTTTGGAATTAAGGGACATGCAACTCTGACATGTGACATGTCAGACTGGAAGAATGATTGATTGATTGAATATTTAGCGTCATTTTTATGCCATCTAAGGCTAACAGACGATATCTAAACTTAACCACTGTTTCCTGGGATTAACCAGTACTCGAGCACACCCCATCTCCCCAAGTAACTGATTACTTTCCCATTTGAATCAGTGGTGAAAACCGAATGATAATGAGACACAATGTCGTATATCAATCATCATGGAGACTGTGGAAGGAAGAAAAAGAATGATTTTTGTTGTTTGTCCATTTAGGATTTCACAAAGAAAGATGATTATTAACTGTTGGAATGACAAATCCAAAAATATCATATTTTATAATTCAAGGGCCATAACTCCTACTGTAACCATACAGTAAAACTCCATAAAGAAAAAAAACTTCTGTAATGACATACCAAAGCGATTTAATCAGTTGGATAAAAAATGCAGAATTCAATTTGTTTTCTGTACAAGTGTTTGCATAATCATGTAAGTAGTAACATACTGCAACGCTCTGTTAATAATTGTTTATAGTATAAACACACTTTGAATGTTGACATGTATTGTTATCTTGAAGTGAATGTGTGTGTGAATCACATGTGTTTTCACTAAATGTTTCATGTATATTTGTATTTCATATTGTATATCTTATATACTAATACAGGGCCTCATGGAAGATTAGTTTTAAACTAAATGCCCTCTATAAATAAAGTCACTTATCTTATCTTATGATAACACCATCCTGGGACCAAACAAAAGTTGACCTATTGTTGAATATTGATTTATCTTTTTTCTGTGAGGGTAATTGTACTGAAATATATCTGCATGCCATTTTTTTTTTGAATTTCATAATGAACAAACATTTTTTTTTTCCAGGTATTGCATGTTAATATGTACACAATGACTTATTAAAACAATAAATATATCTATTAAAATATGAAACAATATACTGAAAAGAGATTTCCTACTTTTTGCATATGTATCCAGGTTAGGCCATTATAAATTATTTGCTAGATTATCATCCAAATTTATTTAAAAAAGGAGAAGGGGAATTTTATTTAATGTTTTTTTTTCTTTAAAAATATATACATTTTTTTAATTCTTTTTCTTAATTTTTCTTTTTTTTTATGAAAAATAAAAAGGGTTGGGGCGGCAAGATAATTAGGGGGCAGGTGAAGACGATAATTAGGCAGCAGGTGAGTATTATAATTAGGGGGCAGATGAGGATGAAAATCTTGCAATTAATTTATTATGTCCTTGTACTAAAATAATTTTGCCACCTAAAATTGCAATGCACTTTATGAAGTATCAAGTGACTCATTTGACATCAATTTGATCCATTATATTGACCACACTGCTGTTGAAATTGATTTATTTGAGAGTCCGAGTGTCAAGGTGAAGGTCATCAAGCAGTGCATGTGTGATATTTATTTTTAGAAAGGGAATTCTGTTTCGTTTTGCCCCACAATGTAGACATTACCTGGAGGAAAACGCTTGAGTGACCTATTGACATCAAGGACAACCTGGTTGTAGTCTCGATGACCTTGCAGGACTTCTGCACCTGAAAATATAACATTTCAATTTGTACATACAGTCAAACCTGTCTTAAGCAGCCAGTCAAGGGAAGGAGCAAAAGTGGCCTTTAAATACAGGTTGTTGCTCATGCAGGTTAATTTTCTCTAAAGGCATAGACATAGGAAACAGTAAATATGGTTGCTTAAGACAAGTGGCTGTTTAACAGAGGTGAAGGCCTGGAGTTCAATTATAAATTTTCACTTCTTTTTAAAAAAAATTGAATTTTTTTTTAGATTTACTTATTTTTAAAATCATTTTTTTCTAAAAAAGTATCTTTCACTACTTTCTGATTATATAATTAAATTAATATTCATGAGTGTTAAAACATTTATTTAACGATAATGCATTAAATTGAGTAAAATCATACTTTAGCATTGCCTGATATCCCTGTAAACAAAACAATAGTTCATCTTTAATATCAAGGCCATTAACGCCCCGTCCTATATCCAGGTCATGGTCTCTGTTAAAATTAGTGCACTGCTGCAATCTTTGTACTTTAAAAGCAAACCCCCCTACATGCTTTCCTACATTGTCACAACACAGCTGCCATATTAATTCTTAGTTTGCAGTTGATTTTGATGATATCATTCACAATTACAAACAATGAACTGTAATACACCTATTTTCTGTGTACTGTAGCACTACTATTTTCTGTGTACTGTAGCACTACTATTTTCTGTGTACTGTAGCACCACTATTTTCTGTGTACTGTAGCACTACTATTTTCTGTGTACTGTAGCACCACTATTTTCTGTGTACTGTATCACTACTTTTTTCTGTGTACTGTAGCACGACTTTTTTTCTGTGTATCACAGCACTACTATTTACTTTGAACTGTAGCACCACTTTTTTCTGTGTATGACAGCACTACTATTTTCTGTGTACTGTAGCACTATTATTTTCTGTGTACTATATCACTACTTTTTTCTGTGTATGACAGCACTACTATTTTCTGTGTACTATAGCACCACTTTTTTCTGTGTACTGTATCACTACTTTTTTCTGTGTATGACAGCACTACTATTTTCTGTGTACTGTAGCACTACTATTTTCTGTGTACTGTAGCACCACTTTTTTCTGTGTATGACAGCACTACTATTCTCTGTGAACTGTATCACTACTTTTTTCTGTGTACTGAATCACTATTTTTCTCTGTGTATGACAGCACTACTATTTTCTTTGTACTGTAGCAACACTATTTTCTGTGTACTGTATCACTATGTTTTTCTGTGTATGACAGCACTACTATTTTCTTTGTACTGTAGCACTACTATTTTCTGTGTACTGCCGGACAACTATTTTCTGTGTACTGAAGCACTACTTCTTTCTGTGTTACAAATAGCAACACCGAAAACCCTAACACTACTTTTTTCTATGTACTGTAGCACTACTGATTCCTGTGTACTGTAGCACTTCTATTTTCTGTGTACAGTCCGTATTGTTACTGTTTTCTATATACCATATTTCTATTTTTAATGTGTAACAGTACTATGTATGTGTACCCTAGCACTTTTATTTTCTGTGTATCACATAGCACTGCTATTTTCTGTGTATCACAGCACTACTATTTCATGTGTACTGTAGCACTACTATTTTCTGTGTATCAAAGCACTACTACTTTATGTGTACTATATCACTGCTATTTTAGTGTACTGTAGCATTACTCGTTTCAGTGTACTGTATCACTGCTATTTTTAGTGTACTGTAGCACTGCTAGTTTCAGTGTACTGTAGCACTGCTATTTTCTGTATACTGTAGCACTGCTAGTTTCAGTGTACTGTAGCATTGCTATTTTCAGTGTACTGTAGCACTGCTAGTTTCAGTGTACTGTAGCACTGCTAGTTTCAGTGTACTGTAGCACTGCTATTTTAGTGTACTGTAGCACTGCTGTTTTCAGTGTACTGTAGCACTGCTAGTTTCAGTGTACTGTAGCACTGCTATTTTTAGTGTACTGTAGCACTGCTATTTTCAGTGGACTGTAGTACTGCTATTTTTAGTGTACTGTAACACTACTATTTTCTGTATACTGTAGCACTGCTAGTTTCAGTGTACTGTAGCACTGCTATTTTCAGTGTACTGTAGCACTGCTAGTTTCAGTGTACTGTAGCACTGCTATTTTCTGTGTGCTGTAGCACTACTATTTTAGTGTACTGTAGCAGTACTAGTTTCAGTGTACTGTAGCACTGTTAGTTTCAGTGTACTGTAGCACTGCTTTTTTTAATGTACTGTAGCACTGTTATTTTCTGTGTACTGTAGCACTACTATTTTCTGTGTACTGTAGCAGAACTATTTTTAGTGTATTGTAACACTTCTATTTTCAGTGTACTATAGCACTACTATTTTCAAGTTCAGTGTACTGTAGCACTACTATTTTTAGTGTATTGTCACACTACTATTTTCAGTGTACTGTAGCACTACTATTTTTAGTGTATTATCACACTTCTATTTTCAGTGTACTGTAGCACTACTATTTTTAGTGTATTGTCACACTTCTATTTTCAATGTACTATAGCACTACTATTTTCAAATTCAGTGTACTGTAGAACTACTATTTTCAGTGTACTGTAGCACTACTATTTTTAGTGTACTTTAGCACTACTAGTTTCACGTTCAGTGTACTGTAGCACTACTCCTTTTCTGGTTTTTGACCAGAAGATTTTTTAAGTTTCTACTATAGCTTATTGAGTCAACTAAACCCACCCCCTGGTCACCATGTTTTTAGACAAATCACTACAGTTTGAACAAACTTGGTGAAGGGTCCTCCAGGGAACATTTCTGTGAAATTATTTTAAAATCGAGCAAGTCGTTTCTGACAAGAAGATTTTTTAAGTTTTTACTAATTAAACTTGTACTGCCCCCTGGCCGCCATGTTTTTTGATGAGTCAAGATGGCTTGAACAAACTTGGTAGATGGTCACCCAAGGAACATTTCTGTGAAGTTGTATCAAAATTGGCCCAGTGGCTTCTGACAAGAAGATTTTTTAAGTTTTTACTATAGCTTATATAGTAAACTAACCCCGCCCCCTGGCGGCCATGTTTTTTGATGAATCCAAATGGCTTAAACAAACTTGGTAAAGGGTCACCCAAGGAACATTTCTGTGTAATAATTTTAAAATCGAGCCAGTAGTTTTGACAAGAATATTTTTTAAGTTTTTACTAATTAAACTTGATCCCCCCCCCCCACAACCCCCCTGGCGGCCATGTTTTTTGACGAATCAAGATGGCTTGAACAAACTTGGTAGAGGGTCACCCAAGGAACATTTCTGTGAAATTATTTTAAAATCGAGCAAGTAGTTTCTGACAAGATTTTTTAAGTTTTTACTAATTAAACTTGCCCCGCCCCCTGGCAGCCATGTGTTTTTAATGAATCAACATGGCTTGAACAAATTTGGTATAGGGTCACCCCAGGAACATTTCTGTAAAGTTATATCAAAATTGGCCAAGTGGCTTCTGACAAGAAGATTTTTTAAGTTTTCTCTATAGCTTATATAGTAAACTAACCCGCCCTCTGGTGGCCATGTTTATTGACGAATCAAGATGGCTTGAACTGGGAAGTTATATCAAAATTGGCCCAGTAGTTTCTGACAAGAAGCTGTTAGAAGCTAAAAGTTAACGATCACAAGAGCTCACCTGTGTGCCTTTGGCTCATGTGAGCTAAAAAATGATAAGAAGAACATTTTAAAATTTGCTAAAAAAAAAAAATCCAATATATTGGATGTCTTACTGTCCCCATATTGCCAAAAGGATATCTATTAAAACATGAAAAATCAATAAACATGTATTAAAAAGGATTTTCTAATTTTTGGGCCTGGTTTAGACTAAAGTAAATTTCCTGCTTAAACCTTCAACATATTTTGTGACATATAAAGTGAGTCACATGTTTTCATTTTGGAATTAATTTAATCCGTTATACAGGTAGTCAAAACTGTTTCATCTTAAAAAGAGTCTGAATGATGGTGCGAAGGTTGTCAAGCAGTATCTAAAAGCTGTCTATTTTAAGAATGTCAATTTGTGTAAAGTTTACCTCTTCAATCTAAATATCTATTTTGTCATTGTTTGGTGGAATAGAAATATCAAACTCATCCGATTTTATTTATTAATGACAATGAGAAGCAATTTTATCCATTTTAAAAATAATTATTTCTATGATATTTATAGCATTTTTTCTAGATATACTCCCTTTAATATGTAAATCCGAGCAAAATAAATGTCCCAGATCTAGAACATTGCTTTCACCTTTTAGCTAAAAGTAGATCTACTTCTTATTTATAGGCACTAAATGCCTTGATATATTAATGTTGTATAATGGTTCTAGATTTTTGTTACTGACCAAGGTCTTTTATGAAGGCCACAACGTCTCTTGTAATATCACTTACAAGTAAACATGTTTACAGGTCTACAACCTGATACCACAACACCCCAACCTGCTCAACACTTGCAAAAGCAAATAAATAAATTACTAAATAAATAATGCCATTATAAATCAATTGTTAGATAATCATCCAAATGTTTCTTAAAAACGGGGAGGACGGGAGCATTTTATTTTTTATTTTCATTTTTAAAATTTCTGATGTTTTTAATTTTGTTATTTTATTATTCTTTTTTTTTTTTATGAAAATAAAACGGTCGGGGCGGCATGAAAATGAGGGGGCGGGTGAGGATGATAATCTATTAATTTATTATGGCCTAAGGGTTTTAATGTAGAAACACTAAATTTAAGATAAAGTTAAGAACTATACTGTTATTGACATGTTTTATTGCATGTGGATGACCTTGTCTGAGTTATTTTCTTTTAAGCTTAAGCTGGATACAAGAAACTTCATTGTCTGTTAGCCCTCGATGGCATAAAAATGACGCTTAATATTCAATCAATCAATCAATCAATCAATCAAGAAACTTCATATCAACATGTAAAATGACCTACATAGTTTTGGCCAGAGACGGCCATATTGGTCAAAACCGCTCACCTGTGGCAGAGGAGACAATGCCTGAGAAGGCAATTTACTGATAATGCAAGGTCATACATCAGACATTTCAATTTGGTCAGTCGAGATATTTTAGATATATAACTACTGTTTGGTGAATATCAAATAAAAACTGCAGGTGCTAGAGTGCACATAACTTCAAATAAGGCAATTTTTGACAATTCGTGGACCATACCTCCAATAATATTTATCTGATTTGGCCAGCTCTAAAAAAAATATTACAGTTATATAACAACTGTGTAAGATTGTGAGAGCTAGAGTGCACATAATATCAAATAGCATAATTTTTAATGATTCAAGAGCCATAACTCTGACAAAAAAAAATTCAATTTAGCCAGTTCAAAAACATGTCTGAGATATTTTGGTTATACAACAACTATTTAAGTTTGGTGAAGATCCAATGAAAAATGCAGGTGCAAGAGTGCACACAAAATGTTCATGAACGGACGATGACCGGCGACTAATGGACACAGGGCAATCAGAACAGCTCACCATGCAGGTGCTGGAGTGCAAGAAACAAAAAGTTCACAGACAGATGACAGTTGACAGGGGAAGGACGACAGACACAGGGTGATCAGAAAAGTCACCATGCAGGTGCTGGCGTGCAAGCAACAAAAAATTCATAGACAGATGACAGCTGACAGGGGAAGGACAACAGACACAGGGCAATCAGAATAGCTCACCATGCAGGGGCTGGAGTGCAAGCAACAAAAAGTTCGCAGACAGATGACAGCTGACAGGGGAAGGACGACAGACTCAGGGTGATCAGAAAAGTTCACCATGCAGGTGCTGGAGTGCAAGCAACAAAGAGTTCACAGGCAGATGCTGCTGACAGGGGAAGTACGACAGACACAGGGTGATCAGAAAAGTTCACCATGCAGGTGCTGGAGTGCAAGCAACAAAAAGTTCACAAGCAGATGCTGCTGACAGGGGAAGGACGACAGACACAGGGTGATCAGAATAGCTCACCATGCAGGTGCTGGAGTGCAAGCAACAAATAGTTCATAGACAGATGACGACTTTATTGTCAATAAAAAAAAGATGTTGAAAAACATTGAAATTGGCTCAGTCTTCTTAGTTTTTGATATGCCTAAAATTCCAGTTTACGTGAACATACCATTATTGAACAAAAAATAAACTTCCGCTATGTTTAAGTGCATAAATTTGAATTTTTTTTTTGCTCCTACCACATTAATTAAATAAATAATTTCATCATTTTCCCATTGCAAAAGAGCCATAATCATAGAATTCTCTTGCGATACACATAAAAATAATTTAAAACTTATTTATCACTTTCTTATATATCTGCACTTAAACATAACTGAAGTTTCTTTTTTTTGTTCAGTATACATGTATATAATCCTTTTGGAAATTAAAATAAACAAAAGGTTCCACCGTGGCCGAGAGGTCTAAGGCATCGCCTGAAGATCACTTACCTCTCACCACTCAGGCTGTATGTTCGAGTCCTGCTCGGTCCGAAAACTAATGTGAGAAAGTTTGTAAGAAGCTTACCATAATACTTCCTTGATTTAAGCATTTAATAAAATGTTGGAAAGGGAGGACAAGTAGTTTTTATTAGAAATTTTCAAGCCCCTGTAATTCTTAAGTCTTCCTCCAGCAATAAAACTGAATATGCGGTATAAAACCTGAAATGTGTTGAAAATGGTGTTAAACATATTACAAAATAAAAAAATAGTACTTGTAAGAGGCAGTAGTCTGAGTGACAGCTATGTCCTTCACTGCTGTTTTTGTATGATTAAGTTGCACATGTTTTGAACATATGGAAACATTCCTGACATGGCTTTTTTTGTGTTGTGCTTGAGATATTTCTAAAAAAGGTGAAATGCTGTAAATGACTAGAAAGAGAGTTTGAGAGGGTTTGAAATGTAAAATACATCATTAGGCCATTATAAATTAATTGCTAGATTATCATCCAAATTTTTCTTAAAAACGGGGAGGATGGGAGGATTTTATTTTTTATTTTCATGAAAAATAGAGGGCCGGTCAAGATGATAATCTTAGTGTTCCTGAAACACATGAAATACATGCGCGTAAATGGACTCTTTATAACAAAATATATTTAAATAGCCAAACCTGTCTTACGCAGCCAGACAAGGGAAAGAGTAAAAGTGACCTTTTACAACAGGTTGTTGCTTAATATAGGTAAATTTGCTCTGAAAGCATAGACATAGAAAAAGCAAATGTGGTTGCTTAAGACAAGTGGTTGCTCAATAGAGGTGACTGTTTGATTAAACAGACGTGTGAATGTTTATTAAAGCCCAGCTATCAGTACTTTTAAGTTTATTGATTGTATTTCTCATAGTTAATATTGGAAGAAGGTAAAACAAAGGAAGACTGGTTCTTTCTTTGTTCAAGTGATGATATATTCACCGTTCTTGCAATTACTTGTATGCTATTGGAGGAAATCAAATAAGATGCTATGCTACCATGACATATTGTGTAGTTGCCATGCCATTCTTTGATACCATGTGTTATTCCTATGATACCATGTATAATTGCTAGGCCATGCTATAATATATGATACCTATTATACCATGTCTAATTGCTAGGCCATGCAATAATATATGATACCTATGATACCATGTATAATTGCTAGGCCATGCTATAATATATGATACCATGTATAATTGCTAGGCCATGCTATAATATATGATACCTATGATACCATGTCTAATTGCTAGGCCATGCTATAATATATGATACCTATGATACCATGCATGATTGCTAGGCCATGCTATAATACATGATACCTATGATACCATGTATAATTGCTAGGCCATGCTATAATATATGATACCTATGATACCATGTCTAATTGCTAGGCCATGCTATAATATATGATACCTATGATACCATGTCTAATTGCTAGGCCATGCTATAATATATGATACCTATGATACCATGTCTCATTGCTAGGCCATGCTATAATATATGATACCTATGATACCATGTCTAATTGCTAGGCCGTGCTATAATATATGATACCTATGATACCATGTCTAATTGCTAGGCCGTGCTATAATATATGATGCCTATGATACCATGTATAATTGCTAGGCCGTGCTATAATATATGATGCCTATGATACCATGTCTAATTGCTAGGCCATGCTATAATATATGATACCTATGATACCATGTATAATTGCTAGGCCATGCTATAATATATGATACCTATGATACCATGTATAATTGCTAGGCCATGCTATAATATATGATACCTATGATACCATGTATAATTGCTAGGCCATGCTATAATATATGATACCTATGATACCATGTATAATTGCTAGGCCATGCTATAATACATGATACCTATGATACCATGTATAATTGCTAGGCCATGTTATAATACATGATACCTATGATACCATGTATAATAGCTAGGCCATGCTATAATACATTATACCTATGATACCATGTCTTATTGCTAGGCCATGCTATAATACATGATACCTATGATACCATGTATAATTGCTAGGCCATGCTATAATACATGATACCTATGATACCATGTATGATTGCTAGGCCATGCTATAATACATGATACTTATGATACCATGTCTGATTGCTAGGTCATGCTATAATATATGATACTTATGATACCATGTATAATTGCTAGGCCATGCTATAATATATGATACCTATGATACCATGTCTCATTGCTAGGCCATGCTATAATATATGATACCTATGATACCATGTATAATTGCTAGGCCATGCTAAAATATATGATACCTATGATACCATGTCTAATTGCTAGGCCATGCTATAATATATGATACCTATGATACCATGTCTAATTGCTAGGCCGTGCTATAATATATGATACCTATGATACCATGTCTGATTGCTAGGCCATACTATAATATATGATACCTATAATACCATGTCTAATTGCTAGGCTGTGCTATAATATATGATACTTATGATACCATGCCTGATTGCTAGGCCATGCAATAATATATGATACCTATGATACCACGTATAATTGCTAGGTCATGCTATAATATATGCTACTTATGATACTACGTCTAATTGCTAGGCCATGCTATAATATATGATACCTATGATACCACATATAATTGCTAGGCCATGCTATAATATATGATACCTTTGATACCATGTATAATTGCTAGGCCATGCTGTAATATATGATACCTATGATACCATGTATAATTGCTAGGCCATGCTATAATATATGATACCTATGATACCATGTATAATTGCTAGGCCATGCTATAATATATGATACCTATGATACCATGTATAATTGCTAGGCCATGCTATAATACATGATACCTATGATACCATGTCTAATTGCTAGGCCATGCTATAATACATGACACCTATGATACCATGTCTGATTGCTAGGCCATGCTATAATATATGATACCTATGATACCATGTATAATTGCTAGGCCATGCTATAATACATGATACCTATGATACCATGTCTAATTGCTAGGCCATGCTATAATACATGACACCTATGATACCATGTCTGATTGCTAGGCCATGCTATAATATATGATACCTATGATACCATGTCTCATTGCTAGGCCATGCTATAATATATGATACCTATGATACCATGTATAATTGCTAGGCCATGCTATAATACATGATACCTATGATACCATGTCTCATTGCTAGGCCATACTATAATATATGATACCTATGATACCACGTATAATTGCTAGGCCATGCTATAATATATGATACCTATGATACCATGTTTGATTGCTAGGTCATGCTATAATATATGATACCTATGATACCATGTCTAATTGCTAGGCCATGCTATAATATATGATACCTATGATACCACGTCTAATTGCTAGGCCATGCTATAATATATGATACCTATGATACCACGTCTAATTGCTAGGCCATGCTATAATATATGATACCTATGATACCACGTCTAATTGCTAGGCCATGCTATAATATATGATACCTATGATACCACGTCTAATTGCTAGGCCATGCTATAATACATGATACCATGTCTAATTGCTAGGCCATGCTATAATATATGATACCTATGATACCATGTATAATTGCTAGGCCATGCTATAATATATGATACCTATGATACCAAGTCTAATTGCTCGGCCATGCTATAATAATACACATATTACAGCATTGTGTTACCACTAGGTGGCACTTACGTACTGACCTGTGTCCCAATGCATTTACCCTGAGATTTGTTTTCACTATTATATTTCAAAAATTTCCTGTAACAAGTCGGAAGTGTCGCAATGGAGTCTTTTTCCTATGAAACAGCATTCAAACACTCAATTCCATCTTATTTAAGTGGTTTAATGAAAATGATTCAGGAGGAAGTTTAAATGTTTGTTAAAATTCAAGAACTATAAACTATTTAAAAATGTATATACATGTATATTTATTAAAAATATTTAGTGAAGTTTATAAACATTTATTTCAAAGAAATGTGGAAAATTTCAGACAATTAATGTGCATAATTCTATTGAAATAGTCCATGCCTTCCAACCAACCCGCGCTGTGATAACTAATCAAAATGGGTTACAGGTAGTGATGTGTCGAAGCACACAGATCAATGGAGCTAGTGATGTCATTTGGGGAAAAACAGATATTACAGTTTATATATGACAACTACCTTTGTTGGCAGAGGTATATCCAAAATGCATATAAATGCGACTCTGAAATAAGGGCTTAACCTGACAAAAACTTTGTTGGCAGAGGAATACCCAAGATGCATTAACCATATAAATGTGACTCTGAAATAATAACTTAACCTGACAACAAACTTCGTTGGCAGAGGTATACCCAAGATGCATTAACCATATAAATTCGACTCTGAAATAATAACTTAACCTGACAACAAACTTTGTTGGCAGAGGTAAATCCTAGATGCATTAGCCATATAAATGTGACTCTGAAATAATAACTTAACCTGACAACAAACTTTGTTGGCAGAGGTATACCCAAGATGCATTAGCCATATAAACGTGACTCTGAAATAAAGACTTAACCTGACAACAAACTTTGTTGGCAGAGGTATACCCAAGATGCATTAGCCATATAAATGTGACTCTGAAATAATAACTTAACCATATGTCAACTAGTACGAGTAACTGGCAAACCTTTTCACAGATAGTGTTTGGACTGAGCTGGACCTACACCCATGACCTTGGACGTCAGATATAAAGTGACCAAGAGACAGAACCTTGAACTGTTGGCCACAAAGGATCCTTGAATGTTTTGTTTATAACCTGTTTATCTATGTTTAGTACTTAAAATTATCTCAACATCGTATGATTCTATATGTATTGTACTTATAAATAAACACACAGCTATTATGATAAATTTTCAATTGCCACACTAACTCTCAAAAGAATTGACAAATGAATGTATAAATAAGGCAATTTTTAGGTAAGACAAAAAAATACCTGTGTTTAAGGTTACCAGACCGGCCCTAAATTTTATTTAATTTTTTTTAATGTTAAAGTTCGAAAATTGCAGAACGAATCTCATGCTTAATGTCACAGTTTCCATTGTTTTTTTCTGATTTATTATCATAATTGAATATTTTAAAGAACAGAAAAATAAATTAAAATCAATTTGCTTATAAAAGTTCATCATTATGATATTTTCTCCATAAAATAAAAATTTGAGAAAAATATTAGGAAAGAAAAAATTGCCTACCTACATACCCTTTTTATTGTCGAGTAACCCTAAACACAGGTATTTTTTCTGCCCTATCAAGTGACGAAAAAAAGGTCAAACAAACTCACAAAAAACAAACAAATATGTTAACAAAATAAAATGACCAAAAAAAACCACCAAATTACTAATAAATAAACTAACAAATAAACTACCATAAACTACCAGTAACAAATAAACTAACAGAAACAAATGAACTACCAGTAACAAATAAACTACCAGTAACAAATAAACTGACATTGGATAATAAACTAAAAATTACCATATTACCCCTTAAAAATGCTCCCCCACCCTCTAAGGTGACCTAAAAATTAAAAAAAGTGAGATGTTATTTCTAAATTCTAAAATGAAACATTTTTGTAAAGTATATAATTATGCTTGTGAAAATTTATCAAACACAATATTGTTTGCATGTAAAACTCTTCAAAAATTATATATATTATTTTAAAAAAAATAAAATATTATGGCCCAAAAAAGGCCCTCCATTTGAAAAAGTCATCACCCCAGGAGCATTTATTTGGGGGAAACCAGTAACTGACAAATAAACTAACACTTACCGGTACAAATAAACTAACACATAAACAAGTCAACTGACAAATAAACTAACACTTACCAGTACAAATAAACTAACACATAAACAAGTCAACTGACAAATAAACTAACACATACTGGTACAAATAAACTAACACATAAACAAGTCAACTGACAAATAAACTACACATAAAAAAAGTCAACTGACAAATAAACTAACACTTACCGGTACAAATAAACTAACACATACTGGTACAAATAAAGTAACACATAAACAAGTCAACTGACAAATAAACTAACACATACTGGTACAAATAAAGTAGCACATAAACAAGTCAACTGACAAATAAACTAACACTTACTGGTACAAACAAATAAACTAATACATAAACAAGTCAACTGACAAATAAACTAACACTTACTGGTACAAATAAACTAACACATACCGGTACAAATAAAGTAACACATAAACAAGTCAACTGACAAATAAATTAACACATACTGGTACAAATAAAGTAACACATAAACAAGTCAACTGACAAATAAACTAACACATAAACAAGTCAACTGACACATAAACTAACACTTACCAGTACAAATAAACTAACACATAAACAAGTCAACTGACAATTAACTAACACATACTGGTACAAATAAAGTAACACATAAACAAGTCAACTGACAAATAAACTAACACATACTGGTACAAATAAAGTAACACATAAACAAGTCAACTGACAAATAAACTAACACTTACCAGTACAAATAAAATAACACATACTGGTACAAATAAACTAACACATAAACAAGTATTATGGCCCAAAAAAGGCCCTCCATTTGAAAAAGTCATCACCCCTGGAGCATTTATTTGGGGGAAACCAGTAACTGACAAATAAACTAACACTTACCGGTACAAATAAACTAACACATAAACAAGTCAACTGACAAATAAACTAACACTTACCGGTACAAATAAACTAACACATAAACAAGTCAACTGACAAATAAACTAACACATACTGGTACAAATAAACTAACACATAAACAAGTAAACTAACACATAAACAAACCAACTTAATATTAAATATTTATATATACATGTATCAGGGCTTCTAAAATCACTGGTTTTTCATTCTTTGGACCGATTTCTACTGTTCAAAACCGGTTTTCTTTTCAAAATTTAATAAAATATCGTTCCAGATATTTTCTATCGGTCGTTTAAAATCACCTTTATCATGCTTTCCTAAGCTGAGAAATATGCCTTACGGCAATATCATTCGATTATTTTGTCACCTGCTGTGTGAAAGGAGATTAATTTTGACTAAGCAAGCCATCACCGATAGTAGAGGAGTTTTTCGGAAGAATCTATTGCTACGTAACATGCCTTCGATGTGTGATCAGCGATCCAAAATGATTCATCAAAACGGTTGTATTTGCTTCAATAATTTCTTGTTTTACCGCTAGCCATAATGTGTTAACTTGTTTACTTGTGTCTTTTTTTTCAAGTGGTCAAAGCTGGGACTTTCGGACAAGTGATCAAACCTGGACCAATTTTATTTTGATGTCGGACCAGAATTGTTTCATAACCTTTGGAAAAATACAAGTAAACTAACACATAAACAAGCCATTTACAATTAAATATTTACATATACATGTACTACATCATTGACAAATAAAAGAAAACATATAAAAACAAAGATTGTATTTTCTTCCATACTTCTGATGGAATTCTCCAGACAAAAAAATATAATAAACAAGATGCCATATAGGCCTCTGTTTGATAAGGTAAAAACACCCAGAGAGAATGGCACTGAAACAGTCCTCATTTAAAACAACTGAAACAATTGTAAACATACAAATATTCATGATATAATTAGCAGAATCGTAAATTGATTCAAACAGTCAACCTGACACACAAATAAAACCATCAACAGTCATTTGATCATAGAATTGAAACTGAAAGAGCCATCAGATATAACTGAATCAGCCATCATAAATAACTGAAACAGCCATCATATAAAGCTGAAACAGCCATCATATATAACTGATACAGTCATCATATATAGCTGAAACAGTCACCATATATAACTGAAACAGCCATCAAATATAACTGAAACAGCCATCATATATAACTGAAACAGCATCATATATAACTGAAACAGCCATCACATATAACTGAAACTGTCCTTATAGTTGAAACAACCATCATATTTAACTGAAACAGCCATCACATATAACTAAAACTGTCCTTATATAGCTGAAACAGCCATCATATATAACTGAAACTGTCCTTATATAACTGAAATAGCCATCACATATAACTGAAACTGTCCTTATAAAGCTGAAACAGTCATCATATATAACTGAAACAGCCATCATATATAGCTGAGATAGCCATCATATATAGCTGAAACAGTCATCATATATAGCTGAAACAGCCATCATATATAACTGAAACAGTCATTATATATCGCTGCAACAGCAATCATTTATAGCTGAAACAGCCATCATATATAGCTGAAACAGCCATCATATATAACATAAAATAGCCAATTTAAAATCAGACGATACACAATTGAAATCGGACCATCAAAAATCACATATAACTGAAACTGTCCTTATAGTTGAAACAGCCATCATATTTAACTGAAACAGCCATCACATATAACTAATACTGTCCTTATATAGCTGAAATAGTCATCATATATAACTGAAACTGTCCTTATATAACTGAAACAGCAATCATATATAACTGAAACAGCCATCAAATATAACTGAAACTGTCCTTATATAGCTGAAACAGCCATCATATATAACTGAAACTGTCCTTATATAGCTGAAACAGTCATCATATATAACTGAAACAGCCATCATATATAACTGAGATAGCCATCATATATAGCTGAAACAGTCATCATATATAGCTGAAACAGCCATCATATATAGCTGAAACAGTCATCATATATCGCTGAAACAGCCATCATATATAGCTGAAACAGCCATCATATATAACATAAATAGCCATTTTATAATCAGTCAATACACAATTGAAATCTGACCATCAAATAGTTATCATGTGTTGAATGGGTTAGGTACTTGATAACTGTTTGATAGCCAAATTTCAATTGTTATTATTGTGATATTATAACTAAAACATGGGAAATATGAAGCTTACACATCTTTCTTACATCAAAGTGTCAAAAAAATATATTTTGTTATACTAATTCATTTCAGCTTGATTGTGAAGAACTTATTATATTATGAACCACTCTCAAGTCCGCTTCCTGGGTAGATTCAGTACTGAAAGTTGGAGAGGCATCGAATCAAGTAAGGGATCAAACCTGCAACCTCTGGCATGAGTCAGCATGGCCAACACTCTATCCATTACACTACCATTGAATCCATTACCTCTGGCATGTTTAAAACTTATTTATTTAATTTCGATTGTGAATTAAGTTCTAAATACAACTTAGACAAATTAAGCTCAAGATCATCCTGGGTAGTACCAGTACTAAGCATAATTATGCTGAATAAGTATGTTCAAGAACACATATCCATTGCAGAGGATCGGACTCATGATCCTCAGATCTGATGCTCTACCACTTGACCATGAACTTTACGCTTCTGGCATGAGTGGCCGACACTCTTTCCATTGCACTACCACCCTGTATATCAGATGCAACATGTATCTTTTTCCTTTATCAAATTACCATTTAATCTTACCAGGCTTTGGGGGAATGTTGTCTATATCTATATTTATGAGTTTGGGCCATGCTTTCCGTCTAAGTTCATCGGTGACGAGCCCCCCTGGACTGATGGCAAACTGCTTTAGCCTTGATACATCTGGTGGGTCTTGATTAAGGGCCTCTAGGATTTGCCGCTGTTTTTCTACATACATCAGCCCTGTAAGAGTCATAATTGAAAAGAAGAAAAGTGAGATAGTATACATACATATATATATATATATATGGTATATATGGTATAGTGAGATAGAATGAATGATTTAGGGTTGTTTTGTTGTTTGAGTACCAACAGTTAATAGTTATATTAGGTCATCTTTAAAAAAATATTTGTTTGCTATGCTCCTACCCAGTATTTTCCAAGTGGGTAGGTAGATAACTATTTTTTATACCAAATTTTGATCTTGCATAGTCTTTTTTTAAGAAAAATGGACCGAAAAAACATGAAAAAATCAAATTAAATACTTTGGAAGTCAATACAAAAGTTTAGGTAGCTGCAATTTTGAGTGAGTAGGTAAGAGCACAGCAAACAATATATATTTTAAGGATGGCCTTATACCTACAGGATGGAAAATTTCAGACTAACTCTCCATGTACAAAAAAAAATATTAAAATAACAGATTGAAAAAAATCATCAACAAACTGCAACAGTGGTCTAGTGGTAGAGCATCCCACCTCTCATGCGGATAGTTGTCATTTCGAATCCCGGCCAGGTCATACCAATGACTCGAAAAATAGTACAAGAAGCTTTCTTGCTTGGTGCTCAGTATTTAGAGGATAGTTCTATGTCTAGTCAGCCTGGTGTAAATATAATATGACTGAGTGGGGTATCATACCATGTGTCTGCTGCATGATACTCCAGTGTGGCAGCACTTATAATATTACTGTCTCGTGTAGACACCATCACAATATAACTGAAATTGTTGAAAGCAACACTAGGCACTATATAAAAACATTAACAAATGAACATAGTTACAGAATGAACGTAAAACTATGATATTTGCAATGTTTCAGCAAATTCATTCTTGAAATGTCTTCCAAATTACCATCTGCATATTAAGCTAAGGTTCTTATCAGGGGCAGATCCAGGATTTCAGCTAAGAGGGAGTGTAGTTGTGACTCAACACAAAATTTGAACAGGCACACATGTTTTTCAGTAGAAATATAGTGAATTATAATTACATTATAGGAGCTTAGGTGGGTAGTGTAGTCACCAGATTTTTCAAAGAGTAGATCCTCTGTTGATTATATTCTTGCAACCATACATTTAACACAGTTTAATAGTTTAACCACAATAAGACTGGAGAAAAAAGTGTGTTGTTTGTATGGAGTTTCAAACACAGACTTGACTGACACTAAATTGAAATTTTGAAAAATGGGACATAAATAGGCCTAAACATTATATTCCAAAAACTTTAAGTTTAAATGTCCACATTTGCACCAGTGTTGCTCCGTTATAGCAGAGATAATTATACTGGTTATACCTATTACTGTGAGTCTAAAACTTGATCAACCACGTAAATGATGACATCAATAATAAGCAGTATTAATAAAGTTACTTTATTGTCCTGAATTATCCTTCTTAATGTTATTTCTAGTAAATATGCCTTTTAAAAATGATAAAACTCGTGAAAAAAAATGGTTATTCATGATATGCTGTAAGCCATTTTGAATTTTTTCCTAGTATACATTCGGCCAATCAGACAGCTAGAAATGGTGACATCAGGAAAAATACTGGTACTGGGCTAAACTTTCAAATAATAAGAAGCAAGTCCTTTATGAAAAATATAACATAGATTCAAATCATCATAAATAGTGAGTTTGTACACTTAATAATATTTGTACTGAATGCTTGTTTTGTTTGAAAGAAGGCACAAAAATGTTGACCCACTCCCAAATATGTTACTGGCGTTCAATATTTTTAGTGCACCCATCCATTTCAATGGTCACACTGTCCCCAGTTAAAAAAAATTTATGTGCACATGTGTGAGTTAATGTTATTATATGGGCGTTCGCGGTAATATGTATATTGCGGTATTAGGTATATAAGGGATAAATATTGTGATTTTATCCCATTTTCAAAGTTTCACTGACAGGCCAAATACTCTACTGACTTAGCTAGCCGGACTGCTGACATATATTTCTCTCCTTATACAGTGTGATATGGCCATGATTATACTGGTCATATCTATTACAGCGAGTCTAAAATTCTGTCAACCACGTAAATAATGGCATCATGATCAACAGTTATAAAGTTACTTAAAGGGATTATATTGGCAAGAAACACAAACACGCTGTTAATCCAGACTTTTCCTGTATGCAGTGTGCACAAAATAATACTTATGTATCGACTTATAACCTTTATATACTTGAGAGTTATCAAATTAACAGTAATGAAATATTAGCCAAAACTTTAATACATCCCGCAATAAAGTATTGCGCAATTTTAACATTGAACTCCGTAAACTTCCTGAACAAAGCCTAGAAAATGAGATCAGGAACGAGTCTCAACGATATTATCTGATGATTGATCGGAAACCCAAAAGGGGTTCGTTGAAAATGGCAAATGTGAACAAAAACAAAAACGTGGCTTCAGAAACCCGATGTTTGTAATAGAGAGGTTATGCAATTAGACACTTTAAACGCATATATCTTTAAGTTATAAGTGTATCTTCATGCTGGGCTTGTGTATTTAGGACAGGGAATTGACGGTAATATGCCAATATAATCCCTTTAAGCAGTGTGCCAAGTAGTAAACAGTTGCCGGTACAAAATGTAAACAAATGCCAATGGAAGTTGGAGATTTATGCATGTCTAGGATATTGTCATTATACGGGCATTCACAGTAATGAGTATATCGTGGTATTAGGTGTACAAGTGATATATGTCTGCCAAATTTAACTGGAAGAAAAAAAAAGAAGAAGCTTATGACCGATGAATGAACATCTAATGCATCACCTTTCGGCTGTTTTTTCATCTTTCCTTCTTCAGAATCACCAGATGTTTCAATTCTATTTTTAACCTCATTGTCATTAGTCATATCAGACTGTTTAATTTGTAAATGTTATATCAAACTAAACAGATGTCAAACAGAATCTTTCTTTAAGACCACTTTTTGACATAACGTGCTAAAATATACGTAGACACCGGTAGAAATCAACGTTTACATCAAATATAATTTTAAAAAAATTAACATGATCTAATTTACTATCATTTTAGATGTACTTCATATGTAATGCATCGTTCATATACGGCGAAATTTTTTTTTTATTTTTATTTCTGATGCAATATGTGTGGATACATAAATACTGATTTGCATCACCATTAAATTTATTCATGTCATAAGAGGTTTGATCAGGGACTTCCTGATTCAAGATGAGTAACGTTAATAAACCTAGATTACGCCGGGCCCAAAGTTTCAATAAAGTACAGGATATAAATGAAGAACTAAAGAAAGAGAAAGCAAAGCCTCATGGGAAAGCGTAAGTTTTTGATTATCTTATGTTATATATGTGTTACCATGCATGACAAACGTTATGATTTGTGCCCTCCAAGAGTTTCGGGACTTGTTTGGGACTTCCTGACTGATCTATTTTAAGACATGCCAAGTTCACGAATCACTCATGCGTAAGTCATGTGTACGTGTTTTTATCGTGCATGGACACTTATTTCCATAGAATAACAACAAAGCTATTACGTGACCGTACATGTGTGTATAGATATCTTTGCAATAATATTTTGAAAACTGGTTTGATCAGTAAAACTATTATTGAGTGCATTAAGATAAAGGTGAACCTTTAGGGCATGCTTTAAGCACCTTTGGCTTGACATACATGTTACTATTTACCTGATGTCTGAATGCTTCGATGATGTCACTGACAAGCCATCTCTGCATATAAAGCAGTCCAAGTAGCCATTCCGGCAGTTGACTGCAATTAGTGATGATAAGCAGAAGGAGCAACTAATCAAGATAATATTCATAAAGTGTGATTTGAACAAAATATTTGAAGCATTAATTAATTGCAGTTGTGAATAAATTTATTTCCATCGTCTCATTTTTCATTATGGCACCTTTAAATGAAAACATAATTGAAGACAGTGATAATTTTGATAAAATTGATAGTTCTGAAGATGCGCTTATTAACTCGGAAGGCAATAATTGTACAGAATGTGACGTGATAGACTTTAAACACAAAGAATTAAATTTTCAGTGTGAAGACAAAAAAATTGTGTTTAGTTCATCAATTGAAAATTCTAGCAACACGGAAGGACCCAAACTTTTAGAAAATAAAAAAATTAATACCAAAGATGGCAGTGAATCAGATTTAAAAAATGACTTATTAATAGAGGGAAAAGACACATGCTTAAGTTGCCTTAAAGAAAATGAAAAAGTTCCGTCCACTATAGCAACAACAGTTTATCATCGCAAAAAAGCAGATGCAATTGCGAAAAATGGAAGCATTAGAGCAGCTCTTTTTGAATCGTCACCGCAGTGGTTTAAGTCATTTCTTAGAGAACCAGAATACATTATGTTAGAAAAGAAGAAAAAACATTCAGAAGAGTAAGTAAACATCACAAATTTAGTTTAAATTAATATAATTTACTTTGATTGTGAAACAAGTTATTACAACTTTGACAAATGATGCTTGAAGTTTTCATTGGTAGAACCAGTATTGAGCATGCTATTGTTATGCAGATAAAGTGTCTTGCTCAAGGTCATTACACATAGTTCTACCACTGAACCATGCATTAGACTTGAAATGTACTTCATAATCATAATTTTTGTAAAGTGAATGTTTTATTGCAATTACCTGTCTGTAAATTAAATCAGTAAATAATTACTATGGGTACATTTTGAACAGACATGGGCATGATCTGACTTGGGTACGAAGTGACAAGATCCCATTTATAATTAAAAAGTAGTGGCAATATAAATAGTAGGCTCAGCTTACACTTAATTTTATATATCCATGCTCCTAAGGCCACATAAAAATCATTGTTAGATTATCATCCCCGCAATTTTCATGCCACCCCGACCCTTTTTATTTTCATAAAAAAATCAAAAAAAAAAATCATCAAAAACTTTAAAAATAAAATCCTCCAACACTCCTAGTTTTTAAGAAAAATTTGGATGATAACCTAGCAATTAATTTATAATGGCCTAATGCATGGCATGTAGTTCTCTTGTTTGTCTGATGTAATGATATCCCCTATCCCTTTTAGAAAATGTAAGGCCCTGGGGGTGCATTTAATAGGGATTAAGGGGGATATGTGTTATTTAATTTTAGAAAGAATGAAATTTATGCTATTATTACTAGGTTGTTTCTGCCATTACCTCATTCAAACAGAGACATAATACATATATCTATGTCTCTGATTCAAACAAAGGCTAATGGTACCATTGTAGAATATATATTTATAATATTGAATATTTTGTTAATCTAAAAGATTAGCTACATCTTCTTAAAAGATTACCTACATCATATTACAGTAATGTTTTTGTTATGTTAGGTTTTATTGCATTAATGCTTTTAGATAGTGTACACCACTTCTGCTCTAAAAGCACATAGTCAGCGCTTTGTTCGTGCGCCCCCCCAAGTTCTTGTCTAGGCTATTTCTCTACAACCTCTGGTTGAAATTTTATGAAACTTGCTAGGATGCATCATTACCAAGTGCAGATGCACATATTGTCTTTGTGTACCGGTTCAATGATTTTTCATGGAGTTATGGCCCGTTGATTCTGAATGTGACCAAATTATTGTATGCGCTATTTCTCTACAACCCCTTGATGGAATTTTATGAAACTTGCTAGGATACATCAGTTTGATGATTTTTCATGGAGTTACGGCCTTTTAATTGAGTTTGTAACCAAATTCTTGAAGCACTATTTCTCTACAACCTCAGATTGGAATATTATGAATCTTGCTAGGATGCATTTTTCAAAGTACAGATGGGCATATTGTCTTTATGTTTAGGTTCAATGATTTTTCACGGAGTTACGGTCCTTTGATTCTGTCTGACCAAATTTTTGTCCGTACTATTTATCAACCTCTGGTTGGAATTTTATGAAACTTGCTAGGATGCATCACTACCAAGTGGAGATGCGCATATTGTTTTTGTGTTCCGGTCCCATGATTTCTCATGGAGTTATGACCCTTTCATTGAGTCTTTCACCAAATTATTGTCCGTGCTATTTCTCTACAGCCTCTGGTTGGAATTTTATGAAATTTGCTGTTTTTGTTCCAGTTCGATGATTTTTCACGGAGATATGGCTCTTTCATTCTGTCTGTGACCATATTCTTCTCCGCTCTATTTCTCTAGAACCTCAGGTTAGAATTTTATGAAACTTGCTAGGATGCATCATCATCAAGTGGAGATGTGCATATTGTCTTCATGATGCTATTTCGCTACTACCTCTGGATATAGTTTTGTAAAACTAGCTAGGATATGCGCATATTGTCATTTTATTCCAGTTCAATGATTTGCGAATGGGTTCTTCCAAGTGCAGAACCACATATTGTTCCTGCTATGCATTTTGGTATTGACTTCTCTTTAGAACTCTCAGAGTTACTTCCCCCGTTCGATATCATTACCATATGGTACAGAGTCAAACACTCTCTTTGGGAAGCATCCATCGGTTCCACCGATATTTTCTTGTTTTTACTATAAAATGACAATTATCTTCATTGCAACTTGGCTTTATAGATAAGCTGTAGGTTTTAAATTTTTGCTTGCCTATTCAGAGAATAAAGAGAGCTATTGTACTCACATAAGCGTCGGTGTTGGCATTGGCGTCACACCTTGGTTAAAGTTTTGCATGCAAGTCCCTATCTCAGTAACCATTTCCTGTATTGACTTGAAACTTAACTTCACACAAGCCTTCCTAGTCATCAACCCTACTACAATAACTAAGTTAGATAACTCTTGCATGAATATAATGCAAATTATTGCCCGTCTTTGACTTTTGTAAAAGTTTTGCATGCAAGTACCTTCAAGTCCATATTACACCAACCACTCAATGTATTTGATTGAAACTTTACGTATGACTTTGTAGTCATAGAACTAAATTAATCAAG
Organism: Panopea generosa; assembly: GCA_029582155.1. NCBI lineage: Eukaryota > Metazoa > Mollusca > Bivalvia > Adapedonta > Hiatellidae > Panopea > Panopea generosa. The sequence goes on from CM055900.1 coordinate 21,652,850, forward strand.
AAGGATAACTCTTGCCAGATTTTTTTTTGCAAATTAGGGCCTTTGTTTATTACTCAGCAGTCACTGCATATATTTGATTGAAACTTCATACAAGATATTGCAGCTATAAGACTTACTCAATTTTGTCACTTTTGTAAGTTAGACAACTCTTATTTTCTTTGATTTGTCATCAGATGTCGCAATCAAATTTGTACTTCTGTGACAAATACTGTGATATCATTTTTTTTTTCGCGGATTTCGTGGGGAGGCTAGACAACGAAATCAAATACCCACAAACTTAGTTTACGCTATGTAATGCTGTCAACATACAAATTACCTCTGTGTGTTTTATTTAGTGGTATTTTTTTTATTTAATTCATTGTTTCTCTTTATGATCATTTTTTATTAATGAAACAAACAAATTTCTAAAAAGTCGTAGCACATTCATTTACTGTTCATTATCACAGTCACGCCGTGATGTGACACATACTATTGTTATTTACTTCAAGCCTTCTCAAACCCTTTTTGGATTAGATCTTGTACTTCTCTCTCTTCTGGTTTGCATAACAATTAGTTCAATATCATACTTGTATATTAGGGTACTTATTGGCATGTGTCAACTCCTATTGGTACAGTGGGGTGCGATAAACCCTGACGAGCGACGTGTATATTACAGCAGGGGTTAACTACTGGAACGCACTATACGATGTTGAAAGTGTAAACTTTAATTTTTTTATTTTTTTTTTTAAATTTGGTTTCAACGAATTTAAGACCCCATGAATATGTCTTTGAAGTGGAAACCAATTTAATACCCACGAAAATAAATAGTAGTATTACTACAAAACATTATTATTTTGTCAACCAAAGCGTACGACTTGCATAATATTATTTTGTACTGTCTCCAAGAATAGAAATAGTAACAATACATGGCAAAGATGGAAATCCAATTTTAGATCCCGAAAATAATGCTCATAGATTTGGCTTAAACACTATTTATTCAATTATAAATTCACCTATAGTTACAAATATAGACAGGATCTGAAAACAAACTTGATAAGCTTATAAATGTAAATTTCACCTCCATCAAGATACCAAAATATTGTAGATAAAATTATATTTAAGTTAATAAAGATATAAAAAAAAAACCCTGTAAAAGAGATAATAGTAAGTATAAATGATAAGAGAGAAAAAATATGTAAAATACAACGTTTGATTGATGTATGACATTGTGTCTCATTGCTGTTCATCTCCCACTGCTGGTTCATGTGGGAAAATTATCATTTACTTGCAGAGATGGGGTGTGTTTGAGTACTGGTTAACCTTTCAGGATCCCAGGAAACAGTGATTAGGTTAACTGATTGTCTGTAAGCCCTCAATGGCATAAAAACAAAGCTTGATATTCAATTGATTAATCAATCATAATACATTTAATGACCTTGACTTTTTGTGTATTCATGCTCAAATCTACCATCTACTGGACCAGATGATTGATCTGCCAAATTCCTGATTTTTTTAATGGGTTTAATGCCATTTATTCAACACATTTCAGGATATATATGACATACCCGGTTTTATTGGTTGAGGAAGACCTCAGAATGGTTCAGAGTAGAACCACCGTCCTTCCGCAAGTATCTGGCAAACTTTCTGTTATTATATTATTATATCTAAAACAGTCATAAAAATAATGGGTGGGAAAATAGGCCCCCGATAAAACTTGTACAAAAGTCAGGGATATAAGAATTCGTCATGAGTATCCATGTGGGATAGAAATATCTCACCCTAGGGGTCGAAATTTTGACCCAGAGGGTGAGATTTTTCTAGCCCACATGGATGAACTCATGATGGATTTTTTTCTTCAAAAATTTCACATATATATTATACATATAAAGAAATGGACATTTTAAAATCATACTTAAAGTATGTACTAGAAATTACACCTGTTAATCTCTCCACACATTTGTTTGAATAATTCACATCAAATATAATTTTTACTTTGACATTTTTCTTGCAGGTAAGCAAATGACATAAATATATATATACACTGACGTCATTATTCCGACGTAACGTCTATCTCTTTTTTATGGTTTCCTATGAAAAAATCAAGTTTTAAGATAGTTTCATAGACGTGAAAATGAAAGTGTAAATGATTACGATTGGTGGATACGAAAACAGCTTACAAAAAATGATTCAGTCCCAGACTTTCGTCAGGCCATGTGAAAAAGCTATCATGTGACATGGAAGATAGAGTTTTCCTCCATGGGGAAAACCCGTATCTTCTATGAGCAGAAATGGGAGAATAATTATTCTTTTACATTTCAGGATTCACCGCCAGGCTGATTCGTTATTCAGTACATCGAGTGGCTTTACAAATTACAGAGGTCTATTAAATCTATGCATAATATTGCTGGTAAGTTGTGTACCACTTTGGTTTTTATAGTTTGGATATTGTAAAGCTAAATACTCCTTAGATTTTAAATATGCTGATAATATTTAGTTACTAATTTATTTTAGCTTGATTGCATTGAAAGCTCAGAGCTTGTATGAACCCCACTCGAGTCTGTTTCCTGGGTAGAACCAGTACTAAGTGTTGTTTTATGAGAGGCATTGGGTCGAGCGGGGGATCGATGAATCTGCAACCTCTGGCGTAAGCAACCAATATTTGATCACCTGCCTGAAAGGGTCACTTTTGCTCTTTCCCTTGAGTGGCTGCTTAAGACAGGTTTGAGAGTACATAAAACTCTGAACAGGCTGTCTTCTGTTCAGGTGGTGGCTTTAATCCCTGTAGCCTCATCCAATGGTCTCTTAAAAAAAACAAAGTATTTTCAGGATCTGCCCTATGTACTCAAAGGTGATTCACAAAATTTAGCTTTTGCAATCAAGCTAGAGTAATAGTATTAATAATTAATTCCACATGTACCATGAGAAATGGACAAAATATACTATAAAACATTGTTTTGCATGATTTAAAATGTTTGTTTTGTTAAAGGAGATCAAAAATGAATACAAATTGAAGATATCAAAGGATGATAAAATTTTAGTTGGAAGAGTAAGCTATGATAATTGACTGGTGTACTTTTATATCTGGCTTTAGGCCAAAATCAAAATAACGTTTGTATGCTGTCTCTGAGCCTAGATCCTGGATTGCAAAATTGGGTAGGTAGGGAAAAAATATTATAGTTTAAAAAATGCAACACATGCCATTCAAGTACATGCCTAGATGGATTGATTGAAATTTTAGCGTAATTTTTATGCCATTGAGGGCTTACAGGCAATCCAACTTTTCTTTCCTGGCATCTTTAAACATGAAGCAGTACTCAAGCTCACCCATCTCTGCAAGTAACTGATAACTTTCCAACTTTAATCAGTGGTGAGAGACAAATGATAATGAGAGCAATGTTGTATCACAGTGACTGTGGCTAACTGGGCTCAGATAGAATAAAGAAAATACAGTATCCAAAATCTTTAAAAAAAAATGTTTTCCTGACCTTCTTTTGAACTTTAAAATTATTAATGTTACAAGATCTCGATAGATATAGTTTTGCCAAATTCATGTCCCCCAAGTGGGTCAAGTTCACTGGCAAGATAGCGGTTTGAATGTTCAGGAGTTTGCAGTGTTTAAGCAAGATAAATTACCTTACATAAACTATCAACAATGCATAAACCAAATATGCTGATCTGAAAATGATGTCATTTTCTATTTATAGTTACAAACGTTCGATACAGGTAGTTACTGCTTGGTTTGCAAATTTTTTACTCAGTTTGGTGTCCGTTGAATAACCCTTATACGGTATGTTCCATCTAAAAATAGGATGACTTGATTTCACAATAGCGGATTTATACAGAATTCATTTTGCAAGAAAGAGAACTTCATAAGTATTTTCATATTTTCAAGGTCTTATACCTGCCAGGACATGCTCATTATTTTTCAACAGTATTCAGTTATCTGCTGGATGGTTAACTTGTAATAGACACACCTTGACTCCGTAAGTCATTGATTCCCTTCTGCATAAATTATTCAGAGGTGAGAGACCCATGACCATAGAACCAAGTTCAACACTTCATGACTATTTGTCACAAAGACTGTGACTATTTGGGGATTCAAACTCACGACCCTTGGATTGCCAGTCAGATATGTTACCAACTGAAGTAGCCGGGCTAGTCTCAAGCTTCATTAATAATGAATTCATATCAACTATCAAGTAATTGCTGAGCAACAAGCTGGGAAGCTTCTAGTACAATATATTTCAAAATTGCAGCAGTTGTCTTAAGAGTTAGAGCATCTACCTCTCATGTGAAAGGGCATGGCGATAGTCATACTGTAGACTTAAAAAATGGTATTAGAAGCTTCCTCGCTTTGGGCTCAGTATTTAGAGGATAATTCTAGGTTTAGTCGGTCCTGTGTCAGTATAATGTGACTAGGTGGGATATCATACCGTGTGTCTGTGGTGTGATAATCCAGTGTAGCAGTGCTTAGTATAATGTCTCCAGTAGACATCATCACGATATAACTGAATATTGCTGAAAAATGATGCTTCACACAATACAACAACCATTTCTTCAAGTATTTTGTATGACTCAATTGGAGATCGAACCCATGACCTTCCACATGCTCTATCCCTAGACCATTGCTGCAGTATATTTAATGAAAAACAGTTAGTCTTGGAATTGATATACAGTCCTTCCTGGTGATAACTTTAATACCAAAAATAACTGATATTGACTTCAATAATTAATTTAGTACATATTAAAATATAAACTTGAGAAGTTGAGAGGTCCTTTAGAATATCCGGATGAAAGTCCCACTTCCTCAGAGTCTGACTCTCACAGTCACTAAAATATATGTATATATATATGTTAAAGATTCATTTACTTTTTATGTTCAGAAACAATTGTATTCTTCATTAAAATGTGAAGTTATTTGATGATTGTTTGTTTGTTTGAATGTTCAGCATCATTTTTTATGCCACCGAGGGCTAGCAGACAATTTAACCAAACTACTCTCTTTACTAGGATCCTGGAATGATTAACTAGTACACAAACACACCCATCTTGGCAAGTAACTGATAACTTTCCCACGTGAAACAGTGGTGCAAAGCAAATGATAATGAGACACAATGTCAGTGTCACTCCTGACCCCTGGATTGATAGTGAGACACGCTACTAACTGAACTAACTGAGTCCGACTTTATTTGGTCATGTAAAGAGATCTAGCTTAAAGTATCAATCATGCTGCAACTCTTTAGCATTCATCAAGGCTCCGTTTTTAGCAATGCTTCGTGTAAAAGAGGACAACATGCTGATACTTGTATATGGAGGACATGGAATGGTAGATCTACAGAAACTCACATAATTACTTATTTGGCTCAATTACGAAGAAAGCTAATATGAACCACTCTCGAGTCTGTTTCCTAGGTAGGAACAGTAATGAGTGTTGTTTTATGAGAGGCATCGCATCTAGCTAGGGGATAGAAACAGGTATGAACGTCAAACACTTTACCCGCTACACTTCACCCAGGTTTGATTTGTTTTGGTTATTAACTTGACCTGCCAAAGAGTTCTAACAAGTGCAATTTAAATTTTATGTAATGTCACGATTTAACATTCATACGCTCTGGCCATGATTCAAAGCAACAGGTTAATATAACAGTTGACAATTAGCGTAGATCAATTGTTTCAATATTTTGCAGTTGTGGCACAGTAGGAGTGTTTGTATGACATTTAGCATGTCAGATTGGTTTGAATACCATTGATTATACGCATGTCAGAGTATTTTGATCATTCTATTCCCATGTGTACAGAGTGTGTCATTTGGTGTCATTATTATGTTTGTGTGACTTTAACAACAGTGACATGTCAGAGCTTCTATTTTTAGATGGTTTTATTGTTTGTTTTTTTAAAGTAGTTTTCAACACATTACAGTTTATATTTATGGCATCAAGTTTTTTAATGAAGAAAGACCTCAGAATGAAGTTCAATAGAACTACCATTCTTCCAAAACTTTCTCGCTATGATTTTAGGTTAAACTGGTTTAAACCTTGTGACCTCAATGTTTGGAGGGTTAAGTGATCTTGAGACAGTGTCGTGGATCATTGGGTTGTGGGGAACCCTTTCAACGGGTATTTGGACACTTGCAAAGGATAATATGTGAAGTCCTGCAATTAATAGTGAAAGAAAACACTTACAGATGTTGAAAATATACATATTGCAATCAAAATCCAGAAAGCCATGACTGTATAAAGTTATGTTGGCTGTTTAAATGTGAAACATGATGCAATATATCTTTTTTTGTTGTTCCATGTACATCTCTTAAATCATATTTTCACTTTCATTGACAAAATATGTTCATATATTCATTAAGACATGTTTTGTGTTATGTCCTACATCTTAAGATGCATGGTCAGGACATGCATAGGTCATGACCTTATCACATGACCTAAACTATATAACTAACATGAGTGTAGAACATGTGCATATTGATTACCTACCATATATGCATGTGGCAAGTAGCCATAGATTTTTTTAGTTTCTAGATTTTGAAGCATGCTCCCTTTGTACACTGACATGAATAATTTGAAATCACTTTTTTTAAATGGAATTTCAATAGCATGTTACAAAGTAGCTGTGTCATGCAGATTCCAGTACTTCATTTACATATACAAAGTATAAAACATGTACTTGTATCTCTTTTGCCTAAATTATTTTTTCATTTGATATATTTATATGATAGTTAGAAATAATCACAAAAAGAAAAAAATAATTGTGATGAAGACTATGGTTTTGTTTTCCATTCAAATGAAATTCATTTACAAGTTCCTAGCGAAGAATGATTTTACCCTTTTGCTTGGAATGTTACTTTGATGAATTATGGACTGTCATAGAGAACTTGCTTAATTTGGAATTATTTAGTCATCTCAGTAAGTTAAGTGATAAATTTCATGACGTTTGCTTTAGATCTAAACTTGAGATGTTTGTATGAACATTAGTGAAACATAACCCTGTGGATTTTTTAATCCAACTGATATTGAGTGTTATGTCCCTTGTCTGACTACCTCTGTTGGTAACCTGTCTGACTGCCAACCAAGCAGTAACTAGTCTGGGTGTCCTGGGTCAGTCATGCGACTGCAATCTCTGTGATGACTTTTGTTCAATGGCCTTGAATATGTGGGAAAGTAGTCAGTGACTAGCAGAGATCTGGTGTGTCTATTGCTGGTTATGTTAAGGGACACAGTATTTTTTTATTTTTTTATTTTATTGGATTTTGCATCCTTTTTCAACAGTTCATCAGTAACATAACTTACAGTAATCAGCACATCTAGTCACCGTTACTGGAAGTTAACAGCATAGTGGACAGACAGAGAGGCATTGAACTAACCTTGAGTGTGGTGAAGGTCATTTAAGTCAAACTATACTTGGTTATCTTAAATTTATCTTGCAAGGTCAATCAACTCATGGTAAATATATGGTATGATATGTATATGATTAAACTGGCTAGTGACCGGTTACTTATACAACTACAAGTACATGTTACAAGGTATATCATAGTGTTGGGAATCGTAGATGAAATTTTAAATGAATAAATTGTACATTTCAAACAATTATTTAATGATTAAAATCACAATTTATTTATAATATGTTTCTGTATATAATAAACCAAAATGGCCCCAAGAGAGGTTTATGTTTCCCTGGAATGGGATTATTTGTCTTCGTCTTTGTTAGCCATGTTGGTAAGTTTGCTTAGGCAGATTTCATGATCTGACCACTTAATGTTCATCCAAGTAACTTCAATTTAGTTATGGGAAAGATCATCGACTCTTACAAAAAAAAAAAATTGAGTATACATGTAATTCATTGACAACAAAAACCCATTGTCGTTAATCGTGACGGTGGCTTTTGGTAACAAATTGGCGATTAATTGATAAATCGGAACAACACTAGTAGATAATGAAAGAAATAAACAAAGTACATACATTGATCATGGGAAAATTGCTATAACTTGTGCTTAATAGTTTATTTGATGTATATTACACATTGTACTATAGTTGTGATTGTTAAAAAGTCATGTTTTATTTCCATGAAGAGTCCCCAGTGGGCAAGTGATCTAATATTCTGGCTCAAGATCACTTACCTAGCACTGCTGAAGTCCTGGGTTTGAGTCCAGCTCTGTCCAATCACTTTATGTGAGAAAATTTACGTGAGTCCATCTGAGGTCTTCCTTATCCATAGATCTGGAAACCATAAACATGTATAACCTATAATGTGTTGAAGATGGCCATTCAATCCCAGTGAAATCAGCCAGCCAGCCAGTCAGCCAGTCAAATCAATCAATCAATCAATCAATCAATCAATCAATCAATCAATCAATCAAATCAGCTAACCAAGCAACCAACCAATGAATCAATCAATCAGTCAATCAATCAATTATTGCCTGTTTAGAAGATTATTGTCGTGCAACTAATGCTGGAAGTGAAATATTTTTGAACAAGAATTGGGAAACATTATTTATAATATATTACAGATGATGTCATCATCTATTTCAAAGTTCTAAAAGTGTTTTATATCATATATAAACATGTATTATTTTCATTATCGCTTCAGGTTCTTTCCAATGCCAGACTCTTCTTAGAAAATATTATCAAGTAAGTTTTTGATATATCTCTATTTACTAGATTACTAGATTATAAATGTACCCACCTAATACAGTTAACCCTTCAACTAATATTCAAATAGCCAGCCATTTCAATAAACAGGCAATCTGAGGTTAAAGGTAAATTGAGGCATCCTTATTGATCATCCAGGTACATGTATATCAAAATAATACTATATATATAGAAACAATTTTCTTGCATATATAACACAGATATCTGTTACTAAAGGTTATATCATGGCACCGGAACATTCCGGGGATCCAGAAGTGGTTTACTCGTACTAGACACACCTCTTCTCTAACATCACTGACTACTTCCCATATATTTAGAGGTGGGAGATACTCGTATAAAGTTCATGAGCAGTCATTACAGAGACTTATACTGGGCGGAGATTCAAACTCATGAACACTGGATTAACAGTCAGACATGTAAGCAACACAGGCCTGGCTAAATGATCGTGAAACTTGACCCTGATATCACACTTCTGTTAGTCCAAGTTGTTATAATCTACATTTTGAGGGAATTCAGTGACTTTATCCTGTTATTTTTCTTCTACAGGTACGGCATTTTGATAGATCCATTACAATGGGTGAAGCTGTTCCTGACCCAACAGTACAGTGCTGCCAACATCGCGCTGATTATAGGTATTAATGCTTAATGCTGTTTATAATAAACGTCATAATACATTCTCTAGGTAACATCCCTTCTATATGATTATGTATTGTTTTATTAAGACCCACACCTGTACCTCAAAGGTTAAGGTCACACTTTGAGTTTGTTTAACAACACTTTGAGTCTGTGTGAGATTTCGTGTCCGTCCTGTAACTTTGTCATGCATAAATGGATTTTAGAAATACTAGCTACAAATTATCAACATAACATGGTGCCATATTGCGCATAAACCCAGACTCCCACTTCAAAGGTGAAAGTCGCAATTTAACTTTATTTGATGAAACTTTCAGTCTGTTTGAGATTTTGTGTCCAGTCTGTAACTTTGTCACCTATTGATAAATTTTAAAAACACTTGGCTCAGTTGATGAACATGAGATGATGAAGTGTCACATGTAAGACCCAGAACCTTTCCTCAAAGGTCAAGGTCACACTTTCAATTTGTTTAATATTTCATGTCTGGTCTTTAACTTGGTTCAATTGATCAAGATGACATAACGATGAGCCATATGTAAGACCCAGAATTGTACCTCAAAGGTCAAGGTCACACTTTGAGTTTGTTCGACAACACTTCAAGTCTGTTTGAGATTTCAAGTCCAGTCTGTAACTTAATCATACATAGATGAATTTAGTAATTGATCAACATGACATGATGAAGTGTCGCGTTAAGGCCTAGAACCTAACCTCAGAGTTCAATGTCACACTTTCAGTTTCTTTGATATTTCTTGTCTGGTATGTAACTTTGTTTTACATGGCGGGATTTTAAAATAGTTTGACACAAATGATCATGTCATGATAATGTTTCACTTGCACAGAAATACCCAGACCAAGGTCAAGGTCACACAAAGGTCAAGGTCACACTTAAAACCATAAAATTGCATGTCTAGTCTGAAACGTCAGTCCATGACTTTTGATATTCATGGATACAATGCTACCAATTATAGATATATTGTCATTTTCATAGACCATTTGCGGGGCATTCAACACTTATCAGTGACATTTCTTGTTATTTGTGAATACTACCGTTAAACAAAATAACAAAAATGGATTTGTTTACTTTGAGAGAAATTCAGAGAATTTCATCGTAAACTAATTCCGTCAGAGTGCAAACATTAAAATGGAGGAAGGTTCAACGGAAAACAGCCAATGAATGCCTGACTTTTATTGTAACGTGGTTGATTATAGCCATAAATGTCTGGCTTTTATTGTAACATGAATTTTGATTTGATGATTTAAGCCAATGGGTACCTGGCTTTTATTTTAACATGAATTTTGATTGGTTGATTTAAGCCAAGCTGAAGATGAGGATGAACCCACAACTCTTCAATCCTGGGTCAGATGCTCTACCTCTGGACCATGCTTTACTGCATGTATGCAAATGACATAAAAAAAAATGGCTGATATGTATCCCCTTGATTAATGACATGATATGAAAAGTAAATTTCTTGACCTTGGAAAATGTACTGTTGGTAACGGCTAATTGTCCGGTACATTTATTAAAATGATCATCTGATATATTGCCATTGTGTCCGGCAGGATTGTCCATGGCCAATTTGTTTTATGTTTGAACATAAGTGACATTTTTATGCCATTGAGGGCTAACACATCAGTTGATCTAACCTGAAAGGTTACCAGTACTCAAACACCCCTATCTCGACAAGTAGCTGATAACTTTCGCACAGAGACTGAGGCCGTGATTCAAACTCCCGACTTCTTGATTGATAATCGGATGTACTACCAACTGAGCTATCGAAGTGCTCTCAGTTGTCTCAAGATCATTTACAAGCTTTGAACAAAAGCATTATTTGAGATAGTTTACCAGTTACTTGCAGACGGTTGATGGTTCTACTCAGTTTGCCAGTTTCTTGCAGACAGGTGATGGTTCTATTCAGTTTGCCAGTTTCTTGCAGACAGGTGATGGTTCTATTCAGTTTGCCAGTTTCTTGCAGACAGGTGGTGGTTCTATTCAGTTTGCCAGTTTCTTGCAGATGGTTGATGGTTCTACTCAGTTTGCCAGTTACTTGCAGACGGGTGATGGTTCTACTCAGTTTGCCAGTTACTTGCAGACGGGTGATGGTTCTACTCAGTTTGCCAGTTACTTGCAGATGGTTGATGGTTCTACTCAGTTTGCCAGTTACTTGCAGATGGTTGATGGTTCTACTCAGTTTGACAGTTACTTGCAGACGGGTGAAGGTTCTACTCAGTTTGCCAGTTACTTGCAGATGGTTGATGGTTCTACTCAGTTTGCCAGTTACTTGCAGATGGTTGATGGTTCTACTCAGTTTGCCAGTTACTTGCAGACGGGTGATGGTTCTACTCAGTTTGCCAGTTACTTGCAGATGGTTGATGGTTCTACTCAGTTTGCCAGTTACTTGCAGACAGGTGATGGTTCTACTCAGTTTGCCAGTTACTTGCAGACGGGTGATGGTTCTACTCAGTTTGCCAGTTACTTGCAAATGGTTGATGGTTCTACTCAGTTTGCCAGTTACTTGCAGACGGGTGATGGTTCTACTCAGTTTGCCAGTTACTTGCAGACGGGTGAAGGTTCTACTCAGTTTGCCAGTTACTTGCAGACAGGTGATGGTTCTACTCAGTTTGCAGTTACTTGCAGACAGGTGATGGTTCTACTCAGTTTGCCAGTTACTTGCAGACGGTTGATGGTTCTACTCAGTTTGCAGTTACTTGCAGACAGGTGATGGTTCTACTCAGTTTGCAAGTTACTTGCAGACAGGTGATGGTTCTACTCAGTTTGCAGTTACTTGCAGACAGGTGATGGTTCTACTCAGTTTGCCAGTTACTTGCAGACAGGTGATGGTTCTACTCAGTTTGCCAGTTACTTGCAGACAGGTGATGGTTCTACTCAGTTTGCAGTTACTTGCAGACAGGTGATGGTTCTACTCAGTTTGCCAGTTACTTGCAGACAGGTGATGGTTCTACTCAGTTTGCAGTTACTTGCAGACAGGTGATGGTTCTACTCAGTTTGCCAGTTACTTGCAGACAGGTGATGGTTCTACTCAGTTTGCCAGTTACTTGCAGACAGGTGATGGTTCTACTCAGTTTGCAGTTACTTGCAGACGGGTGATGGTTCTACTCAGTTTGCCAGTTACTTGCAGACAGGTGATGGTTCTACTCAGTTTGCCAGTTACTTGCAGACGGGTGATGGTTCTACTCAGTTTGCCAGTTTCTTGCAGACAGGTGATGGTTCTACTCAGTTTGCCAGTTACTTGCAGACGGGTGATGGTTCTACTCAGTTTGCCAGTTACTTGCAGACAGGTGATGGTTCTACTCAGTTTCATTTTGATCATCCATCAGTTCAGCTTGATGCCATGATTATATAACCTGTAATTGTTGAAAATGATGTTTGATCCCTGTTAACAAAAAGTCAGCATAATATTACTTTGATATTTTTGTACCTTCCAGGTTCCAATATATTTATACTGATTATATACTACACAGAAAAGGCAATGGCTAAGGTATGTTGTTCTAAATTTTTTACTCGTATAACATTGTTTACCATGCCAAATTAGGGTCGGCCACAGCCAAATGGTCTAAGATGCTGTCTTCTAATAACCACTTAGATTGTGGGTTCGAGCCTAGATCGGTCTAAAAACTTAATGTGAGAAAGTTTATCAGTTACTTGCGGAAGGATGGTGCTTCTACTCAGATTCATTCTTAGGTCTCCCTTTACAAAAAAACTAACTATGCCATTAATAACCTGTGATGTGTTTAAAATGGTGTTAAACAACATTAAAAATTCATTGATGAATTGTAATGAGTGATGCTTTTAAACTTTTTTGTAAACTTCCAATTTCACAACTGAGTGACGAGTTTACATGTATTTAGTATTGCTCAGATCAACTCGGTATTTACAATAGTATTTACCATGTTTGGTAACAGATCCTGTATTTCTGACGCATGTTACATTAAAATGGAAATAACAACTGATCATAAAAAAATCACTTGCCAGTAAAGGTATTGAGTGTCCAAATGTTTTCATAGAATTGTGATACCAGGGGTATTCAATAAGTATTGTTATATTGGTAATACAAAAAAAACAACAAATAATATCTTGATAATTTTTGGTTTATACCTTCAGAGTAATTTTTTAACAAAAACTGCACTTTTTCAATCTTTTTAACCATTTTCCGAAATATGTATTCATAGTCAGTTTTGTGTATACCCATCTGACACTGAAATACCAATATTCTTTCGGTGATGCTAGACATTCGACTGTCTTTAGTTTGAATAGTTAGCATCATTTTTATGCCATTGAGGGCTAACAGACAATCAGTTGACCTAACCTGAAAGGTTTCCAGTATTCAAGCACACTCCAATCTTAGTTAAGGAATATTTTGAATTTGTTTGTTAATTTTCAGAGTTGGTTTTCTGAAAGAACAGCCTTGTTTATACAGGCAGTGACCTTGATCCTACAACTGACCATACCGGCCGTAGTTGTTCTCCTCCTGCACCCAAACCCACGTGAGTATGAGGCTATAATGTCTAATTTAAAACATATTTATATAACAGATACAGTCAAACCTGTGTAAGCGATCATTTATTGAGCAGCCATTTTGTCTTTAAGAAGCCACAATTGCTTGTTTCCCATTTCTATGTGTTAGAGCAAATTTACCTGTATTAAACAAGAACTGTCATTGAATGGCCACTTTTGCTCATTCCCTTGACTGGCTGCTTAAGACAGGATTGACTGTACAATTATTGCATTTGAAAGAAGTGACCCCACTAGTGTATAAGCAATGTAAGTTTGTGTCCGTGTGAAATGTGTTAGTCAAAGTCAAATAAAGGTTTAATTGATAGGCTATTTCTTCTTTCAATACATCTGACTTACCCAGAGCAGATTGTATAATTAGGTTCATACAGATTTTAAGGCGTCGCGGCTATTTTAAAGGATCACCGCATAAGTGTTTTCTAAAATTACAGAATCCCGGCATTGCTATGACTTAATGGTCTGAGGAAAGCCCTGCATGGATTGTTGTTTATCTGTTGTATTTTTAGCTCGCTGAGACAAATTCCAAGGAGTGCTATTGTCATGACCCCGGCATCGTTGGCATCGTAGTGGGCGTCGTCTGTAGACACCAAGGTTAAACTTTTGCGTACAAGTTTCACATATCTATGCAACCACTCATTGGATGTCAATGAAACTTTGCATGTGTATTTACTATCATCAATGGAACACACAGAGACAAGAACCTTAACTCTGGATTGCATTTTGGCACAGTTATGGCCCTTTCTGGACTTAGACACCCAGGTTAAACTTTGCATTAAGTTGCGTACAAGTTTTACATATCTATGCAACCACTCACTGGATGTCAATGAAACTTTGCATGTTTGTTTACCATCATCAATGGAACACACAGAGACAAGAACCTTAACTCTAGATTGCATTTTGGCACAGTTATGGCCCTTTCTGGACTTAGACACCCAGGTTAAAACTTGTATTAAGTCCCGTACAAGTTTCACATATCTATGCAACCACTCATTGGATGTCAATGAAACTTTGCATGTGTGTTACCATCATCAATTGAACACACAGAGACAAGAACCATAACTCGGGTTGCATTTTTGCCACACTTATGGCCCTTTTTGGACTTAGACACCCAGAGGCGAGCTTTGTTGTCTTCTGACAGCTCTTGTTAAAAAAAATATTTATCCAGCCAGGTCATCATAAATATAAAATGTATCAACAAAGTGGCCTGAGTGGCCTTTGAACTGTCTCATGATCAATTGCAGTACCACTCATCATTGTGGTCTTAGGTTCAAGCCCAGTTCACTCTAAATCACTTTGTGTAAGAAAGATTGCCAGTTACTTGACAATGGTGATGAGCAGAACAGAGCAGACTGAATTGACTGAACAAGTTTTTTTTTACCAAAATGTATGTTATTTTCCATTACAGTGGTGACAACCAGCATATTAGGGATGTACACGGTACAGTTCATGAAGCTCGTGTCATACGCATCTGTCAACAAGTGGTGTAGGCAGTCCATGTCACCCGGGAGGACTGCCAGAATGAAGCGGTCGAAATCAGTCAGCATGTCTGAAGGATGTAAGTTTTATAACAGTTTATTATAGGAATGCACTGACCTCGTGTGCAGGAGGTTACAGGTTCAATTACAAAAAATGTCATTTATCAAAAAACTTAAACAATGTGACCCCTTAGAGCATCAAGGTGTTATGTGCCTGCATGTTTCATTATTCACATAGTGCCATGATGCTCCAATGGTACTTTTAGGTTCTTGGCCAAGTGCTGTTGGAGAATAAATTTCAAAGTTTGTGTTTAATGTTCCATATTATACTAGTAACTTCATGTTCTTAATGTACCATTTTTGGTTATATATTTTTTCCCATCGTCTGATATTCTTTGGCAAGTTTCTCACACAGTTGATCTAGCTATGCATTGTTTGGTGAGTTTCTCACACAGCTATTCTGGCTTAACATTGTTTGGAGAGTTTCTCACACAGCTGATCTGGCGCTACATTGTTTGGAGAGTTTCTCACACGGCTATCTGGCTTAACATTGTTTGGAGAGTTTCTCACACAGCTATTCTGGCTTAACATTGTTTGGAGAGTTTCTCACACAGCTGATCTGGCTCTACATTGTTTGGTGAGTTTCTCACACAGCTGATCTGGCTCTACATTGTTTGGAGAGTTTCTCACACAGCTGATCTGGCTCTACATTGTTTAGAGAGTTTCTCACACAGCTGATCTGGCGCTACATTGTTTGGTGAGTTTCTCACACAGCTGTTCTGGCTCTACATTGTTTGGTGAGTTTCTCACACAGTTGTTCTGGCTCTACATTGTTTGGTGAGTTTCTCACACAGCTATTCTGGCTCTACATTGTTTGGTGAGTTTCTCACACAGTTGTTTTGGCTCTACATTGTTTGGGGAGTTTCTGACACAGCTGTTCTGGCTCTACATTGTTTGGCGAGTTTCTCACACAGCTGATCTGGCTCTACATTGTTTGGTGAGTTTCTCACACAGCTATTCTGGCTCTACATTGTTTGGTGAGTTTCTCACACAGCTGTTCTGGCTTTACATTGTTTGGAGAGTATTTTACACAGCTGTTCTAGCTCTACATTGTTTGGTGAGTTTCTCACACAGCTATTCTGGCTCTACATTGTTTGGTGAGTTTCTCACACAGCTGTTCTGGCTCTACATTGTTTGGTGAGTTTCTCACACAACTGTTCTGGCTCTACATTGTTTGGAGAGTTTCTCACACAGCTGATCTGGCTCTACATTGTTTGGTGAGTTTCTCACACAGCTGTTCTGGCTCTACATTGTTTGGCGAGTTTCTCACACAGCTGATCTGGCTCTACAATGTTTGTTGAGTTTCTCACACAGCTGTTCTGGCTCTACATTGTTTGGTGAGTTTCTCACACAGCTGTTCTGGCTCTACATTGTTTGGTGAATTTCTCTCACAGCTGATCTTACTCTACATTGTTTGGAGAGTTTCTCACACGGCTATCTGGCTTAACATTGTTTGGAGAGTTTCTCACACAGCTATTCTGGCTTAACATTGTTTGGATAGTTTCTCACACAGCTGATCTGGCTCTACATTGTTTTGTGAGTTTCTCACACAGCTGATCTGGCTCTACATTGTTTGGAGAGTTTCTCACACAGCTGATCTGGCTCTACATTGTTTAGAGAGTTTCTCACACAGCTGATCTGGCGCTACATTGTTTGGTGAGTTTCTCACACAGCTGTTCTGGCTCTACATTGTTTGGTGAGTTTCTCACACAGTTGTTCTGGCTCTACATTGTTTGGTGAGTTTCTCACACAGCTATTCTGGCTCTACATTGTTTGGTGAGTTTCTCACACAGTTGTTTTGGCTCTACATTGTTTGGGGAGTTTCTGACACAGCTGTTCTGGCTCTACATTGTTTGGCGAGTTTCTCACACAGCTGATCTGGCTCTACATTGTTTGGTGAGTTTCTCACACAGCTATTCTGGCTCTACATTGTTTGGTGAGTTTCTCACACAGCTGTTCTGGCTTTACATTGTTTGGAGAGTATTTTACACAGCTGTTCTAGCTCTACATTGTTTGGTGAGTTTCTCACACAGCTGTTCTGGCTCTACATTGTTTGGTGAGTTTCTCACACAGCTGTTCTGGCTCTACATTGTTTGGTGAGTTTCTCACACAACTGTTCTGGCTCTACATTGTTTGGAGAGTTTCTCACACAGCTGATCTGGCTCTACATTGTTTGGTGAGTTTCTCACACAGCTGTTCTGGCTCTACATTGTTTGGCGAGTTTCTCACACAGCTGATCTGGCTCTACAATGTTTGTTGAGTTTCTCACACAGCTGTTCTGGCTCTACATTGTTTGGAGAGTTTCTCACACAGCTGTTCTGGCTCTACATTGTTTGGTGAATTTCTCTCACAGCTGATCTTACTCTGCATTGTTTGGTGAGTTTCTCACACAGCTGATCTGGCTCTACATTGTTTGGAGAGTTTCTCACACAACTGTTCTGGCTCTACATTGTTTGGGGAATTTCTCTCACAGCTGATCTTACTCTGCATCGTTTGGTGAGTTTCTCACACAGCTGATCTGGCTCTGCATTCTTTGGTGAGATTCTCACACAGCTGATCTGGCTTTACATTGTTTGGAGAGTTTCTCACACAGTATTCTGGATCTACATTGGTTGGTGAGTTTCTTACACAGCTGTTCTGGTTCTACATTGTTTGGAGAGTTTCTCACACAGCTGATCTGGCTCTTCATTGTTTGGTGAGTTTCTCACACAGCTGATCTGGCTTTACATTGTTTGGAGAGTTTTCACACAGCTGAACTGGCTCTACATTGTTTGGCGAGTTTCTCACACAACTGTTCTGGCTTTACATTGTTTGGTGAGTTTCTCACACAGCTATTCTGGCTTGTCATTGTTTGGAGAGTTTCTCACAAAGCTGATCTAGCTCTACATTGTTTGGAGAGTTTCTCACACAGCTGATCTAGCTCTACATTGTTTGGAGAGTATTTTACACAGCTATTCTGGCTCTATATTGTTTGGAGAGTTTCTCACACAGCTGATCTAGCTCTACATTGTTTGGAAAGTTTTTGACACAGCTGATCTGGCTCTACATTGTTTGGAGAGTATTTTACACAGCTGTTCTGGCTCTACATTGTTTGGTGAGTTTCTCACACAGCTGTTCTGGCTCTACATTGTTTGGAGAGTTTTCACACAGCTGAACTGGCTCTACATTGTTTGGCGAGTTTCTCACAGAGCTGTTCTGGCTTTACATTGTTTGGTGAGTTTCTCACACAGCTGTTCTGGCTCTACATTGTTTGGTGAGTTTCTTACACAGCTGATCTGGCTCTACATTGTTTGGTGAGTTTCTCACACAGCTGATCTGGCTCTACATTGTTTGGAGAGTTTCTCACACAGCTGATCTGGCTCTACATTGTTTGGAGAGTTTCTCACACAGCTGATCTGGCGCTACATTGTTTGGTGAGTTTCTCACACGGCTATTCTGGCTTTACATTGTTTGGTGAGTTTCTCACACAGCTATTCTGGCTCTACATTGTTTGGTGAGTTTCTCACACAGTTGTTCTGGCTCTACATTGTTTGGTGAGTTTCTCACACAGCTATTCTGGCTCTACATTTTTTGGTGAGTTTCTCACACAGTTGTTTTGGCTCTACATTGTTTGGGGAGTTTCTGACACAGCTGTTCTGGCTCTACATTGTTTGGTGAGTTTCTCACACAGCTGATCTGGCTCTACATTGTTTGGTGAGTTTCTCACACAGCTATTCTGGCTCTACATTGTTTGGTGAGTTTCTCACACAGCTGTTCTGGCTTTACATTGTTTGGAGAGTATTTTACACAGCTGTTCTAGCTCTACATTGTTCGGTGAGTTTCTCACACAGCTATTCTGGCTCTACATTGTTTGGTGAGTTTCTCACACAGCTGTTCTGGCTCTACATTGTTTGGTGAGTTTCTCACACAACTGTTCTGGCTTTACATTGTTTGGAGAGTTTCTCACACAGCTGATCTGGCTCTACATTGTTTGGTGAGTTTCTCACACAGCTGTTTTGGCTCTACATTGTTTGGAGAGTTTCTCACACAGCTGTTCTGGCTCTACATTGTTTGGTGAGTTTCTCACACAGCTGTTCTGGCTCTACATTGTTTGGTGAGTTTCTCACACAGCTGATCTGGCTCTTCATTGTTTGGTGAGTTTCTCACACAGCTGATCTGGCTCTACATTGTTTGGAGAGTTTCTCACACAACTGTTCTGGCTCTACATTAATCTGCGAGTTTCTCACACAGCTGATCTAGCTCTACATTGTTTTGAGAGTTTCTCACACAGCTGTTCTGGCTCTACATTGTTTGGAGAGTTTCTCACACAGCTATTCTGGTTCTACATTGTTTGGAGAGTTTCTCACACAGCTGATCTGGCTCTACATTGTTTGGAGAGTTTCTCACACAGCTATTCTGGTTCTACATTGTTTGGAGAGTTTCTCACACAGTTGTTCTGGCCCTACATTGTTTGGAGAGTTTCTCACACAGCTGATCTGGCTCTACATTGTTTGGTGAGTTTCTCACACAGCTGATCTGGCTCTACATTGTTTGGAGAGTTTCTCACACAACTGTTCTGGCTCTACATTGTTTGGTGAGTTTCTCACACAGCTGATCTGGCTCTACATTGTTTGGTGAGTTTCTCACACAGCTGTTCTGGCTTTACATTGTTTGGAGAGTTTCTCACACAGCTGTTCTGGCTCTACATTGTTTGGTGAATTTCTCTCACAGCTGATCTTACTCTGCATTGTTTGGTGAGTTACTCACACAGCTGATCTAGCTTTACATTGTTTGGAGAGTTTCTCACACAACTGTTCTGGCTCTACATTGTTTGGCGAGTTTCTCACAGCTGATCTTACTCTGCATTGTTTGGTGAGTTTCTCACACAGCTGATCTGGCTCTGCATTCTTTGGTGAGATTCTCACACAGCTGATCTGGCTCTACATTGTTTGGAGAGTTTCTCACACAGTATTCTGGATCTACATTGGTTGGTGAGTTTCTTACACAGCTGTTCTGGCTCTACATTGTTTGGAGAGTTTCTCACACAGCTGATCTGGCTCTTCATTGTTTGGTGAGTTTCTCACACAGCTGATCTGGCTCTACATTGTTTGGAAGGTTTTCACACAGCTGAACTGGCTCTACATTGTTTGGCGAGTTTCTCACACAGCTGTTCTGGCTTTACATTGTTTGGTGAGTTTCTCACACAGCTATTCTGGCTTGTCATTGTTTGGAGAGTTTCTCACACAGTTGATCTAGCTCTACATTGTTTGGAGAGTTTCTCACACAGCTGATCTAGCTTTACATTGTTTGGACAGTAATTTACACAGCTATTCTGGCTCTACATTGTTTGGAGAGTTTCTCACACAGCTGATCTAGCTCTACATTGTTTGGAGAGTTTCTGACACAGCTGATCTGGCTCTACATTGTTTGGAGAGTATTTTACACAGCTGTTCTGGCTCTACATTTTTTGGTGAGTTTCTCACACAGCTGTTCTGGCTCTACATTGTTTGGAGAGTTTTCACACAGCTGAACTGGCTCTACATTGTTTGGTGAGTTTCTCACACAGCTGTTCTGGCTTTACATTGTTTGGTGAGTTTCTCACACAGCTGTTCTGGCTCTACATTGTTTGGTGAGTTTCTTACACAGCTGTTCTGGCTCTACATTGTTTGGTGAGTTTATCACACAGCTGATCTGGCTCTACATTGTTTGGTGAGTTTCTCTCACAGCTGATCTGGCTCTACATTGTTTGGAGAGTTTCTGACACAGCTGTTCTGGCTCTACATTGTTTGGAGAGTTTCTCACACAGCTGTTCTGGCTCTGCATTGTTTGGTGAGTTTCTTCACACAGCTGTTCTAGTTCTACATTGTTTGGCGAGTTTCTCACACATCTGATCTGGCTCTACACTGTTTGGCGAGTTTCTCACACAGCTATTTTGGCTCTTCATTGTTTGGCGAGTTTCTCACACAGCTATTCTAGCTCTACATTGTTTGGTGAGTTTCTCACACAGCTGTTCTAGCTCTGCATTGTTTGGTGAGTTTCTTACACAGCTTTTCTGGCTCTACATTGTTTGGTGATCTTCTCACACAGCTGTTCTAGCTCTACATTGTTTGTAAACATAACACAATAAAACTTCATTATACTTTATTTTACAGCGATGCATGCTGATGGCAAAGAAGACACGATGATCATCAGCTATCCAGATAATCTCAATTATGGTGGTGAGTTGTAGATCTCTTTCATAAAATAAAAAATTACAAATGAAAAAATGATAAAAGTTGGAAATTCTTCTTATTATTTGAAAGGATTTTTAACCAACATTTCAAGGCACCCTTTTTTCAATAAAATTAATAATTTTGTTGATAATAAAAGCCAGAACACATTGCAATTATTGTTCTTTGTTTGAATTCAAGCTTTTTTTTTATATAAAGCATGTAATTATTTTCTATATCCTAATATAATGGCACCTCAGCAGCAGACCTGTGGCTAGAAATCTCACTATGATAATAAAGTAACTTTTTTTTTTGAGTTTATGTCCAAATTTACATTGGTATGAATGAATTCATGTACAGTAGAACATTACATATAACTTGAATCACTGCTGAATTCCTATTTTTTTATGTATATACATTGTTCATGTATGATATAATGTCTAACAATACTTGGCTCAAACAACCCTTAAGTTGAACTATTTTGTCCAGTCCTGGCAGGTTTGAGCCGTCGATGTTCTGCTGTACTTCCAGCAGATACCTCTGTTTTTAAAGTTTGGTTAATAAGTTTCATCGAAATTCCAAAATTAACCATAACTGTTTTCTTCTGATTTCAGATTTGTACTATTTCATGTTTGCACCTACCCTTTGTTATGAACTAAACTTCCCAAGATCTCTCCGAATACGAAAAAGATTTTTGCTGAAAAGGATAATAGAAATGGTATGTAGAGATATTGTTTGATTAGATTCAGAAAATATAACAGAAAAAGTATCCCTGCAAAACAGTATATATATTTGCAATCTATAAAATTTAGATAGGGATACATGAATAATGAATAGGTTTGTTGCTATTCTCAACACATAACAAGTTATATATGGTCCATTTAGTTTAATTGGTTGAGGAAGACCTCAGAATGAATTGGAAACTTTATGAAATAAATTATTTTGGACTGGGCTGGGCCACGGCCTCAGTACTCAGAGGTCAGTAGTTTTTAAATGCCGGTGCCATCGACCACTCCAACCATGAAGAACCCTATGTGAAGAATAAAATATCACGCAAAAATCAGTTATTGTATGATGATTATAAGAATTGTGTTTTATATAAAAACCCGGTCAGACCTGTGTCTGTATATCATCTATCAGCATGAAGTGTGGTTTAACTTTAAAGATCACTTCTAATTTCTAACTCTTACTCATGACCTATGGACTCCTGGTTGCAGTTATTAATGGCCAAGCGTAGTGACTACTAGAGTGGTTTCTGCTCACTGTCAGAAGTTGCGGGTTTGTTCCCCAGACCTGATGCCTGTCAAAAAGAAAACACTCAGTACTGGTTCTACCTAGGAAGCAGTCTCGAGAGCTTTGATTTTTCTTTCATGAAGCTAAAATAAATAAGTATAAACTAAGCTCTGACCAATTATGGAAGATACCAACTCATTTAATCCACTATTATTTTCCAGCTGTTTATTCTACAACTTATCCTTGGCTGCATACAACAATGGATTCTCCCTCTCGTTCATAACTCCATGAAGCCTCTGGCCGACATGGATGCAGCGAGAGTTGTTGAACGTCTGCTGAAGCTCGCGATTCCGAATCACTTCATCTGGCTCATGTTTTTTTACTGGTTCTTCCACTCCACGCTGAATGTTATCGCAGAATTGCTAAAGTTCGGGGATAGAGAATTTTACAAAGATTGGTGGTATGTATTCATACTGAAAGTTTTATGGATAGTGAATTGTACCATGATTTATGGTTTTTGTTTTTCCCATTGTATTGTGTATATTACACAGAGAGTCTTCTACAAAGATAAGAGATTGTTATTCTCAATGAATTGTATAAGTGGGGCAGAACTAGAGCGGATAGAGTAGTTGGCCAGTTCATTGCTAGGAGGGTGCAGTGTCATTCCCAAGCAAGACCTCTCAAAAAACAACACTTAGTGCTGGTTCTACCCAGGAAGCGAACTTAAGAGCGGATTTATATGAACTTTGAGCTTTCTACATGAACTTTGCTAGTTCTCATTCTCCAATTTTTATTAGAATTTTTATTAATTTGACATTGCCCTAAGTTATATGCAATTCACTGCTGTAAATATTAAGCTATAAATTAATAAACAAGTATATGGCTATGTCATTAATTTACATTACAGGAATAGTGATACGGTAAACCAGTTCTGGACATTTTGGAACATTCCAGTACACAGATGGGCATCAAGGTAAGTCACTCTTCCCATGAATTAGTAAAAGTACTATAATGTTGTATTCTCCCTTTATTTTTTATTATCATTCTCCAATGTCACCAGAGGTACTAAAGGTTTACCATCCTTCCGGAAAGATTACTCAAAAAGTATCTAAACTAGGTTTCTGATGTTGATAGAGGACAATAATGAGATAATTCAGGTTATTTCATTTTTCCACTCCGACAAAAATTGTTGCAACAAAATTGGTAAAATTACAGACACAAGCCCAGATCCTGTAGTAACATATAAAAGTATCCAAGCAACATTTATGAAACTTTGCATGTAGATAGAAAGCATATAAGGAGATAATGCAGGTCATTTTAGTTTTCAGTTAGACAAAAATTGTGGTTGCTTATGGCAACAAAATTAGTAAGTGTATTTATGTATCGCTTGCAATACTCCAGTGTCTTTTTTTCCAGAGATTCTGATAGTTTGCATCCAGCATTGTTGGTCAGTGGTAATAGTCAGAAAGGATTAAAATCATTACTTTTAGCATCTTAATTTGTATTCAAGAAATGTTGAAAATGAAACATAAAGAATACATTATGTATCCATGATATTTGTTGCAGGCATCTGTATAAACCACTGGTGAAAAGAGGATACAATAGACTCAATGCTTCCATAGCTGTCTTCTTCTTATCAGCATTTTTTCATGAGGTAATTTATACTTTTATATTGTTTTAGGAATTGATTTAAATTGTTGAATTGAACTGAACATTCATGAGACCTGCACTTACATCTATTGCAGGTCATGTAAGAGAACGCGTAGTTCATGTAAACTTTGCTCTTTGTACGTCTATTTAGTTGATTAATGGAACAGCAAAAGTAATGCCTGTTTTGTGCTCTTGAATCTATTAGTTTGACTGATAAAGATATTCTTGTTTCTCAGATGGTATATATGATAGATGTTAAATATTTTTTTCTGTAACAAGGCTAAAATAGTTGGGATAACAGCTCTGACAGCTCTTGTCCTATCTTTTGTCTTATCAGTATTATTGTCTTTCTTCTTTAGATTTTTTTTTTCTACTTAGCTGTTACTCTTCGAAATACATTAGTTACTTATAATGTCTAAAATTGTTTTGTTAATGCTTGATTTTGTTCAAATAAACAGGTCCTCCATGGCTGCTGAGTGGGCTTAGGCGCAGTCTCGAAATCCTCTTACTTCTCACCGCTTAGGTCGTAGGTTTCGCACCCTGCTCGGTCCAAAAGTGTGATGTGAGAAAGTTTGCCAGTTACTTGCAGAAAGGAAGGTGGTTTTACTCAGATGCATTCTGAGGTCTTCCTCCACCATTAACATTTGATATGCCATATATAACCATGAAATGTGTTAAAAATGGCATTAAAACCCCATTAAAAAAATTGTTTAAATAACCATGTGTTTATATTGTTTGTAGATATTGTGTGTAAATAAAAGAATTGAAAGATAAAAACAAATAGATACATACCAACCCAAGTTTTTAATGTTTTTATCGGTACCAAGGGTTTAACTTCTGAACCAAATCAGTGACTATTACGAGGGATGAAATCTAGTTAACTCCGTTGTATACTCCAGATTGATTCTTTTTCTTGCTATTCAATAACGAAGTTATCATCTGTATTTATTTTGTTTTCAGTATTTATTAAGTGTGCCATTGCAGATGTTCCGGCTCTGGGCCTTTATGGGAATGCTTGGACAGGTTAGTCTTTGTTAGTCTTTGGAATTTCTTTATGGTTTCAAAATTGAAAGTCAACACTCAATGTGTGAAAAGATTACTTGTTCTTGAATAGGTACCTGTGACCATTGGCAACCTTCATGTACATTAAACTGATGTGTGTTTTTTTTCTTCAAGGTACATGTATTGCAATAACTAAGAGTTGGCTGGAATATTGAATATACATTGTATGTATATCAAACTGAGTTTTGACTCTGCTTACCAGTTTATTCTATTTTGAAAAAAAATCTTAATTTGCTTGAATTTAAGTCTATATTTTATATTTATTTTTTATATTCAAGGAAATTTGGTGATTATTTATGTTTTTATTTTTATAGTAAAAAATGAGTTATACATTTTTTGTTAATAAACATTATTTATTTTACCTTGATTGTGAAACAAGTTCTTGCAACTCAGACAAATCAAGTTTGAGGTTTTCCTGGGTGGAACCAGACTAAACATATGCAGAATAGAGTGATTAGCTCAAGGACACCACAGGTAGTCCTGGCAGAGGATTGAATCTGCAACCTTTTGATCCTAGGTCCGATGCTCTATCACAGGACCAAAATACAAGTAATAAGTTCACTGTTTGTAAATCAAGAGAAGTAAAATTAAATTTGAAAAGCAAGAATTTCATATAGATATTGTATAAACAGGATTTATCCATGAGATTTGTATTTAGCTGTAACAAAGGTTTTATTATCTGTTTTCAGGTACCCCTAGCTGTAGTGCAGACAAAATATATCCAGGGCAAGTACGGAAACATGATTGTATGGCTGTCACTTATTTTAGGCCAAGCCAATAGCAATCCTTGCATATTTCCATGACTACTATGTGCAACAAGTTTGCTGATACTCTGCCAACCAATCAAACGTCTACTGCTTAAAAATTATCTAATCAGCAGTGAGTTAGAAATGCTCACATCGAATGAGACTTGATTTATGCAACATTTATTTTCATTGATCAATCCAGTGATCTCCTCTGCAGGTGACCAGTTAGAAACTGTGATAGGATAGAGACTGCAGAAAAATAATTCATGGACATAGTGATTTTTTTTTTGTTAATTCTGTAAATTGACACTGTTTTATTTTTTGGAGAAACAGCAGAGCCAGTCAAAGATTTTCATACAAATAATGGCGAAACCGACAGACATTTCATTTACACAATGTCATTATAAGGCAAGGATGATGATAGTGAAACACTAATTAGTTTGTTGCTGTTTTTGAGAATCACTGTAATTTGACTGACTGGCTATAAATATAAAATCATATGTTCATGACATTCAGATTTACATGGATTAGATTTTAAATCCAATCGTCTCATTTTGTATTCATGAGCATTGGAGCATTGATATATTGAAATTGATTTTGTTATTTAATGTTACTGTATGTATTTTGTATTAATACCTGTTGAAGTATCACTACGATATGTTTAAACCAAATCTTCAGTATCCTGTACTCGATCTTGCTGTGGCTCCCCACCCCTCACCTGGCATGGTTTCTATGTATCTATGCTCCTTGTATTAGTGCCATTAGTTTTGCCATAGTAGTGATGTTTTGTTTGAGGGAGGGTGGGGGGTGGGGGAGAAAAATTTAAAAAGGAGGTGATATTGTAAACATATTTTCATGTTTGAAACTGCCATTTTTATTTTATTTTTGAAGCCAAGATGGAATTGCAAACACACAAAGGATTACTCAGGGACATTAGTTTGTTTAGTCTTAAACTCATTTCGCTTATGAAAGTCATTTTCTTTTTGCCACTCACCTGCTATAAAAGTTGCTTCTCCCTGTGCCCACTTTTCCCCCCAAGCCTCGTACATCTGTTACGGCTGTTAATCAGTATTATGCCATGTAATGTATCGAGGTACTATGTCCTGTGAGCATGTTAAAAGAAATAGATGAATTTGCCCACTGAAAAGACTAGGGCCCTCCATGGTCGAGTGGTCTAAGGCGCCGTCTCAAGATCGATTATCTCTCACTGCTAAGGTCATTGGTTTGAGTCCCACTCTCTCCAAAAACTTTATGTGAGAAAGATTGCCAGTAACTTGGGGAAGGATAGGTGTTCTACTCAGATTTATTCTGATGTCTTCACATCCCCCAATAAAACTGGATATGCCATATATATCCTGATATGTGTTGAAAAATGGTGTTAAACCCATTTAAAAAAAAAGACTAGTAACTGGTTGCCTGCTGCATGATTTTGTGTCCTTTTTTCACTTAGATAAACTATAATAGATTAATATATAAATGAGTTTGAGGGAAATCCTGTAAAAATCATCAAGCATGCAATGCTTAATTTTAATATATATTATTTGGTGTAAAAATTGTTCATATAAATTACATTTCCATTTAGATGAAATTACACAGATATCTTGAATATAGAACATATGAGTGTCTGCAATGGTTACGTTACAAGTGTTTGTAACATTTTTACATATAATTTTATCAAATTGTTATTCCTGCTTCGTGCCACCATTCATTGTTTACTATCAAAGCATTATCGAATATCCACATGTTTCTAATCCATCTTGGCTTTGGCTTATTTAATTAAAATCAACTTATAGTGGTGTGTCACAGGACTTGTTATTGTAGGGATGCTTTTTTGACCCTCTACCAGGACCCTGTATTATGGCCCGAGACATGGTATTTCAGCCATGCCAGCTTGCTATAGTACACAACATACCAAAGACTACATTCAGCTTAATTTGTAATGTTGTTAAAATTTGTTCCTGGATTGATATGAAACTAATATTTTTCACTATACTGTGGTGACATGAGTACTTGGTAGTAATTGTATGACATTACTTGGTAGTAATTGTATGACATTACTTTGTAGTAATTGTATGACATTATTTGATAGTAGTTGTATGACATTTGCATTTCTCGAAGCTTTTACCTTTATGATAGAAGAATTTTTTTTTATATTGAATCGTGGGTAATGTTATTTTGTCTGGTTCTCTGTTTTAACCGCTAGTCTTTATGTATGTGGTAATAATGTTTTTTATGATGCAGGGTTCCAACATGTAGACTTGTTGCTATGCTGGCCATATTAATATCTTTTTATTGCTTTATGTCTCCAAAGAGTTTATATTTAATCTTTCTAGTATTTTTTTACATGTACAATACAACATAATGTACCAGATAATGTAACAGTTATAAACACTGCATCTGTGTACACTAATTGATTAAAGGGAAACTTCTTATACAGTCAAACCTGTTTATGTGGTCATCTCTATTAAGCTTGCCACTTGTCTTAAGCAGACACATTTGCTATTTCCCATTTCTATATTTTCAGAGCAAATTAACCTGTAGTAAGTAGCCACCTGTCTTAAAAGGTCACTTTTGCTCCTTCTGTTTTACTGGCTGTTTAAGATAGGTTAAGCTGTATTTGTAAATTTGTTGAAGAGGGCCTCAAGGAAGACTGACACTGTCAATTGTGTCATCCCTCTATAAATAAAGAATTTTCTTATTACTTAAAGTGATAATTCTGGGATATGTTCCTCCTGTTTGCAGACCCATAGCTATACATGTAACTTACTTCTAGCTCTGTAATTGGACCGTAATTTCAAAGCCTGTTTGCAGAGTCCCAAGATTGACTAATCCTTGAACCAATGATCAGAGGATATGTGAGTACATAGGTTGCCCCACCATGGCTATGTGTAGTATCCTTGAGCAAGACACTTTATCCACATTATGTTTTGTACTGGTTCTACTTAGGAAGATTTCAAGCATGATTTGTTAAAACTTGTTTCACAATCAATGTAAAATAAATGAATTTAAAACTAACTTTCGACTCAGACGGGGGGTGAGGAGGTTTTAGCATTCTGAAATTCTACTACCTAAATACTTGCAGAGGTAGATTTGATAACTGATACACCTGCTGAGTGTTTGCATTATTGCATGATTTACTGGATTTTTCTAATTACTCCGCATTGCAAGAAGAATGTAATTTTGTGTTCATTTCATGAGCTGAAGATAGAAGACTTCAGAACTGTCCTTTTTTTTTTTAAGCATAAAATTTTAGGGGCATTCATTGTTTTGATTTAAAAAATGTTGACATTATTTTAGTATAAATTAACAATATATTAGTTTGCACCTGAGTTGTAGACTATTGTTAAGGCCTGTCTTATATTCGCAATTTAAGGATTAAAAGTCGAATTTTGAGGTTTCATCGGGTGATGAAAAACATTAGGCCAGTTTAATGTTTGTGAAGCCTGGAGGGGTTCTCGGCAACATTAAACTAGACTAATGTTTTTTATCACCCAATGAAAACTCAAAATTCGGCTTTTAATCCTTATACATGTATTTACATTCTCCCGCTATTTTAGATAAAACTATTGGGTTATTTTTGTAATTTTGATATTTAAAAAGCAAATTATACGCATTAAACTGCAAAGCCAATGTCATTAATGTAACAGTGACGTCAACATACTGAATAAGGTCACGCATTTAAAGGACAACTTACAGTAAATGTCCTGTGAAAGCTTGTGACGTGATGTCTCACCAGCAAAACAAAATCATGCAACTAATGAATGCAAACTGGTCCTTTTTAGCTCCAGCCCAGCTGCAAGTGTTCTGCATTGGGAAAGTGAAATGCAGTAAATCTATATAGTTCATTTAGGCCAGATTGCAGTGGGAATGTAAATAGTGTAGGTTATAACAAAATTAAAGTACAAACGCTTAGAATATTCAAGTATCTACATGAAGAAAAAAAGAATACTGAAATTCAAATCCATTTTAGTTATGTTTGTGTTTTGCAGTTAAATGGACACGGAAAAGGCAAATTGTATTCATGTTTACAAAACAAATTAAGTTATTTAATGAACTTGTACATCTTATGAAGATATCAATTCTCAAGTATATGTATTACTAGCTGACACTTCATATTAAAAAAATCATTAACATATCTTGTAAAACTACTGCTGTTAAGTTGATTTTGAATACAGTCAAACCTGTCTTAAGCAACCAGTCAATACAGCAGCAACTCTGAAAGCATAGAAATGGGAAATGAAAAATATGGTTGCTGAAGACAGGTGGCTGCTTAGTAGAGGTGGGCACTTACACAGATTTGACTGTAATTGAGTAATCATTCTTTAAAAATACAAAGTTGTTTTTTTTTCTCTATCATACAAATATTAAGAAAAATCATGTGAATATAGTGTTTGTTGTGGTTTTGTCATATATTACCACAAATATTTGCAAAATAATGATGACTTATAAACAATTACAAGAGCTATGCCCCTTTCTGACATAGAAACAACCTTAATTGCACACATACTGGGGCATTCTTATTTTATACTTGTATTATGTTGATATATAATTTGCAGAAGTCGTCGGAAGAAGTGAAAATATATCAAAATTGCCATTTAATGGATAACAGTTGAGGGAATTATGTTTTTTCTACATGTTGCACTCTTAAGTGTGTGAAGTACAATAAGGTGGTATGTCACATGTTATGTAGATAGTTACGGCCAGGTTTGTTGAACAAACATTTGTATATTTTTTGTTGTTACATGGTACTGTACATGTACTGTTTTAGAAAAATTATTGAATTAGTATACTTCTAAATGAATATATTACAAAATTAAAAAAAAGAAAGTGGTGTTTGTTTTTATCTTTTCAACCAATTACATTAATAGTATACCAGGAAAAACGATATAAGTGTCTTATGATGAAACGAAATCCCTATTCTAAAAATAGACAGCACTTGAATACTGCTTGATGATCTTGACACCATCAATCAGACTTTCTAAGATGAAACAAATTCTACAATAGGTAAACCAATATGACAGACCAAATTGAAATAAAAAAAAATGAAATCATGTGACTCATTTGATCTGTCGTAAATTACATTGCAATTTTAATGGAGGAAATATATTTTACTCTTACCTGGAGCATAGCACAAGTTTGAAAATCTCTTTTCAATATATTACCTTGGCATGTTAAAACAGATGCCCTTATGACAATACAGGTCAATGAGTATAATTATGTATGTTGAAAAAAAAATGTTTTATGCAACTTTTAAAATTGTGAAAAATCCTGATATACTACTTCCTTTAAAGGGAGTATATCCGGGAACAATGCTATAAATGTCTTAAAAAATGAAATTATTTTTAAAATGGTTAAAATACATCCCACTATCATTAATAAATAAAATCCGAATAGCTTAATATGTCGATCTATCACAATGTGACAAAATCGCTATTTAAATCAAATTGGTAAACTTGGAACAAAATTCCCATTCTAAAAATAGGCATCACTTAAATACTGCTAGAAGACATTTCGCACAGTCATTCGGAATCTTTTTAGATGAAACAATGTTAAGTACGTCTAAACCTGTATAACAGATCAAATTGAAATCAAAATGAAATCATGTAACTCATTTAATTACGTCACAAAATATGTTTCAATTTTAAGAAGGAAATATATTTTAGTCTAACCTAGGCTAGTAGCCCAAGAGAGGAAATCTCTTTTCAGTATATTATTTTGGCATGTTTAGTAGATATCCCTTTGGCAATACGGGAGCAGTGAAATTAAATAGGCATGATATATTAAAAAAAAATGCTTATACCCAATTCTTAAATGTTGAAAAATTCTGATAAATTCCCTTTAAAGCGACATGAGCGATGTTGAAATTGATTCTGTTCCTGTTCACGCTTCAAATCAATATTTACATCAAATGGAGATATTAATCTCCAAGTACGAAGAAATGTATCTTCCCAAGTATATAGATATTAATCTTGCATACTGGACAAGGATTTCCATGTATTTTTACCAGAATTTTAACCTTATCCTACCCTGCTGTGATGTTGGAACAGTGTATGATGTGACGTATATAAACATATGACGTAATATATTTAACGTCTTAAAAACATTCGTGGTAAAATTTAATAATAATTAAAATTAGAATAAATAGTCAATGTGTTTGGTATGCAAGAAAAATTAAATGGCTTATTCGGTTTAGGTATAAAAAACTGTCCCTTGTTTTTGTGGGAACTCGCCAGAGCCTTGTATGCTTATCTCCAAAAACAGTTATTCCTTGGAACAAAATTTTCTACCTGAACCTCCAACCCATGTAAGATTCTTATATTCTCCAAATACGGAGATTTCAGTCTCCAAGTATGGAGATAATAATCTTCCCAAGTACGGAGAAATTAATCTTCCCAAGTATGGAGACATTAATCTCAAAGGACAGAGATATCAATCTCTATGTACAGAGATATTAATCTCTCGAAGTATGGAGATATCAATCTACATGTATGGAGATATTATTTACCAAGTACAAAGACATTAATCTCAAAGTACAGAGATATTAATGTCCAAGTATGGAGATATTATTCTCAAAGTATTAATCTCCAAGTATGAAACATTAATCACAAAGTACGGAGATATCATTCTCCAAGTACGGAGATATTAATCTCAAAGTATGGAGATATTAGTCTCAAAGTATGGCGATATTAATTTCCCAAAGTACGAAGATATTTATCCCCAAGTATGCAGATATTATTCTCAAAGTACGATATATCAATCTCCAAGTATGAAACATTAATCACAAAGTACGGACATATCAATCTCCAAGTATGGAGATATTAATCTTCAAGTACGGATATATTTATCTCCCCAAGTACAGAGATAATAATCTCCTCAAGTACTGAATATATTAATACTCCCCAAGTACGGATATATTGATCTCCAAGTACGGAGATAATAATCTTCCTAAGTACGGAGATAATAATCTCCCCAAGTACGAATATATTGATACTCCCCAAGTACGGATATATTGATCTCCAAGTACGGAGATAATAATCTTCCTAAGTACGGATATATTAATCTCCCCAAGTACAGAGATAATAATCTCCTCAAGTATGGATATATTAATACCCCCAAAGTATGGAGATATTGATCTCTAAGTACGGAGATAACAATCTTCCTAAGTACGGAGATAATAATCTCCTCAAGTATGGATATATTAATACCCCCAAAGTACGGAGATATTGATCTCTAAGTACGGAGATAATAATCTTCCTAAGTACGGAGATAATAATCTCCTCAAGTATGGATATATTAATACCCCCAAAGTACGGAGATATTGATCTCTAAGTACGGAGATAATAATCTTCCTAAGTACGGAGATAATACTCTCCTCAAGTATGGATGTATTAAAAAACCCAAAGTACGGAGATATTGATCTCTAAGTATGGAGATAATAATCTTCCTAAGTACGGAGATAATAATCTCCTCAAGTATGGATATATTAATACCCCCAAAGTACGGAGATATTGATCTCCAAGTACAGAGATATTAATCGTCCTAAGTACGGAGATATTAATCTACAAGTACAGGGATAGTAATTTTCCCAATTACAGATATATCAATTCTATGTACGAGATATTAATTTTTAAGTACGGTGATAAAAATCTTCCTAAAAACGGAGATATCAATCTCCAAGTACGGAGCTATCAATCTTCAAGTACGGAGATATTGATCTTCAAGTATGTACGGAGATATTAAACTAAATGGACGCGAGATGCTATTCCAGACGACTCAGAACTGTTTTTTGCTCGGCATTTCGTATCCCAGATCAAGGACATAAATAAGGTCTTATCCTGGGTAGTGACTTAATAACACTACCCTAGGCTACACTATTTTAAAGTCTCAAATACTCAGCCGCTTTCTCAACATAAAATAGGCTCTTTTTTCTGTACACTACGGAAAACAATTTTCAGCATATGATTTATGTTTTCAATGGATGTACATATACAGGTTAAGTGGCTGATAAGGGATCGAACGTACGACTCTCCGATCCAGGGTCCGACACTTTTACACCAATCGGAACATCGCTCGGCCATTTCCGTAAACGTTCGATGACCGAGCGATTAACTCTTACACTTGAAATCGCGTGACATCTAATTTTAACATTAAAATCATTGTTACGCTCGATCATCTTTTTTTCTTTAAAAAGGGTAAATGATAAGAAATGTTTAAGTGTATCTTTCTTTGTTCATTCTGTAATAGCCCTAAATTACGTCATATATAGCTGATAAGTCCTCCACCTGCCACTGCGAATGTCTTTATCATGTGGACAAGTAAGGTATGTCATATACTAAAACGTCTCACCAAGTTCACTATAGGCAATATTAGTCTTTGCTCTAATAGGTCCTTGGTCTCGCACACCAATTACTTTTGCACTGTTCTACATAAAAATTATAGATAAATGCACCTGTAACACTGAACACACTGCCATTGGTTCTAAAAGTGTCTTACTTCTATAGAGAGTCACCTTTTGGTCCAAATAGGTCTGAGGAAAAATCAAGGAGTTGGCCAGACTTTTTTTTTCAATTTCGATGGTTTTATGACATCTCTTCATGTTTGGTTGTTGCAGTGTATAAGTCCGCTACGCATATCTTCACCGACAGCACCCAATGCCATCCAAGCTTCGCAGAACTCATGAAAATAATCCAATGTTCCATCTGTTTATAAAGAAATATGACTAATATTTTAAACAAAAAATACCCGACAAATTTACAGGGTTCTAATTTTTTGGGCGCAATAATTTAAGGCAAGTGACTAGAAAGGCCTTGTAAGACACATGTGTAAAAAAACACATCAATCATTGTATATGTGATACAATTTGTCATGGCAAAATTATTCATTCTTGATGATGCAGGCTATATGACAAAGGTTATTTGAATAACACGCAAAAAATACATACTAACACAATATTTATGTTTTCAAATCAAGGACCTTTATAGCAGAAGTTTCTCGCTCATGTCCAGTGATGTCAATGATAATATATGGGCAGTACACACAATGAAGAAATGGCGTACTCCGAAAATGTCATGTTGGCACATTTACAAAAGAAAGTCAAAGGCGAACGGCCTTATTCGATCTGCCTTTAGGCAGCCTACACCTTTCTCCGAAAAATGAAAAATAAATGCCAAAAATGCAATAAAAAGTGATTGAGGGATAGGTAAGATGTAAAATGAGGTGAGAAATGTTAAGTGTGTTTGATAATGCTGTAAAATACGTTTCTGTGTATTTGTATGTAAACGTAATTTGCTCAATCATCATATGACTCATGGATAATGGCTGTACATGTCTTGAAATGCACCAGAAGCTTTCATTTCAAGTTCATATTTAAAAAAATGTATGGAAGAGCATGTCCGCAGACCCCACTGCACTGCCCGTGCCTACACATCCAACTTAAGCCAGCTATACGCCACTGAAAGTGGTAGGCACACGCAGTTAAAAGTCAGTGTGATATTTGTTTTTCGATATTTCAGCAGGTCTTCCATCGTTGAAATGGCTATGACGTCGTTATTGGACTACCCGATCCACCTTCTGGAAACTTTCACTCTGAAACAGTACATCTGTGTTCTCACAATTGCTATGCCCGTAATCACCGTTTTTTCTCTCAGTTATTCCACCCCCCCCCTGATCTACGCCCTCTAATCAACTCCTTAAAGGGAATATATCAGGATTTTCCCTTTTTTTTAAATTGACCAAAAACATTTTTTCCCAATATATCATTGACCCCGCGTTGCCAAAATGATATCTTTTTAAACATGTCAAAATAATAAGTTAAAAAAGGGGTTTCCTAACTTTGGCTACGCGCCTAGGTTAGATTGAAATAGATTTTCCGCTTAAAATGGCAACATATTTTGTGACGTTTTAAATGAATTGCGGGATTCCATTTTGATTTAAATTTCATCCTTCATACATGTTAACACGTAAAATTTGTTTTATCTTAGAACAAGTCCGAATGATGATATGAAGTTCGTAAAGTAGTATTTAAATACGGTCTATTTTAAGAATGGAGATTCTGTTTCAAGTTTACCACTCGACTTAAACATTGATTTTATCACGTTTTGGTGGATTTAATATACCAAACCATTCGGATTTTATTAATTTATGAAAATGAGATGCGTACACATTTGCACTATTTTGAATGAGCCAATAATCGTGTCCAGTAGTACTGATTTTAGTTATTTTGAATGGGCTATTAGTCCAGTCGTACACATTTGCGCTATTTTGAATGAGCCAATAATCGTTTCCAATCGTACTCATTTGTGCTATTTCAAATGGGTTAAAATCGTGTCCATACGCACTCATCTAAGTTATTTTTAATAGGCTAACAATCGTGTCCTATCGTGCTCATTTGAGTTATTTTGAATTGGCTAATATTCGTACCAAAACGTACTCATTTGTGCTATTTTGAATTAGGTAATACTGTTATACAAAAACTGCAATAATCAGTATAATGGAGCGACTATCTCGGCTAGAGTGTAAGACGGCCCAACAGTAGAGACCGTCCAGTATTTTACCACCGATGATCCAAGTGAAAGCGACAGTGTCCTTCCGTGAAAACCCTGGGTCATGTTCATTATTGTGATTAATGGCGATTTCTGTAGTTTTTGACATTTTTCCTAGATAGAATTGTATGAAACTTTCCACTTTTTAAGTTTATGATATGTTTATGCAACATAAGAAATAGAATGTAGAAAATACAAGTTACCGTACATAGTTTTTGTTATTACTTCCTCAATAACATAACCGTCTTTGAATTTTGACGTAAAAATGTAGGGTTTACAAGAAATGCGAAAAAGATAATTATTTTTCATCTTATATTTTATTATAGATAATACATAGGTGCATGCAGATATTTAATGTCCTGGTAAAGGTAATTATAAGCTTGAATTTAACTGTTTGGGATTTTTAAAACAAAATCTACTTTGCTGAATTCTTGAATTTTCTCTTAGTCTTTATGCTAATTTGATTTTTTTATGTGAAGATTGAGCCTGGATTCGTCCTTCCATTTGCAGTTGGCGTCTTTTAAACTTGATATAATCACCCCGTCCAACGTATACGGTACGTAAACGGCTACTATGCCTCATTCACGATGATAACTTACGGTACTTCCTGTTAATTTTGTGCATGCTGTCGAAGAGTGAGGTAAGAAAAATCCTTTATTTTTTATATTATTATTTCATTTTTAAATCAAAGAAATAGCCGATACGAGCGGCATTCTATTTAAGTTTCAAGCGGACATGTGTATTTGAATGGAAACATGACCGTTTCCTCAAACATTCGAGAAAAGTGACGGATTGAACCATTTTCAGATTGACAATAGCTCAATTTATTACTTCGGAAGCATTTATGGGACTGCTTTTTGTGTTTTACATTTGTTTTATATATCATATATCATATCAGTAAAATAACAATGATGTTATAAGGCTGCAAACGCCAAAATTTGCTAAGCACGTGGCATAAATAGGTCGGTATATTGTGTCATTTAGCAGTATTCTAATAACATGAAGTAATACTACTACCCAACTATTTCAGGGTTATTTTTAAGTTGTATCGTTGTTTACACTTCACAAATAAACTAAGTTTTTTTCCCTGTTTTAGAACATTATCGCCGATCCCACTATTTTGTAAGGCACATTGCACCTGTTTCAGATCCGTAGACCATTACCTGTTCTTCATGTAATACATGTACACTATTTACATTGTTCTATTCGTTAGCTCTCGATGGCATAAAATGACGCTAAAAATGCAAATAAAACATTGTTCTAATAATCTTTCTTAAAGCTGTTAAGAGTCGAATATTACAATTATATATTAGCCACACTGAGGCAAACGCAGGCATTTACCTCCTGTAGAATTTGTGGCGCTTCACATGTTTAGTGGTGTTTTTGTAAAAATAATAAAGTTATTCCAAAAATATGAATTATTCTCGCAAAAATATGACATATTCTTCACATATAATATATGCAGTATGAATGTATTATAATACCCAGCAAAAATTTGTCTTACTAAAAGTTGATACGTACTGTTACGTACATTAATGTGTATTCAAGATAAAAGTGTAAAAATAGGCATTTGTATAAAATGTAGTTTGTGTTATAGATTTGAACGGCTTAAAATGTCTGAAATATCAGAAAAATGCAGGAAATGCATGCCTCGAGCCAAATATCTTTTCGTGGCAACATGCCCCCGGACATCCCAAGCAAAACTGTGATTGTGCCTCCTGTAAAATCAAACAGGACACTATAATAGAATAATTATACTTCAACATGTCCGATACCTCACCATAATACTATCGCTTTTCATACAAACACAACATGTATACTTCTACATCACAGGATTGCGAGAGAGACTGTGATATTGTCGTTGCTTTAAGATCGCATAAGTGTGTTAGTTTAATACAGGTAACAGTTTCAATAAAAAAAGATAAAAAAGAATAAAATAAATGTATTATTATTTTTGTATTTTTTTAACATTGGCTGCGGTTTGAACATACGACGTCCTGAGTGACAGTCAAAGGCGTTCACCATTAGAACACTTTGGAGCCTAACAATAGTGTAAGAAAAGCTGTTATATCTTGAAAGGGGCCTCATTCTAGGTGACCGGAATTAGAATTAATTCATACGTTTGATATACGTTTTATGTTATACAAATCGTTGTAACCGACTAAAAGTGTTTGCTGGTGATTATAAAACACCTCGAAATATGTATGTTATATCCATACGTTTCGGCGGTTTACTAGTACTGCGAATAGCCTAATTTTTAAATCCTCATTAATTTGAGGTCAACCCATCCAGTGGGATGTGGTTGTCTTACAATTGCTACAATCACCGATCGTGGAGGATTGAGCGCCTTTTACTGTCTACTCTCTATCTTTCTTATGTGTAATAACATACTTTCTTTTCTTGTGTTTGGATAAACCGGTCCATATTTATAATGGATGTCATATTTGATAACTGGTTTTTAAAAACTCCGTTCTGGTTTCAGTATTTCGTTCTTCATCCTAAAGCTTTTTATTCTGTACATTCCCGTATTAGTCTGTTTCTCTAAATTTACTATCTTTCATTCTGGAGTGTGCTTACTCATGCTCTATATATTTGCTTCGATACAAAACCGTCCATATTTCTTACATTTCGCTTGTTTTCGGTACAGTACCTCTCTCCTCAGGTTGTCCCTCCAACTCCCCCACCCCTAAATAATTGAAAGGCTACACCCATGGATATATGATCACAATGAATACAATGAAATAAGTACTGTTGCTAGGGTAGATCATTCTGTGGTAACGTTAAATGTCAGTGAAGAAATTGAGTCCAGACACATGCTGCTAAATTATTATTTTTTCACTGTATTTGGAAATAAATGTTACAATTGAGTCCTATGGGAAATGTAATAGTGGTGTGAGACGTTGTCGCAAATCATCTGCCGCCAAATGTCGCACGTTTAACAAGCTATGGCATAATACCACTTTGGGAACAGGGTGCCGCGGCTTCCGTGGGGGTAGTCGCATAATGGCGTTTATAAATAATTTAAATCTGAATAACAACCCTCAAATAGTTGGATAGAAGAAGTATTTCATGTAATTAGAATACCACCGAATGACA
The DNA here is from genome assembly GCA_029582155.1 of Panopea generosa. NCBI lineage: Eukaryota > Metazoa > Mollusca > Bivalvia > Adapedonta > Hiatellidae > Panopea > Panopea generosa. Next base: position 21,692,701 of record CM055900.1, read on the forward strand.
CAATGTCTCAACTTATGTAGCGTGCAATATATAAGGCACCTACTTATGCTACGTACTAAGCAAATGTTGGCGTTTAGCAGCCTTATAACATCAACTTGTATTTTTAACGATATAACTTGGTGTATTGATATATAAAAGTAATATAAATACATAAAGTTGTCCCAAAATTGCTTCCAAAGTAATGAATGGATCTGTAAATTACGTGTTTTAATCTAAAAGTGGTTCATTCTGTCACTTTTCTCGAATGTTTGAGGAAACGGCCATGTTTCTATTTAAAAACACATGCTAGCTTGAAACTTAGACTTACACTATAAAACATCAATTAAGTTGACGTATGTTGTTTTTCTTTGTGAACACAGCGTATATCATTACCAAATAAACTGCTCAGTATGTTAGCATTGATATCGATTTCTCTACGGCGGTCTCCACAAATAACATATCAATTTTAAAATAAAGTCAGTAAACAACTTAATCAAGTCCAATACTTTATATATGTATATATTTCATTCATTGAATTTAAAACATTGAGCACAGTCTACAAACTTTGAGATATAATTCAACAGTAGAAATATAATCTCTCTCAACTGATAGGGTAGCGACACATTGTTGTTTACATAAAGCCATTTTTATCATTATTTAAACAGTGGCAGACGGCATTATTTATTATGCACACTTAAGTAAGATAGACAAACTAGCAAATGAAAAGTTCCGAAAGTGAAAGCTGGTTTCCATGAAATGTAAACTATATATAACGTATACGAGGGATAATCGAAAAGCATTACGTATCAAAAATTTACATTTTTATAAAAATACACCGAAAACAAACAGCAAAACACACACATGTAAGGAAACGTTAGAAATGTGATGAGACTGTCGACACGAATGCCCCCACGCCCCACGCTCTCACCACAATATCCACTGTGCCTGTAACTTTATAGTAGCAATGTTATTTGCCTAATCGATATTAGACTGCTAACAGTAGTACTACATAGATGACAACTTGCAAACCTGAACTTCGTACTGATACTTATTACCAAGTTTGGCCATAATCGATTAAAAAGTTCATGGTGAGTACTAGTAATGCTGACAAGATAAAGTACAATTGAAATAAAGGAAGGCTTAAGGATCGTACCCCTCACCCACCACCCCTTTCCCAACAGGGGAAGTGGTGCTGGCAAAATTTAGCCATTCACAGCGTCAACGGACCGGAACACGACGACAAAATGCTGCAACTACACTTCATGCAAGTTTGGCCAAAATCAGTTAACAAATTTAAGAGAAGTAAAGCTGACAAGAATGTGCGAGATTTACCATCAAAGATAAATAAACTGTCATAATTACATCAAAAGGCAATGGCGATATGCCTAATGGGCTTAATACCAATGCCCTCTAACAAGTTTGATGAAGAACGGATGAGAGTTTAGGAGGGATGGTAACCGGCAAGGAAATATTACGATGCAAAAGTGATATTTTTTTGTGTATAATGAACCACTCAATAAAATAACTAATTTCGAGTTTTGCATGGCCACTTGAGCAAGACTCAAATCTATACAAAGATGAAATGTCATTAATCTCTGTTTCGTGTAATTTTCATTGAAATACAAGGAAAGTTATCTGCAAAAATATTACTCGAAGCAGGGCATTTTCCTCTTCTTTTTTTTACACCACTCCATATCATTAAGCCACATGGGCTCGCCACAATGGTGCTTGGGCAGACTTATAAGAGAGGAGTTGTTCATCATTGGTCCAGGAGTGTCGTAAAATGAGCCTACGGTTTACGCCCACCGGAAATAGATTGTACTAATGGGGAATTATTTGAAGTGTTGAAATAAAAAAGTAAGCATATTGCATTTGCGCGAAAATCGACAATGTGCATTACTTTTCGAACAGCCCTCTTGCGTGTGCACATAATCTATTCGAAAGTTTTTATAGATTACTACGCTGAACTTAAGAGCATGAAAATCAGTCATTTTATGCAAGATGTAAAACAGTATGAACATGGTACCGAAGCGTCGTCAAGATTTATAGACGATATAAACTAACGAAATTGTAATACGTGGTTAGCGACAGAATCACATTGACCTTTATTTACTTATCTTAAGTGGCGTTGCACTCATAACCATAGTTAAATACAGCGGTGCCAACTGCTATATTCAGTCGGACGGTTAAGTTTGCGGACTCCGCATGTATGTGATCTAGTAATAAGATATCTGAAATATATGAAATAGAAAACGCAATCCGCAGTGGGAAAACATTGTTTGAAACGTGAGTTTGTTTATTAATTTACTTAATTTAATATTTTCTTATTTATTATTTTATTAAATTTAATATTTTTATTTATAAGTTACAATAATCACAAATATTTTTTTCAATATATTATTATATTGTTGTGTTTTTTTTCCGGAATTGATTTTGCGTTTGCCAGATGACTTTGGTTTGAGTGATGAAATAATTCAATGATTAAACTGATAATTTTTAGTTGATCTAGTTACTTGTTTTTATTTTCAATAACTTAATATGTAAACAAGTCACTGTAATACTATGTACTAGTATGCGGAAACAGGTCAATTTTGAGAAAAAAATATTCACTTAAAGATATTTTTAAAATTTATATATCTGCACCGTGCACATATGTAAACAGAATACGCAAGTAACCTTGTGGCATCTCTTAGTGTAACAAAAACCCTTAGTGTAACAATTGTTACTGATTTTGACACCGCAACCCTAGTGTAACAATAGTGTCAAAATCAGTTTTTGTTACACATGGGGGTTGACACCGCAACCCTATAGTGTAAGTGTTACACTAAGCGTATGCTTGGTACATGTATTGACATTTGATTATAAAACAGGTTCACTTAGTGTAAAAAATTTTTTTCAACTAGAAATTTATTTATCTCTGCAATGGAATTGGGGCATATAGTATTACCCATGTTCGTTCGTTCGCACACACGAATTGGTAGTTAAGTGTCTAAGTGTCTAAGGTTTCGGGTTAATTTTTTTTGGACGGTTGAAAACAAGTTTTATGTTTCTTTTTTCTTTTATTACACAAGTAATAAGCTGATAACCGCAACCCTTAGTGTAACAAAATAAGTTTTATATGGATGTGATTTGATGAGAAGTATATATATGGTGAAAATCTTATTCCGGGGATAGATATAATTATGTTACACTAAGTGCTATTTATAACCGCAACCCTTAATGATATTGACCTTGACTCGACAATCGTGAAACGCAAACGCATCTGAAGTATCACTGTTCTGAAAATCTGCTGAACTTGCATCGGATGGAAAGCGTTGGCAGCGATTTTCAGTGACATTGACCAGAATATCGTGACGTACGGACGAATGGACGGACAGACGGGTGAGCGAACTGTACGCCGGACGGATATTGGTAGCACTGTAATATTTTTGTTACAGTAAGGGTTGAGGTGTCAACCCTAAGTGTAACAATTGTTACACTAAGGTTTTTTTGTTGTTACACATTTCTTTATTTTATCTGACTATCAATCCAGGGGTCGCGAGTTCGAATCCCCGTTCGATCTTGTGTACAGCCTCCTTGACGATTGATATACGGCATTGCGTCTTATTATCATTCGTCTCTCACCCGCGGCTGATTCAAGTGGGAAAGCTGTCAGTTACTTCGCGGGGATTGTTGTGCTCGAGTACTAGTTAACCTTCCAGGTTCCCAGGAAAAAGTGGTTAGGTAAACTGTTAGCCCTCGATGGTAAACAAATGACAGTAAATAGTCAAGCGCATGAACAAAGCCTGGCATATTTACCATGACCAGGAGTCATGTACAAGATAGGACGAAGTTCTCTACTGATATACAGGCAGATAGTGGTTTGCTTAGTGGATTATTGTGCACGATGTCATGCCGTTCCTAACTGATTACCGGGACATTGTGATAATCATTTTTTTTTAAACTGCACGCAGGTCACACTCATTATCTTATATGAAAAGAAATATAAAATAGACAGTGACAGTGATGTGGTTTGTATATGTCTCGTTATTTAAGTTAATTGTAGTCATTATATTTTTATGAATTATATTTTTCAGTGAATTTTAACGGTAATTTCATTATTAGTCAGTCGTAGAATATAAAAAAATGATTTTTTGAATCTTGAATATTGAAACTGGCAGGGATGCCCATTTCTCCCGTCATCTTGACCACACTTGATGAAATAAAAATGATATTTCACAGAAATCAACAAGTATTCTCTTTTTTATGAGCAATATTTTTATTTATTTTTTATCAGAAATGGATTTTGGATACAAGGCGGGTGTTATGTTCACGGTCAACTACAAACGATGCCACCATGTGTAAGTACATACCTTTTTTATTACTTTAAATAATATATATTTATTAATTCACTTATGCTTATTGTTCTGGAGTTTTGGATTCTGTTAATGTACAGAGTAAATAAACAATACTTATATGGATTTGAACAGTCTTTTTAATGGTCAATAACAATACACTTTTTCTCAAAATTTTAATTTAAATTTGATATTATATGTACCAAATGCCTATATTAGAAATGCTGAAAGTTTATCGCAATATTTTACTTTTTCTATCATGAGAAGTATTGCATAATATCTAAACTCTATATTTACATTGGCTCTGCCCGTTCAAAGTAAGTTTTTGCTGTAATATTTTTAAATCGACTGATTTTCAAAAATAAACATCTTTATTTACCACTGGAAATATACTTTTCGTACGAGTCACGGACATTGCATTTATAGTTCAAAAATATTTTTTTAAGAAATGAAATGCGAAGGACTTTAAAAAAAGACCAATTATGATTACACAAAATTAACCCACTTAATCATCAAGTGTTTTTGCAAATCCCTCCGTCACTTGCCGTTGGTTAAAATTCTTTTTGAGCTTTAAGTTTAGCATAGCTCACTTTCTAACGAATTAAGTTATGCGACTACGATATAGCGAACGTTTCGTTACCGCAAACTTTAATTTCGTTAAATGATCAATAAATGGCGTATAACCTATACTTATAAAAGCCCCAAAATGACGCATTTAAGTTTAAAATGTACAAACTATGGACACACTTAAATACACATTTATTTAAATAAAAAAATACATAAAAAAGTGGTGAAAAAACAAACTCAAAAGAAGTTTTAAAGTTTAGCTCCAGAGCGCCAATCAAATGCAAAGAACTTTTTTGTAATTAATTCAATTTTATAATTAATTTAAAAATGAAGGCCGACAATCAATGTTGGTTTTAACAAAGACATGTCATATATAACATGATATGTTAAGCAAATGGCGTCAACCCCATTCAAATAAAAAAAAACGGATTTTATTTTGAATTTTTGAATACAATGTTCCATATTAAATTTCAAACTACAGAGGCACATATTTCTTGCAGGTAGCAAGGTAAGATATGCAAACGGAAGGTAAGTATTGTCACAGAGGACACAAGGGGACCTTTTTTACAAATGGTGCGTATTTTTATTTATTCTTAATAAATTAATAAATGATGAAACGATGTTAGATTAAAATCTCTTAACATTTGAAGTAGATCTATACTATAGTATTAGTTTGAGTGTTTTTGATTTTTTTATCAATTCATTTTCTTGCAGAGCTCGGTATTTTTTTCTCCAAAGATATAAGGAAGAACGAGAAGAAGAGGAACGGAATGGACAGAATGTCGCGAGATAAATTATCGCAACACAACTATAGGACTTGGCAAATCGCTATATCGCCTCGCGTTATCGTGTCGCAGTCGCGTATACATTTCAGTTATGTAATTTGTATTTTCAGGATAGCATAGCTAATACATTTAAAATTCCTTTTTTCAGAGATTTGTGTGTTGAATGTTCTAATATATTTGCTTCCATTTCACAATATGACTTTTGATTGGTCAAAGTTCGCTTTGTCCGTTTAATATGTTTATAGGCTACAGCGGTGTGCTTTTTAAATTATAATCACGTGACTTAGACATAACAATACAGAGACTATTATTGTAATTAATTTTGCAAAATGAATATATAAAATGCATATCATTTGACACAGAAGCATCCACGACGACTACTTCCGCACCAGTGCACGAGCGTTCCGACATTGAATGTGGTACACTTGACATGACCGTTTTCCTACCGACGGACCTTCTGCCCGAAGATCGCAACATCACATGGCGCGAGGACACGTGTCTTGTCAAATCTAATGGCACGCATTATGTGGACAAAATATATCTCTTCCAATGTGGAACGACAGTTGAAATTGAAAAAAGACACGGTAACGTTTTCAAACGATCTTATCGTGCACACTGCAGACGATCCAGCAATAACGGCAGACGACAGTGACGTCACCTACGGAGAGGGCTACGAGACCGTGATCCCTGTAAAGTGTATTTATCCAAGACGTAACAATGTGTCTACAAGCTACATGCCTGTCAAACAGAATGTAAGATTCTTTGAGAAAAGATACGGACAGCTTGACATAACCATGCAGCAATTTGACACGGAAGATTTTGACAAACCAGTACCAATGGAGGACTACCCGATTAAAATACCTCTTGACAACGACGTGTTTATACGTTTGGAATTGAATATTAACACAAATGACCTCCGCTTGAAAGTCGACCACTGTATCGCAACTTCAACCCCATCTCCTGCGGATCTGAACTGGCGCCAACTGATACAGTCAGGGTATGAACATTTACTATCAATCGTCACACTGTAGCTCGCCTAAGGCGAGGGTTAAATGTTTACCTTAGTGATCCCTCTGTGTCCGTTCGACGTTAACTGTCGAAGTTCTTAAACTGGTCTAATCGGATATCAAATGCTTCGTCGTGACCCTTGAATCATCAAAACTCGTTTGGTTTTTTTGCCATTGTATCTTTAATCAAACTTACGTAGCGGTTACTTCGGACACGTTCTGGAGTCAGCAATTACGAACATTTGACGTCTGAAGCAGCAATTGGATATTTTAAACGGTTATTGATTTATGAAGATTAAACTAAAATCGTCCTTCTTTATTTATAGTAAATATATTATCGGAATTTTCACGGGACACCGATATCGAAAGTTCTGTATGAGCCATTAATTGGCAAACTTGCACTAATTGGCCAGCGTGTGCGCTGGAGCACCTGTATCATTTCTTGGATCTACTTAAAAGTACACAGTTGTTTTTTGATAAATAGATCATTAACATCTGGTCTAAGGCCGTTGAATTGTCATAATGATCTTCACTTGCGCAGTGTACCTGCATGTGTAACTGGGTCTTGGCTTCTCATACATAAGTTCTATAATCACAAGTCTCTGATGAGTGATATAACTTGTCCATTTTTATGTCATAATTTTATCGAAAATGTATTATGTGCCACAGGCGAGCGATTAAGGGATTTTGTGGCCCTCTCGTTTTTATATCATAGATTAAGAAGACTTCATAGTTTATTAGAACTTATGTTTTTAATGCTCTCCCTCGTGTCTTACTGTGAATGTGTGTCACACTTTAGAGAGGTTGTGTAATACGTTGCCCTTTAGAGAGGTTGTATAAACCGTTGCCCTTTAGAGAGGTTGTGTAATCCGTTATTCTTTAGAGAGGTTGTGTAATCCGTTGTCCTTTAGAGAGGTTGTATAATCTGTTGTCCTTTAGAGAGGTTGTGTAATCCGTTATCGTTTAGAGAGGTTGTGTATTCCGTTGTCCTTTAGAGAGGTTGCATAGGTTGCATAAACCGTTGCCCTTTAGAGAGGTTGTATAATCCGTTATCCTTTAGAGAGGTTGTGTAATCCGTTGTCCTATATAGATGTTGCACAAGCTGTTGTCGTTTAGAAAGGTTGTATAAGCCGTTGCCCTTTAGAGAGGTTGTGTAATACGTTGTCCTTTATAGCGGTTGTGTAATCCGTTGTGCTTTACAGAGGTTGTATAATCCGTTGTCCTTTAGAGAGGATGTGTAATCCGTTGTCCTTTAGAGTGGTTGTGTAATCCGTTGTCCTTTATAGAGGTTGTACAAGCCGCTGTCCTTTATAGAGGTTGTATAATAAGTTGTCCTTTAGAGAGGTTGTGTAATCCGTTGTCCTTTAGAAAAGTTGTATAATCCGTTGTCCTTTAGAGAGGTTGTGTAATCCGTTGTCCTTGAGAGAGGCTGTGTAATCCGTTGTCCTTGAGAGAGGTTGTATAATCCGTTGTCCTTTAGAGAGGTTTTATAATCCGTTGTCCTTTAGAGAGGTTGTGCAATCCGTTGTCATTTAGAGAGGTTGTATAATCCGTTGTCCTTTAGAGAGGTTGTATAAGCCGTTGTCCTTTAGAGAGGTTGTATAATCCGTTGTCCTTTAGAGAGGTTGTGTAATCCGTTGTCCATTAGAGAGGTTGTATAATCCATTGCACTTTAGAGGGTTGTGTAATCCGTTGCCATTTAGAGAGGTTGTATAAGCCATTGTCCTTTAGACAGGTTGTGTAATCCGTTGTCCTTTAGAAGGTTGTGTAATCCGTTGTCCTTTAGAAAAGTTGTATAATCCGTTGTCCTTAAGAGAGGTTGTGTAATCCGTTGTCCTTTAGAGGGTTGTGTAATCCGTTGCCCTTTAGAGGGTTGTGTAATACATTGTCCTTTAGAGAGGTTGTATAAGCCGTTGTCCTTTAGAGAGGTTGTGTAATCCATTGCCCTTTAGAGAGGTTGTATAATCTATTGTCCTTTAGAGGGTTGTGTAATCCGTTACCCTTAAGAGAGGTTGTATAAGCTGTTGCCCTTTAGACAGGATAGTAATCCGTTGTCCTTTAGAGAGGTTGTATAATCTATTGTCCTTTAGAGGGTTGTGCAATCCGTTGTCCTTTAGAGAGGTTGTATAAACCGTTGTCCTTTAGACAGGATAGTAATCCGTTGTCCTTTAGAAAGGTTGTATAATCCATTGTCCTTTAGAGAGGTTGCATAATCCGTTGCCCTTTAAAGAGGTTGTATAATCCATTGTCCTTTAGAGAGGTTGTATAATCCGTTGTCCTTTAGAGAGGTTGTGTAATACATTGCCCTTTAGAGGGTTGTGTAATCCGTTGCCCTTTAGAGAGGTTGTATAAGCTGTTGCCCTTTAGAGAGGTTGTATAAGCTGTTGCCCTTTAGAGAGGTTGTAAAAGCCGTTGTCCTTTAGACAGGATAGTAATCCGTTGTCCTTTAGAGAGGTTGTATAATCCATTGTCCTTTAGAGAGGTTGTATAATCCGTTGTCCTTTAGAGAGGTTGTGTAATCCGTTGCCCTTTAGAGGGTTGTGTAATTCGTTGCCCTTTAGAGAGGTTGTATAAGCTGTTGCCCTTTAGAGAGGTTGTATAAGCTGTTGTCCTTTAGACAGGATAGTAATCCGTTGTCCTTTAGAGAGGTTGTATAATCCATTGTCCTTTAGAGAGGTTGTATAAGCCGTTGTCCTTTAGAGAGGTTGTACAAGCCGTTGTCATTTAGAGAGGTTGTATAATCCGTTGTCCTTTAGAGAAGTTGTGTAATCCATTGTCCTTTAGAGAATTTGTATAATTAGTTGTCCTTTAGAGAGGTTGTATAAGCCGTTGTCCTTTAGAGAGGTTGTATAAGCCATTGCCCTTTAGGGGGTTGTATAATATATTGTCGTTTAGAGAGGTTGTGTAATCCGTTGTCCTTTAGAGAGGTTGTGTAAGCCGTTGCCCTTTAGAGAGGTTGTGTAATCAGTTATCGTTTAGAGAGGTTGTGTAATCTGTTGTCCATTAGAGAGGTTGTGTAATCCATTGTCCTTTAGAGAGGTTGTATATGCAGTTGCCCTTTAGAGAGGTATAATCCGTTACCATTTAGAGAGGGTGTATAAGCCATTGTCCTTGAGAGAGGTTGTGTAATCCGTTGTCCTTTAGAGAGGTTGTGTAATCTGTTGTTCTTTAGAGAGGTTGTGTAAGCCGTTGTCTTTAGAGAGGTTGTATAAGCCATTGCCCTTTAGAGGGTTGTAAAATCCGTTGCCCTTTAGAGAAGTTGTATAAGCCATTGCCCTATAGAGAGGTTGTATAAGCTGTTGTCCTTAAGAGAGGTTGTGTAATCTGTTGTCCTTTAGAGAGGTTGTGTAATCTATTGTCCTTTAGAGAGGTTGTGTAATCCATTGTCCTTTAGAGAGGTTGTGTAAGCCGTTGCCCTTAAGAGAGGTTGTATAAGCCGTTGCCCTTTAGAGAGGTTGTATAAGCCGTTGCTCTTTAGAGAGGTTGTATAAGTCATTGCCCTTTAGAGAGGATGTGTAATCCGTTACCCTTTAGAGGGTTGTGTAATCCTTTGTCCTTTAGAGAGGTTGTATAAACTATTGTCTTTTAGAGAGGTTGTATAAGCCGTTGCCCTTTACAGAGGTTGTGTTATCTGTTGTTCTTTAGAGAGGTTGTGTAATCCGTTATCCTTTAATGAGGTTGTGTAATCCGTTATCCTTTAAAAGGGTTGTGTAATCTGTTGTCCTTTAGAGAGGTTGTGTAATCTGTTATCTTTTAGAGAGGTAGTGTAGTTTGTTGCCCTTTAGAGGTTGTGTAATCTGTTGTCCTTTAGAGAGGTTATGTAATCCGTTGTGCTTTAGAGAGGTTGTGTAATCCGTTGTCTTTTTGAGAGATTGTATAATCCATTGGTCCCGTCTGCAATGTTCTGTGCATGTTAAAATAAGCAGTTACAAGCGCCCAAAATTATTCTGATTCAGAAAAGAGGATGTTCCTTATACCAGCAAGGGTTAGGAGTTTTCACAGTCTGGTCAGGTATTGCTTTGAGGATAACAGCTACATTTTTTTCATTCTAATGTAAAAGAAGATATAGTAGTCGGTTAAAAAACGACACTGCACCATCATTTATCAAATCATGAGTGTTTTATCATTAATCAATCAAGAGTGTTTTATCATCAATCAATCGAGAGTGTTTTATCATTAATCAATCGAGAGTGTTTTACTTTTATTCTGTCTTTGTTTCTGACAGGTGTCCTGTGAATTCTGTTCGTATGCTGTCGGATGGGGGAGATGATGACAAAGACATTAAATTCTCCTTCAAAGCTTTCGATTTCCGTCATAATGCGTCTGGATTTATTTATATACACTGTGAAGTGTCCGTCTGCAGCATGCTGGATAGCGGATGTAGCATGGGATGTCCTGCACGTGCAAGGCGTGCTGCACATGGCAACAGATACGGCGGATCTCATCTCGTATCCACTGGTCCACTTTTAGTCTCTAACCCAGACACAGATAACCAACACGGTAAGCAAGTATATACCGTTTGATGATGTACTACAGATCGACTGATCCCTGCATCATCAACATAAATACTAAACATCCGTTTGATATCATTTTGATGGCCTCATGGACGACTGACATGTTCAAATAAAGACTTTGTTGTTGTTATTATTATTATCATGGTTTTAGACTGTCTCTAGAAAAATTCCGCTTGGTTTTAATGACCTTGATTAAAGAATATTTTCTTAACCAGTCAAGTTAATGTTTTTTTAAGTATTTAAACAAAACTGAAACAGCCACCAGTACTTTTAGTATGTTTTAGTTTGCTATTTGCGCCAATGATGTTATTTTCAAACAATTTAGACCAATATAACTTGTTTGGCTCTTTGTTGGTAAAATCTAATTAACATATTAAAGAATGATAATAATTACTTTTATGGTTAAAAAACAAGGATGGACACCTCTGATCGACAAGTTGTACTTTAGTTATCAGAGGTATTTACAAGTATTCTTTTGGTGTGTGTGCATGTGTGTGTGTGTGTATAGTGACCTGGATCTAGGTGCACAGAGGTCTGGTTCCCTTCCCACGAATAAATGCCCCCAGTGGCGATGCATTTTTTTCTTTTTACTGGCAACACCATCATTATGGGGTGGGGGTTATATGGGGGAATACAGTAACTTATTTTCAACAAAATGGCACCAGTAATTAGTTGCATTCTCTATTTCAAACCTTTATCCATGCTATACACAATTGGCAAACAATGTAGACTGAGATCACTCAGTGAACAACTACATAATTTGCCTCTTAGTCAGTAGTGCAGGGGATAGTGTAGTCCGTAGTGCAGGGGATAGTAATGTCAGTAGTGCAGGCGATAGTGTAGTCAGTAGTACAGGGGATAGTGTGGTCAGTAGTGCAGGGGATAGTGACGTCAGTAATGCAGGCGATAGTGTGGTCAATAGTGCAGGTGTAAGTGTAGTCAGTAGTGCAGGGGATAGTGCTGTCAGTAGTACAGGGGATAGTGTGGTCAGTAGTGCAGGGGATAGTGACGTCAGTAGTGCAGGCGATAGTGTGGTCAGTAGTGCAGGGGTAAGTGTAGTCAGTAGTGCAGGGGATAGTGTTGTCAGCAGTGCAGGGGATAGAATGGTCAGTAGTGCAGAGGTTAGTTTAGTCAGTAGTGCAGGGGATAGTGTATTCAGTAGTGCAGGAGATAGCTAGGAGAGTAGTGCAGGGGATAGTGTAGTCAGTAGTGCAGGGGATAGTGTACTCAGTAGTGCAGGGGTTAGTGTAGTCAGTAGAGAATACTCTATCTGATCTACATATGTGAGACTTTACAATGCAGACGTTAAGATAACCAGTAAAATAACACAAATAAAGAGGTCAGACGATTTCTAACTTTCAAAAAATTCACCTTAATCTTTACTCTCGCATGCTTTAAATAACCGTAAATGATTTGTAATTTTACAAATCTTTTTTTTTTCAGATATCTTTACAATGTCAACTGTGCTGGCAGCAGTTTGTTTAGTGGTTGCCATGGCAGCCACAGTCTTTGCAATCATTGGCTGGACAAGAAAATCAAAGTTTCAGCAAAGACTTGGATCGATATGAAACTTCACTAAGCAATTGAATGGAACAATTTGAATATTTGTACAATTGTTTGTACTATACTGGATTGAAAAATTCTGTCAATACGTCTTGATGTTTTGTTGTACAAATTTAATATTTATAGATGGTTTACAGTGATGAACAATTTACTATTTTCTTTTCTCAACTAATAATTCTATGGGATTAGCAAATGGTCTCATATGACGCAGTCCAATCTTTGAGATTTACCATATCTCACAAGTACAAAAGAAATGGCAGTGCATATATGATTAATTGTCAAACAGTTATTCCCAACATCTTGGAACAGTTCGAAGGAATTACACTTATTCCAAATGAAGCCTTATATGTTTTCAGCACAGATAAATACATAGTTCTGCAATAATGTTCAAACAAACCAACGATGTTAATTAATAATTACAGTAAAGGTACTGAATACAAAGCCATCTTAATCCTGGCCACATGAATACACATTATATTAGAAATTATGCATTTCAAGTATTTAAATTTCAGGTCAGACATTAAACTGTAAAAACAAAACATTTCAGCAAGTATGAAAATTGTCCAAACGTTTTAAAATTGTTCTCATTATTTTTGTTTTTAGTTGTAGTATGTTTAATTGTCTAGTGAGACGCATACAAAATGTACATGCATGTTTTAATATATATATTGTTGTGTTATGGAGTGAGATAAGTTTGGCATTAAACTAATCAGTGTTGTCATGTAAATAGAAGAGGAGGACTGTTGCACTTGTACAGTTTTCTAACCAAGCACCTTCATGCACCTGTTTTATTTTGTGTATCATATTGTACCAACATTTCTGTATTTTAAATAACAAATTTTCATGACATTTATATTGTAAAATAATATAGTGCTAGGTTAGTATTATTATGAAGAATTTGCAAAAGTTGGTTAGTTATGAGGTGACAATGGTTTATAAGTAGGTCAAAGCTCTTGTCACCTCCACGTATATATACTTAGTTTAGGAAATAATTACTTGATGAGACGACATAAATTACAATGGGTAATACAGAATGTTACTTGTTTGTCGTCATTAATTTATGCCAATATCTCATTAAAATATAAATGAGAGTTCAGAAGAGGGCAAATAACTTAAGTGTTTTGTTCTTCAAGTTGTGGTAGCATTATTACTATTAAAAGTTCAATTGGTGAACGACTTTTGGAAGCTCAGTTGGTGAATGACTACTTGTGAAATGATTTTAGATGTAAAAATCAGTAGCCGAAATATTAACATTTTTTTCTCTTTATCTTTGAAATAATCATGGTGATCATTTTTATCCCATATAGCCTTACCTATACTAGGTATCCAGTACTCAAGCACATCACTCTCCACATATAACTGATAACTTTCCCACTTGAATCAACATTGAGAAATAAATGATAATGAGACGCAATGTCTGTATTATAAAATCATCAGACTGCGGCCAGGCAGGGATTCAAATTCACAACCCCTGAATCGAGTCAGAGGTGTTACCGGCTGAACTAACCGGTCCTAGCACTTGGTGATGTGGATCAAGCATAATTTTTTCAAAATGAATGAATTTGGTTTTTTTATTGCATACCCAATACAAAAAGGATATAAGATACCAAAAGGAGAATGAAGAATGCAGAATGAACCCAAAACCTCAATAGCTGCAGGGGTTTTAGCAATGAATGAATGAACAAATGAATTAGTATTTAACAGTGCAACAATACATTAGGGTTACATGATGCAAACAGAAAGTAGATTCAAAGTACAGAACAACAAATTAACAGATTCAGTCTTGACACCTGTGGCAGACATATAAACAGTATGTAATTAAGTAACTGCCTGCGGAATTGCAGTAAACTCTGAATCTTATTACATCCTAGACAAATCACGCACAAAGTCTTTCTGGGCAGTACCAGTTCTAAAGCATATGCTGAAAAAGTGTCTCAATCAAACCCATGACCCTGGGGTCAATCACAGGGACTAGTAACAATATACATGTAAATGTTATAAATCCCTATATATAGTATTATAAAGTCTTCATTATACATATATATAGGGATTTAGAACATATATATTGTTACTAGCCCCTGCGGGGGTCAATACTCTACCAGTGGACCATGACAAAGTGTTTGGGTAGTAAATATGGAGTTTTAAGTGTTTGGGTACAATCATTTTATGTACTGGCAAACATATGAATGCAAATCTTCTGGCCCTGTACCCCCCTCAACACCTGAATTTGTTTAATAAACAAATCTAGCCTACATATTATTTCACTGAATAATTTCAATATCACCATCAAATACCACAATGTCTAAGAATGACAAAAAGCATTCTTACGTTTTCTATTGAGCAAGATTTAACATTTCAGTTGGAGTGCATGCGTACAAGATGTTTTGTGAATATAGGCCCATTGCCAACAATGCTTAAACCCCACAAAACATTGCATAATTAATTACTCAATGACTCTGACAAAGCATATTTTACCATCATATAAAAAATGGTTCATCAGCATTTTCAACACTAGACAGGTTATAATTAAACGGCATATCCCCATTATTGGTGGAGGAAGATCTCCAAGCAGAAATACTACCCTTCCACATGTAGCCAGCAAACTTCCTCACATACAAGTTTTTGGACCAAACTAAATTCGAACCCACGGTCTAGGTTTAAAGTTAATGGTCATTACAACGATGTTATTTACCACTGAAGATGTACAGATTAACATACAGTAGAACTTCTATGAATCTAACCCAGGGACTGGATTAATTAGTTCCGAGTTATGGGTTGTTCGAACCAAGTAATGTTCAACATCATACTATACCTGTACATATATATTGAAATAGTATTTTAGCCGGGACCAGGTAAGTGGTTCAAGCTATATAGGTGTTCCAGCCATCCTTTGTTGAGCAAACTACGTTCTACTACTGCAATTGAATATCTGGCTAACCTTAAAAGGCAATAAATAAAACCAAACTACCTTTAGATAGAGTTTCACAATAATTTTATTCACATTTCAACATCTTCTGACAACATGTTTATGATCACCCCCTACAGGTAACTTCTTTAATCATTTGCTCTTTCTTCAAGAACACATTGACTGAATAAATAAGATACAATGAGAAACACACATAAAGGAAATGTTAATTTTTAAAAGCACTTATTTCAAATTCATTGCAGTTTTATCAAGCACTTGAATACCTGTAGACTATATATCTATATTTTTATATCCTTAAAAATTGAGAAACATATTTATAGAAGATACTATGGAAAGAATAAGTTTACACTCTAACACTTTAAAAAGAGTAATCAGAGCCTTTTTATGTATAAAGATTTAAATTTAAAGATTTCCATCTTTATTTTAAGATAATTTGTCCAAGATTGATGGATTCAGAGATGTTTTGGAGACCAGGGGACAATTTCTTTATAGGAGGTTGATTAACAATTATGATTTACCTACCAGAACGTTTTATTCAAATTCAGTCCATATTTTCAAAATATTGTTGTACGTAATATACATACACAACAGGGTTTATTTTTGTCTTAAAACGTAGATACGCATTATACACAAGTGCGTAGTTAGATGATTTACTGATTTATTCTCTGGTTGAAATTCTTGCTCTGTATTGCTTTATTACTAACCTGAGATAGTATTATTTTACTTAATTTCAAATACTTTGTTACTGCCGGCAAACAGCTTTACAGCTAGTGTTTTATACTTGTATATCTGACACAAAATGAAGTTTCTTGTATCTTGTACTATCCGTGGATAGAAACAATAGACAACATTCAACGAGACGTATAGACTGCTTGCCTGCTGGCAGTGTGTAGCCAGTTCTGGACATCTTGCCTACTGGCAGTGTGTAGCCAGTTCTGGACAGCTTGCCTGCTGGCAGTGTGTAGCCAGTTCTGGACAGCTTGCCTGATAGCAGTGTGTAGCCAGTTCTGGACATCTTGCCTGCTGGCAGTGTGTAGCCAGTTCTGGACAGCTTGCCTGCTGGCAGTGTATAGCCAGTTCTGGACAGCTTGCCTGATAGCAGTGTGTAGCCAGTTCTGGACAGCTTGCCTGCTGGCAGTGTGTAGCCAGTTCTGGACAGCTTGCCTGATAGCAGTGTGTAGCCAGTTCTGGACAGCTTGCCTGCTGGCAGTGTGTAGCCAGTTCTGGACAGCTTGCCTGCTGGCAGTGTGTAGCCAATTCTGGACAGCTTGCCTGCTGGCAGTGTGTAGCCAGTTCTGGACAGCTTGCCTGCTGGCAGTGTGTAGCCAGTTCTGGACAGCTTGCCTGATAGCAGTGTGTAGCCAGTTCTGGACAGCTTGCCTGCTGGCAGTGTGTAGCCAGTTCTGGACATCTTGCCTGCTGGCAGTGTGAAGCCAGTTCTGGACAGCTTGCCTGATAGCAGTGTGTAGCCAGTTCTGGACAGCTTGCCTGCTGGCAGTATGTAGCCAGTTCTAGACATCTTGCCTGCTGGCAGTGTGTAGCCAGTTCTGGACAGCTTGCCTGCTGGCAGTGTGTAGCCAATTCTGGACAGCTTGCCTGCTGGCAGTGTGTAGCCAGTTCTGGACAGCTTGCCTGCTAACAGTGTGTAGCCAGTTCTGGACAGCTTGCCAGATAGCAGTGTGTAGCCAGTTCTGGACCAGCAGTGATAAAGCTTCACCTTTATATCCTCTAACTTTGTTTTAAATTAATATTTTAACTTATTTTACCAATACAATGTATTCGAGTAATGCAAGATATTTTATGTCAATTTATCAAGTTTTGAAATCAATGTCAAGACAACTTAAAAGACATAACAATGAAAAGTTTTATTAATACTTGGGCATAACACAGTATTTTTTCTTCGATCTTCTTATGTTTCTGTATATGTGCATGTAAAATAACACCATTGTCTTTTTTTTAGTTTCCACTGTTATCAGTTTGTTTTTTATCTATTCAAAATTAACACAAACTATGTATTAATAATATATGCACCAAAGAAAAAAATATAGAACAATGATATGTCATATAGAAGAAACTGTATCAAAGTATATACAATCGGGACTAACAAGAAAAGTAAAAAAGAATATTGCCAGACCGAAATGCCAGTATTAACTTTAATTAAGTACAATAGAAAACAAAACCTATTTTTTAACAATTTACACAAACATACATGAATGTCAGTGCTAACTTGATCCATATTTCAAGAAATGGGTTTAGTTAATTAATATTTTAGTTTATGTTTAATATTGATACAAAACTAAATCATGAATCAGATTGAAATAACTTTTAGTTATATATAACAAACATAAAATCATGAAAGAAATTTGTATGTGTTACAAGATACGTTTTTTCTTCAACTTAAACTTTAGCTTGACAGATCACTTCTATAATAACATTACAACACACACTGCACCAGGAGAGCAATAGTTGATTCAGATAATATGGTTTTCTTTTTTGTCATAAAAAAATAAACTCTATATTCAATGCACTGATAGGAATATTTCTTATGGCTTAAACAAGTTCACTACATAGCTTATCTCAAGATAAGACCTGAAATGAATTTGCTCACTTATTATCTTTCCAAGACTGAATAAATCATCTTCCTATATATATAAACACACAACATATAGCCTGTTTGGACAACACAGACTTGAGTGTTCTGCAAAATTAGTCATAGTGACATTGAAGCGAAAATCTCAAATAAGAAAAATATCAAGTTGCACACAGAAGTTTATAAATTACAAAGAAAGTTACAAAGCAAACAAAACTGAACCAGTTATGTCCCTTTGAACCAGAGGCTGACACATGTTATGTCCCTTTGAACCAGAGGCTGACACATGTTATGTCCCTTTGAACCAGAGGCTGACACATGTTATGTCCCTTTGATTCATAATGAAAGAAAACTGAGCTCAGTTTCATAGGTTGTTATATCTACCATTGTTGAAATTAGGTGTTTTTTTTTTTATTTTTATTTTTTTAAAAAATATTTCAGATCTCACATCAAAACTGATTGTATAATTGATAATTAGTTACTCAAGCATGTCTGATTATCTATATTAAATTTATCTGGGTTGACACAAACATAAAACAAAACACTTTTTTTCTACTTGCACAATTATTTCAGAGTAGAGAGTTATACAAATTCTTTTCTCCTTGTCAACAAATGTATATTGATTGGACTATTGCCAATGCTAACATCCCCTCAAACAAACTGCATGTCTCTCAATATAAAGGCAATAAGGAATTTTTGCTCGTTTAAAGGGAATGAGAACATGAAGAGTTAAAGACTTGCTAAATAACCAACCCAAATAATGATATTTCTCATTTTTAATATTAAGCCAGTACTGTTTATTCCTTTTTTTGACCAGCTGTATAGTCCTTGTGGAAAACCTCTGCCAGTTATCTTCTGCATTCATTTGCCGACACCTAGCAGACATATAATCTTGTAGTAGTCACTTCGCAAACGTCTTGTGACACATTTAATAAATTAGTTAATATTTTCATGGTAGATGTTTCCATGGCAACTATAATGTTGTCCCTGTAGCTCCTCCCTCTGGTGTGTTGTCTTCAGGCTTCATGGCAGGAAACAACAATACTTCCTGTATAAAATACAACAGATGTGTTGATCGGTCAATTATTTAGCATCATTTTCATGCCGTCAAGGGCTAATAGATGATCAATTAACTAAACCACTTTTTACTGGGATCCTGGAAAGTTAACTAATACTCAAACACACATTCTCCACAAATAACTGATAACTTTCCAATTTGAATCAGAGGTGAAAGAAAATAACAATGAGACACAATGACATATACCAATCATAATGGAGACTGTTGGTGGGCGGAGGTTTTAACTCACAAACCATTAAATAATCGTCACACTACCAACTGAGCTAACCAAGCTTGGCTTGATTGTTCAAATATAATTTGAATGGGGCTTAAAGTTTTCAAAACATTACAGGATGGAATTTTGCCAACCTTCACTTTAATAACTAAAGCAGATAAGACAGTACTTATGTAAGTTGGTTTAATTTGAATTCGTTATACATCTTTGCAAATATTTAAGTATTTATTTAGGTAAGGTTAATTTCTGACAGAGCTAGTCTTAAACCCACAACATTAGCAATGATACACAATTGATTTGTAGCAGACTTTCGACCTGTCTCCTTAACATGTTAAAGAAAGAAAAGACAATGTGTGACTTCTCATCTATAACATACTAAGGGCCTGGCTCACACAGATGGTAATGCGTCTGGCTGTCAATCTGGGGTTCGTGACATCAGATCCCTGACTGACCACAATCTCTGTAATGATCAGTTGTTAACACTGTTCTTTGGCCACGAGTACTCCCACCGCTGAATATGTGGGGGAGTTGGTCAGCAGCTTGCAGAGACAAGGTGTGTCTAGTAATATTGTAAAACAGTTGAATAAAGGTGCAAAACCTCATACAATAAACTCTGAGCTGGTTTCTAAACCCATGACCTTAGCAGTGAGAGGAAAGTGGTCATAAGATGCCAGTCCCCCCACCCCCTACACACATGAATGTCTCATCTCTTTAAATCGTACCTTGATGTTGTTTGAATCTGTGAGGAACATAGTAAGTCTATCTAGACCAAGTCCCCAGCCTGCAGTAGGAGGCAGTCCATATTCTAGTGATGTACAGAAGTTGTCATCAACAAACATGGCCTCATCATCACCAGCAGCCTTGTCCTGTAAAACATAAAATATCAGGATAAATACTTCATCATCACCAGCAGCCTTGTCCTGTAAAACATAAAATATCAGGATAAATACTTCATCATCATCACCAGCAGCCTTGTCCTGTAAAACATAAAACATCGTGATAAATACTTCATCATCACCAGCAGCCTTGTCCTGTAAAACATAAAATATCAGGATAAATACTTCATCATCACCAGCAGCCTTGTCCTGTAAAACATAAAACATCATGATAAATACTTCATCATCACCAGCAGCCTTGTCCTGTAAAACATAAAACATCGTGATAAATACTTCATCATCACCAGCAGCCTTGTCCTGTAAAACATAAAATTTCTTCAAAAATACTTAGGTTTATTATGATTCAGCAGATGTTGTCATGTTCCAGGCAATTTCTGGACTGGTCACATGTTCACTTACAATTTCTGGACTGGTCTCAAAGTCACTTACAATTGTGTTAAAGAAAGGAAAGTCAAAATTTCAATACCTCATCTCTATTTGTTTCAAAACGATATTATTTATTTTCCGACTTCGGATGCCTGTGAAAAGTGGAATCCTTGCAACAGGAATTGATAATTGAAATGCAAGAGACTTCTCCTGCTTCACCTGTGCTTTAAAACATCCTGATGTATGTGTCATATGAGAACATGAAATGTTCACTCTAATTTAAAGTCCATTTCATGACTTCTTTCTGATTTTGATTCAGTAATTAAGTTTTAAGAAATTGAAAAATTAAACAAGAGAAAAAAACATCTTTAGTTCTAGGATATGAGGCTGCTCATCAATACTCAAAAGGGTGGACAGACAAAGACAGACAGACAAACAGTAATAAAGAGATAGAGAGACAGACAAACATAGAGAAAAAGAGACAAACAAATAGAGAGACAGAGAAAATTTCTCTGTAATTGAGCAAAAATTGAGCGATCATTATTCTTTGCACAAGGAAATATCAGTTTTATACACATTCAATTCCATGTTTGAAAGAAAGCAACAAACATTGCCATAGAGACAAGCCTGCTTTTCGACTTCCATATTTATCTTGCATATTTCTTCTTATACCACTGTCTATACACAACATGACATAGGGATATATGCACAGTTTGGTGTCCATATCCATGACAGCATATTTTGTTTTTTTATAGACATATCTAATGTCTGAAAGCATTGCCATAGAGACAAGTCTGCTTTTTGACTTCCATATTTATCTTGCACATTTCTTCTTATACCACTGTCTATACAAGACATGACATAGGGATATATGCACAGTTTGGTGTCCATGACAACATATTTTGTATTTTATAACCATACCTAATGTCTGAAAGAAAGCAACAAACATTGCCATAGAGACAAGCCTGCTTTTCAAATTCCATATTTATCTTGCACATTTCTTCTTATACCACTGTCTATACAAGACATGACATAGGGATATATGCACAGTTTGGTGTCCATGACAACATATTTTGTATTTTATAACCATACCTAATGTCTGAAAGAAAGCAACAAACATTGCCATAGAGACAAGCCTGCTTTTCAAATTCCATATTTATCTTGCACATTTCTTCTTATACCACTGTCTATACAAGACATGACATAGGGATATATGCACAGTTTGGTGTCCATGACAGCATATTTTGTATTTTATAGACATACCTAATGTCTGAAAGAAAGCAACAAACATTGCCATAGAGACAAGCCTGCTTTTCAACTTCCATATTTATCTTGCACATTTCTTCTTATACCACTGTCTATACAAGACATGACATAAGGATATATGCACAGTTTGGTATCCATGACAGCATATTTTGTATTTTATAGACATACCTAATGTCTGAAAGAAAGCAACAAACATTGCTATAAAGACAAGCCTGCTTTTCGACTTCCATATTTATCTTGCACATTTCTTCTTATACCACTGTCTATACAAGACATGACATAGGGATATATGCACAGTTTGGTGTCCATGACAGCATATTTTGTATTTTATAACCATACCTAATGTCTGAAAGAAAGCAACAAACATTGCCATAGAGACAAGCCTGCTTTTCAACTTCCATATTTATCTTGCACATTTCTTCTTATACCTCTGTCAATATAAGACATGACATAGGGATATATGCACAGTTTGGTGTCCATGACAACATATTTTGTATTTTATAACCATACCTAATGTCTGAAAGCATTGTCATAGAGACAAGCCTGCTTTTTGACTTCCATATTTATCTTGCACATTTCTTCTTATACCACTGTCTATACAAGACATGACATAGGGATATATGCACAGTTTGGTGTCCATGACAACATATTTTGTATTTTATAACCATACCTAATGTCTGAAAGAAAGCAACAAACATTGCCATAGAGACAAGCCTGCTTTTCAACTTCCATATTTATCTTGCACATTTCTTCTTATACCACTGTCTATACAAGACATGACATAGGGATATATGCACAGTTTGGTGTCCATGACAGCATATTTTGTATTTTATAGACATACCTAATGTCTGAAAGAAAGCAACAAACATTGCCATAGAGACAAACCTGCTTTTCAACTTCCATATTTATCTTGCACATTTCTTCTTATACCACTGTCTATACAAGACATGACATAGGGATATATGCACAGTTTGGTGTCCATGACAGCATATTTTGTATTTTATAGACATACCTAATGTCTGAAAGAAAGCAACAAACATTGCCATAGAGACAAGCCTGCTTTTCAACTTCCATATTTATCTTGCACATTTCTTCTTATACCACTGTCTATACAAGACATGACATAGGGATATATGCACAGTTTGGTGTCCATGACAGCATATTTTGTATTTTATAGACATACCTAATGTCTGAAAGAAAGCAACAAACATTGCCATAGAGACAAGCCTGCTTTTCAACTTCCATATTTATCTTGCACATTTCTTCTTATACCACTGTCTATACAAGACATGACATAGGGATATATGCACAGTTTGGTGTCCATGACAGCATATATTGTATTTTATAGACATACCTAATGTCTGAAAGAAAGCAACAAACATTGCCATAGAGACAAGCCTGCTTTTCAACTTCCATATTTATCTTGCACATTTCTTCTTATACCACTGTCTATACAAGACATGACATAGGGATATATGCACAGTTTGGTATCCATGACAGCATATTTTGTATTTTATAACCATACCTAATGTCTGAAAGAAAGCAACAAACATTGCCATAGAGACAAGCCTGCTTTTCAACTTCCATATTTATCTTGCACATTTCTTCTTATACCACTGTCTATACAAGACATGACATAGGGATATATGCACAGTTTGGTGTCCATGACAACATATTTTGTATTTTATAACCATACCTAATGTCTGAAAGAAAGCAACAAACATTGCCATAGAGACAAGCCTGCTTTTCAAATTCCATATTTATCTTGCACATTTCTTCTTATACCACTGTCTATACAAGACATGACATAGGGATATATGCACAGTTTGGTGTCCATGACAACATATTTTGTATTTTATAACCATACCTAATGTCTGAAAGAAAGCAACAAACATTGCCATAGAGACAAGCCTGCTTTTCAACTTCCATATTTATCTTGCACATTTCTTCTTATACCACTGTCTATACAAGACATGACATAGGGATATATGCACAGTTTGGTGTCCATGACAGCATATTTTGTATTTTATAGACATACCTAATGTCTGAAAGAAAGCAACAAACATTGCCATAGAGACAAGCCTGCTTTTCAACTTCCATATTTATCTTGCACATTTCTTCTTATACCACTGTCTATACAAGACATGACATAGGGATATATGCACAGTTTGGTATCCATGACAGCATATTTTGTTTTTTATAACCATACCTAATGTCTGAAAGAAAGCAACAAACATTGCCATAGAGACAAGCCTGCTTTTCAACTTCCATATTTATCTTGCACATTTCTTCTTATACCACTGTCTATACAAGACATGACATAGGGATATATGCACAGTTTGGTGTCCATGACAGCATATTTTGTATTTTATAGACATACCTAATGTCTGAAAGAAAGCAACAAACATTGCCATAGAGACAAGCCTGCTTTTCAACTTCCATATTTATCTTGCACATTTCTTCTTATACCACTGTCTATACAAGACATGACATAGGGATATATGCACAGTTTGGTATCCAAGACAGCATATTTTGTTTTTTATAACCATACCTAATGTCTGAAAGAAAGCAACAAACACTGCCATAGAGACAAACCTGCTTTTCGACTTCCATATTTATCTTGCACATTTCTTCTTATACCACTATCTATACAAGACATGACATAGGGATATATGCACAGTTTGGTATCCATGACAACATATTTTGTATTTTATAACCATACCTAATGTCTGAAAGAAAGCAACAAACATTGCCATAGAGACAAGCCTGCTTTTCGACTTCCATATTTATCTTGCACATTTCTTCTTATACCACTGTCTTTACAAGACATGACATAGGGATATATGCACAGTTTGGTGTCCATGACAACATATTTTGTATTTTATAACCAAACCTAATGTCTGAAAGAAAGCAACAAACACTGCCATAGAGACAAACCTGCTTTTCGACTTCCATATTTATCTTGCATATTTCTTCTTATACCACTATCTATACAAGACATGACATAGGGATATATGCACAGTTTGGTATCCATGACAACATATTTTGTATTTTATAACCATACCTAATGTCTGAAAGAAAGCAACAAACATTGCTATAGAAACAAGCCTGCTTTTCGACTTCCATATTTATCTTGCACATTTCTTCTTATACCACTGTCTATACAAGACATGACATAGGGATATATGCACAGTTTGGTGTCCATGACTACATATTTTGTATTTTATAGACATACCTAATGTCTGAAAGCATTGCCATAGAGACAAGCCTGCTTTTTGACCCCTGTATTTATCTTGCACATTTCTTCTTATACCACTGTCTATACAAGACATGACATAGGGATATATGCACAGTTTGGTGTCCATGACTACATATTTTGTATTTTATAGACATACTTAATGTCTGAAAGCATTGCCATAGAGACAAGTCTGCTTTTTGACCCCTGTATTTATCTTGCACATTTCTTCTTATACCACTGTCTATACAAGACATGACATAGGGATATATGCACAGTTTGGTGTCCATGACAACATATTTTGTATTTTATAACCATACCTAATGTCTGAAAGAAAGCAACAAACATTGCCATAGAGACAAGCCTGCTTTTCGACTTCCATAATTATCTTGCACATTTCTTCTTATACCACTGTCTATACAAGACATGACATAGGGATATATGCACAGTTTGGTATCCATGACAGCATATTTTATTTTTTATAGACATACTTAATGTCTGAAAGCATTGCCATAGAGACAAGTCTGCTTTTCGACTTCCATATTTATCTTGCACATTTCTTCTTATACCACTGTCTATACAAGACATGACATAGGGATACATGCACAGTTTGGTATCCATGACAACATATTTTGTATTTTATAACCATACCTAATGTCTGAAAGAAAGCAATAAACATTGCCATAGAGACAAGCCTGCTTTTCAACTTCCATATTTATCTTGCACATTTCTTCTTATACCACTGTCTATACAAGACATGACATAGGGATATATGCACAGTTTGGTATCCATGACAGCATATTTTGTATTTTATAGACATACCTAATGTCTGAAAGAAAGCAACAAACATTGCCATAGAGACAAGCCTGCTATTCGACTTCCATATTTATCTTGCATATTTCTTCTTATACCACTGTCTATACAAGACATGACATAGGGATATATGCACAGTTTGGTGTCCATGACAACATATTTTGTATTTTATAACCATACCTAATGTCTGAAAGAAAGCAACAAACATTGCCATAGAGACAAGCCTGCTTTTCGACTTCCATATTTATCTTGCACATTTCTTCTTATACCACTGTCTATATAAGACATGACATAGGGATATATGCACAGTTTGGTATCCATGACAAAATATTTTGTGTTTTATAGACATACTTAAAGTCTGAAAGAAAGCAACAAACATTGCCATAGAGACAAGCCTGCTTTTCAACTTCCATATTTATCTTGCATATTTCTTCTTATACCACTGTCTATACAAGACATAAGGATATATGCACAGTTTGGCATCCATGACAACATATTTTGTGTTTTATAGATATATTTGAAGTCGAAAAATACAAAACAATAAACTCTGTCACAGAACAAGCCTGCTTTTTAACTTTTAACCCTTTACCCCATAGATACGCGTTTTCCGGCACCAATCACAGAAGGCCTTTGAAAACAGTGTAGGAAGAGTTCAGATTGCTCGTGATGAGCAATCTGAACACTTCCTGCACTGTTTTCCACTCTGTCAGTTAATATAAACATAATTCACCCATTGCTGATACGTGGTGAACTAATGCTTTCAATATTAGAGGTGTCCAAAGGCGTCTATATGAAGTAAAGGGTTAAGCTTGCAAATTACTTATATATATAAAATATCTAAAAAGTTTGTTTGTTTGAATATTTAGCATCATTAATGCCATTGATGGCTAACACGTAGTCAGTTTGAAGTTTGTGTGGTTATAGTCTTTTAGATGGCAGAAACAACATTATATTCTCATTTTGTTTTGTAATTTTTATGTGTCTAGCTCGAGTTTTTAAAACAATAGAAGGGCTAATGCACTGGCCTTGGATTCACCATTACAGGTAAATATGTGACGGCAAGTCGACTGATCAAAGACATAATATGAAATGTAACCTGAAGTATTTAGTACCAACATGAAGAAGTCTTTTGACAGAAGCGAGATGACTGTGAGAGCGGATCATTATTTCCTGTCCTTACCTTGGCTTGCTCTGCGAATCTCTCCCTCTGTATTACAGGGTCGTTTAACTCTGTGTATGCATTACATATCTCCTTCTTACACACAAATAATTCAAATCTTTCTGTCAATCCGGGTTTGGATCTGTGCCTGGAACAAACAAAATAATTTGTATCACACAGTGATTCAGTTTGAAAGAATAAGTTAGTGGAGGCCAAAATGGCCAATAAAATTTATTACAAATATGACATCAACCCGCAGAATTCAGCTTTCATAAAATAAGATTCATTTCAGAGGCACATGGTCCTTATATGGTCTGTTATAGCTATTTCCCCGTAACTCTGCTGACTTTATTCACTTTACCAATGCCTTATCACAGCAAATGATAGACCACGTTATCTACTCAAGAAATTTCACGAAGTATATATATCAAGCTTTGACAGAGCAGATACGTTTACAGATCCTCAGCTATGGATAAGATTTTATAGAAATGCCCATATTAAATTCTGTAACATACATGTAATATTCTCTACTGCGACATGCACATAACTATTATTTCCTATAGTTTGTCGGATTGTGTTAAATGCTAAATTGTTCGACAAAAAAAAAAAAAGAAACAAGTAATGCAAAGTCCATTGTGACAAAAAAAATCTAAAGTAGGACAATGCATCAGCAATGAAAATTAATCTGAAACAAACATCCACATCAGGGCAGGAAAATTCCGCTCGTCCACCTTGTGCAGGATGAATAAGTTTTCCTGTCTGGTCTACCTATTAGACGAGTGAAAAGTTTGACAAGCTAAATTCAGTGTTCTCCCCTCCCCTCCCCTCCCCTCCCTCTCTGATATCAGTTATAAGTATTATTTCTTTGTTATTAATCATTATAATTTGACAGATCTCACGTATTTAAACTGTAACATGACAGTATGCAGTTAAATTTAGTGAATAGCAAATTAGCGACGCCAACTTTTCATGATATAAAGGATCTTGCATTCATTCAATACAATTTGTTGTAATTGTAAATGATACACTCACTGTGTTCTGATAATATCTATTGTGTGCGTCATCTTCAGTTACATTGGTTTGTAAAATGGCATGTATGTATGCAAACCTTTAAATGCGTCTTTATTTTTGAGAGAGATTTTGTAAATGATTGAAGTGCATTCTATTTTGTATATTTGTGGTAATCTGAGACAAAATTGTCAATCGTATTTAAATTTCGTCTTTCTGTCAATAAGTTAGGAAGAAAAATATTTAGTTTAATTTGTATTGCTCATATTTTAGATCTAGCGTAACCTCACTTGTTTGAAGACTGTTAATAATGTCTCAATTACACCTAACTTTTAAAGATTAATAGCTTCATATGCTTAAATATATCCATGGTGTAAAGTTAGAACTTATAGACTTAAACTTCAAAGGTTTATATATATATATATATATATATATAATGATTTGTTGTTGTTGTGTGGTGTTTAGCGTCACATCATGTTAACAGTGGCTCTTTTCAGTTGAGTCATCGAAAACATGTACAACATACAGGTTGAGATAACAACAGATCTATTGGACATTCTGAAGCCTAGTTCTTCTTAAATATCGCGTTATAACTAGTGATAACAATATATGTAGTATTTAACATTTTACCATGTAGTAGCATAATAGCTCTCTGTTCAAAGTTCAGTAGACAGTCAGTTCAAAGTTCAGCATACAGTCACGTGATATGGGTATGTAAATGTTTACGATTCTAGTAGCTATGGGACAAAACTAAACCTTACTGCGCAAATGTTTGGAGGGTGGGTATGATCATACGATATTGAATAAGCGTTGTACGTTTTTCGTGAGAAACAAAAAGCAAGGTCTGGACATGTTCATTAAGGCAATAAATTCCAAAACATAAGTAGCTATTGATTTAATTTCAATTAGAAAATATACAGGACAGGGTCATGAGATAGCTAAAAAAACTAACTGAAATTTTATAACAAAACAAATGGCTTTTTGATAAGATGAGATGATCATGGACACAATGAACAGAATAGAGAATATTTAATATGAGTATTTCAAAAGTGTACAATTTTGAGAGTGTATCTATACTTCGTATTTAAATTTTGTATGCAATATCTCATGTTGAAAATATAAATTTATCTTAAAATGATGTGTGTTTTTCTCAAAGACAAATAGATTACTGTATTCATTACCATCTTAGATAAATACAAATATTCTTTATTTACAGTTTATTTACAGATGCATAATTAAAAAAAGTATTGAGCCGGATGGACCATGCTAATGGGACCGTATTCTCCATGGCCGTTTTGGAGTGGGGCCGGATTTTCCAGGTTTTCATAATAGCAATGACTGGAAGGAAACAATTGCTTAGCCCTGAAGCGGTTACTTAGGCAATTAGATATATCGTAGTGTATAAGTAAGGGCATAAGTAAACAAAACAACAAAATCGTTATGGGTTTTCTCAGCATCAGATTTCCATAAAGCTAGGATAAAGTCAACACTTTAAACAGTATATTTTTAACATAAATTAAAGCATTTTCGTTCATTGTAAATTGAATTTTTCAATATTATTTAAACAATTCTATCAATGTTCCTGCAATGGTTTTGTTTCAATTTAGTTTATATAAGTTGGATTGAAAAATTTTTTAAATTAAGGCTACACCAAATGCTATATATATGGTAGTAACTTACCATTTAGCTAAAGGACTCATGACCTGAGGATGGTCAATGATGAAGGTTGGACTGGTACAAAACTCTTCAATATAATCACCAACGAGCTGAAAATATCAAACACATATTATTATTGTCTTACTACAGATCCCAACATATTAATTCGATTAAATCAATCTTGTGTCCAATGGCAAGACATCTCATCCTTCATCATTTGTAAGACCAGGCTTAACTTGTATGTCAGAAATTTTTCACAATTTTGGCACTAGATTTTCCCAATTTTAATACCAGGTAAGTTACAAATCTTTTTATCACCTGTTATGTTGTTGCCATGGCCTTTACATGTACACTTGGAACCCATTAATCTCAGGCTCCACAGAATGGAACTGCGATATACATGAACCGCGTCATAGAGAGAATACCTTGAAAAAGTCGTAGTTGGTTACTCACACATATTATGCCACCTGACATTAACTGAATGGTATTGTTTACATTTTAATGTGATATAACATGTATTTAGCTATAACAGGTACACTTAGATATGTATAAATTAAATAAAAAGAAAAACATATACATGTTTTGATAAAACTAAAATTGGCAACCATTGCCGTGTAACCTTGTTGTAAAAAAACGTTGTTTACCTTGTCCAATAATCTGGCTGATGTTCGAGGTGCCTTGCAGTCAACATTGTGCTTCACACATAGGTCATCTAAAAACTTCCTAACCTCTGAAAAAGTATAGAAAAAAAACACTATTATACAAGTAAATTAAATTTAGGGATTCAACAAATATTTAAAAGTCCAGACAATATGCACATTTCTACTTAATACTGATGTATACCAAGTTTCACTTGAATACCATGTAAACTGTAGGTGTTGAAATCACAAGATACAGATGTAGTTATACTACTATGTTGTTTTATTGTTAAGTTAAAAGAAAACGTGACTAAGTCACTTAATAAAAAAAAGAAGAAACCCAAAAGGTCCCTGAGGATGCTCTACTTGCTTATAGTGACTGTAGTATTTTTAGAGTATTCCAAGTCCCTTTACAGGGCACCTATATATACTAGACCCTTGATATGTACAAACTAACAAAATTATTCAAAGACATAATTTATATAAAATATGAACACATTTATCGGACCGATTGTTGACAGAGAAAAAGATACATATTAAAATTCTCAATTTTAACCGTTATGGGCCATTATGAAAATTCAATCCTTCTCACTGAACCATCATATCTTATAAATTTGCAACGAATGGATGATGCTTTAGATCTCCACTCCAGTTTCATGATATTTTTGAATATGTGGATAAAAAAACACTAGCCAATTGATTTATGTAAAGTTCAATCTTATTTTATTCTATATCTGCATTATGTAGATACATAATTCCTAAAATAGTGAGAGAACTAGACTAAACAACAGAACGGACACTCCCTCACCTGGCGTGTTAAGATCAGATGGATTAGGGAACTTGACGTCAAGTTTCTTTTCCAGCTCAGTGATCATGCTGACGCGTCTGAACGGTGGTGAGAAGTCGACATCCCACTCAGGACCATCTGGCCCTTCAGGATGGTATTTTACCTGGTATCCGCCGGTAATCTGCTTCACCATACCTGTACAAGTAAATGAGTCGAATTACTCATTCCATTCTAAACTGTTACATCAATTCACTTGCTGCTTAATATACATTACAACAAAGAAATCTTATAGTTTTATATGTATAATTCTGCATATACCTTATCACTCCCATAACAGGTCATATATTATATACAGGTTAATCCAAAAACAATAAGACCAACTTGTTTGAATCACCTTGAGGAAACATTATCTGCACTTGCAAATATGTTTCTATTCCATACGATCAATAACCCTCGAATTTTAAATCACAAGCTTATTTCTTGTTGGTTTTTTTTCATAGAACAAACAAAGATCTTGCTTATTATATTTGAAAATTTGAAAATTTTGACAAAATTGAATTGCATGGATGAATCATGCATTAAATATTGTTGAGACAATAAAAAAGATGATCCTTATATCTGAGGTTTGCGTTATACACTGCACTGGTAAAAATGTAATCATATTTACACCAATTTATTTGAGCGTGATTGCAAAGAAATCTCTTGAGTTTAACTGAACTGCTCTCAAGACCGCTTCCTGGGTAGAACCAGTACGAATCATTTGTTATTATAAACTGCCATCTGTCCAGCATGATTTACCAGCTAACATGGTTTCTGTTATGGACATCAAATCTTCATAATCAGCATATGCCATATAGAATTCCATGGTTGTGAACTCTGGATTGTGTGTCATATCAATGCCTTCATTCCTGAACTGTCTGCCGATCTCATATACACGATCTAGCCCACCTACCACCAACATCTGCAATTATAAACATTTAATGTCAATAATGTATAGTACAACAAGAAAAAACAGTCAAATATCAAAAGGGTATGATTTCATAGCTCTTCATTAATCATTTGAAGTAATACCTGGTGATATTATCAAACTTTGATAATGTCTTTTTTTTTACAGTTTTTTTTTATAAATTACACTGAAACATGCTACCACAGTCCAAAATGATATACATGTGATTTTGATGACACAATGACAAAAAGAAGTTTTAAATAATTAATGGGAACTGTATTTTCTCAAGTGGGAGATATGAATTATAATATTATCGAACAGTGTTCTGTTAAATTAGTATTTACAATGGTGTACTTCAGTAAGGGCTTTTCCAGAATTAAATGTATGGGGGGGTCGGACGGCAGTATAATTAAAATTTTATGCCTGGTGGGTGTTTTCATAAAAAAAAATGATGCCTTGCGGGGTAAAAGCTTATTAAAATTTTATGCCTTGCCGGTATTTCCGTCTCTGAACCGAATTTTTTCTTCAATACCGTTTTTCTTCTCGAAATTTTATACATTTTCTGCCCAAATATTTCCTCCCGTCGTATACAAAAACATAAAATTGTCCTTCCCCTGTCCTTCCCCATGTACCGCACCGAGTCAACATCCCGCAGCGTCTAGATTTCGGCGAGCGTCTTATCTTTATCGCAGCAGAAACTGCAGGTCTTTTAAATTTACCTTAATTAGACCTTTATGTTTGCCACTGACACGCGTGTTGTAACGATTGTAATACACAACCTCCAGACATCATGACCAAGTGAACGTTTTACGCGACTACACAGTTGGACACTCGATACACTGGTGATGTTAATATTAGAAATTGTCTTCAATTAACTTTTTCATCTCAAACTGATTGATCTTTTTTGTTAAGACCGCCATAATATAATTACATCACCCGACAACAACATATGATTTAATTTGTTTGTTTGAAATAAAGTAAAATTATCTACCTTCTGACTTCCCGAAAAGGGACAAGAAACATACTCTTAGTCGTGAATAAATTATTAACACGGAAATGTACGAGCTAATCAGATGGCGGAATACACGTCTACTTTATTAAATTGATGCCGAGATGCCGTGTCACAAAATTATCACCTCAAGTAAATTTTATCAATATTTGACGTATGGGATATGTTTACAAATACTCCAATACGGATATGAATATACAGACGTGTATATTATTAAATTCCGCAAAAACTATGATACAACTCTACGGCGGGATTGCTATAATTATATGCATATCCGCGCTGTTGGTCAGATAGTGTAAAACACTAATTTATTCGGCACAAAAAGAAACCCCAAGAAATGCAAAGTCTATTGTGACAACAAATCTAAATTAAGACATTGCGTTAGCAGTGAAAATAAAATCAACATTCTCAGATATGTCATCCCATACCCTATACACCTCATTCTTACCCCAGTGTCTGAAAAAATCATGGCGAAAGCAGATGTTTCTTAACGGTCGTACAAAAACATAAATTGGACTGTGAAATTGTCTTTGAGCATCCATAACCGGATTGTTTGCCTTCGGGTGTGCGAAATGAGGTCAAATTAGATTAAACCTTTATCGATAGTAGGGAGTAAATAACATGTATCATAATAATGTTTGTTCCACTGTCAGAGTGACGTCATCGGACATTGGCACAAGGCGTTAATGAAAGGGACAGCGTGTTCATTCTGTGCATAAATTTAGGCATGTGTAGCATAACTCTCTCTACGGATCTTATCAATTTAATAGTAATTCTTTTTTAAGAAATTAGTTTACTGAAAATAAACATTTTAGAAGACAACTAGTTACAAACAAACACTAACCTTTAATTATTATTATAATGTGTTTTTTTTCTCGTTTTTATCTATAGTGCCCCTTTATTTAATTCTCGACCTGAGGTAATTTGTGACGTAATCACTTGCATATCGGCATTAGATCAAAGTGTAACTTCGGCGTACTTCAAAGAATGTAGGCAACCGTCCAGACTGGTAATTTTGGAAGCGTTACAGTAAGAAAACATTAGAAAGGGGATTTTGGCCTCTTTTTTATTTTGGTGGTATTTTATCTAATTATAATTTTATGCATGGTGGTATATATCACAATTAAATTTTATGCTCTGTGGGTAAAAAAATTAAGTGCCGTCCGACCCCCCCCCATACATTTAATTCTGGAAAAGCCCTAAGCTGCTAAGAACAGACAACATACCTTCAGATACAACTCTGGAGCGACCCTCATGTACAAGTCCATGTTGAGGTCATTGTGGTGCGTGATAAAAGGCTTGGCTGTGGCACCACCTGGTATCATGTTCATCATCGGTGTCTCCACCTGTAGTCATTCAATATCAAAACTGTGGTAACTTCTCTATTACAAACAAAGTTAAAGTGACATTTAAAGAGGAAGGTGGTTTAATCAAAATTCCAAAACATTATAATTTATAAATGGCATCTAATTTCATTAGTGGAGGACAACCAGACGATTATAAATTGAATAAAGACCTCTCCAAAAGTATATGAAACATTTTCATGTTTAAAAATATAGTCTGAGCTAGACTGGACATACACTCCGTCAGAGGAGAGATTATTTCTCTTCAAACATGATCTTTAGATTACTTTAACACAGAAGACTGATTTTTTACCTGGGCTGCATTCAGTTTGCTTAAACGTTTAATTTGTTTGCAAACGTTTGATAATAGAAGTGAACAGAACAACATACTAGCTATAAATGTTAGCTAATAGATTAAACACCTCCGCAAGCTATTTTCTTGTGTTTAATACCATGATTTAATTGGAAGTGGACAGACAATGCAGAGTAGGCTGATTTCCATTTACTTTTCGTCCGTTAGGTCACCGTTTGCATTATTTAACAGAGTAAACATGTTTAACCATGCTGAACGCAGTCCTGTAACTTCTTTATACTGCATGAACGAGTAAAATATGATTTATAGTAGTTATTATGTTCAGGGCTCGAATTTAAGCACTCGCCACTCGCAAAATGCGAGCTGTATTTTGAAACTGCGAGTTGAAATTACTTAAGCTGGCATTTTTTTGCGAGTGGATTTCAAGTTGAGAAAATTACTTATTATATTCATTTTATTGATCTTTGAAAATAAACAAGTATTATCCTGATAAAAATAACGAGTTCTTGTCAATTTTACCCAATTTCTTTTGCTTCTCGTGCCAAATTACCCCCCAGCAGCACGATTGTCAATGACATGTATTAAATATTTATATGAAAGACTGCATCCAATTGTTTTTGATCTCGAGTTCATTCTGCCAAAAGGAAGTAAAGTTAAAACCCGTCAACAACATAATGAGTAGACTGCGTCTAGTTTGATCGATCTCGCATTCACTCTATAAAATAAAAGTAAAGTTGAAACCCGTCAAATTTATTGTTTACATATTTTGTCAGCTGTTAAAATAACATTTTTTTCTCCATTGAACCGATGAATGAAAGGAGTCCCAACAAGAAAAAAGAGAAATAATCCTTCTGTTAATAGTGTAATGAAATGGGAGCGACAGTTCAACATTAACACATGTTAAACAATCGTCCTTGGCCAGATCTAATTTTAAAACGAATGGCCATTGGCTATATTAATTCTATAAGTAGAAATGTGTGTATGTTTCAAGCTCAGTCTCTGTACACTTGTTATTGTTGAATCCATGATTCATATTTTTGTTTAGTTAAAAGTGTTTATTTATGATATATCATTGTATGCATTTATTTATGGTAGAATAATAAAAAATAAAGACAATTTTATATTTTAAACTATTTTGTTTCGTGAAGTACTGCTTTGAATTGTACCTTAACATATATAATAACCTTGATACCATTGTCTATAAAACAAATACAAGCTAATAATGCATTTTAAATAACACGCGGGCTTTGAAACAATTAATTTTGGGTTTATTAAGACATTTAGAACTACAAGTTTCTGCGAAAATTGATTTGGCTAGTTAGTTTCAAATGTGGCCAGTTGAAATTTTAGGCACTGGCCAAAATTGCCAGTGCACTAAAAAGTTAAATTCTAGCCCTGATGTTATCTCTATAGTAATAGGAATCATATCCCAGAGCTTTAGTATAAATAAAACAAGAACAATTAGTATTATTCCCTGTTATAAGCAGGTATCAAATATCCCAGAAATGGTTTCCTTATAGAAATAACAAAATGGTCATCAAATAGGAATAACTCATCCGAAATGCTTTTCTTTATAGAAATGACTATCAAATTCAAAGTGGTTATCTTATAGATTGACTTATCCAAAACTGTTGCTTTCTTTATAAAACTGACTCATCCAAAATGTTTTTTTAATAGGAATAATTTTTTAAAAAGTTTGTCTTAACACAAGATTGACTGATTGATTGATTGATTGATTGAATACTTAGTGTCATTTTTATGTCATAGAGGGCTAATAGTCGTTCAGTTAACCTAACCACTGTTTCCTGGGATTAACCAGTACTCGAGCACACCTCATCTCTGCAAGTAATTGATAACTTTCCAACTTGAATCAGTGATGAGAGACGAATGATAATGAGACACAATTTCGTATATATATCAATCATCATGGAGACTGTTGCCAGGCGGCGGATTCGAACTCACGACCCCTGGATTAATAGTCAGACGTGTAACCGACTTAGCTACTAGGGCCCGGCCTTAACACAAGAAATATATGTTATTATTACATGCTTCTAAAATCCACAATATATTTATTTTTTATGAATGGGGTTTAACACCATTTTCAACACCTTTCAGGTTATATAAAGGTATATCCAGTTTTACTGATGGAGGAAGACCTCAGACTGAGTAGAACCACCGCTCTTCCGCAAGTTACAGGAAACTTTGTCACATAAAGTGTTTGAAGCGAGCAGGACTCGAACCTACGACCTTAGCGGTGAGAGGTAAGTGATCTTGAAATGGAACCTTAACCCAGTCGGCCACGGAGGACCCTTAACCCACAATAAAATAAAACCTACTATTAAATAACAGTTATAACTATTGCATTTAATGCTTAAAGGGAGTATATCAGGGAAAAATGCTAAAAATGTCTTAAAAAATAAAATTATTTTTAATAAAGATAAAAAGCATCTCATTATCATTAATAAATGAAATCTGAATGGTTGGGTATATCAAATCCACCACAACGTGACAAAATCAACATTTCAATTGGAGCGGTAAACTTGAAATGGAATCCCAATTCCAAAAATAGACAACAATACTGCTTGGTATTGTCACATTGTCATTAGAACTTCTTTTTTAGATGAAACAATTTTTACGTGTGAACCTATATGATGGATCAATTTGAAATCAAAATGAAAAAACTCATTTAAAACGTCACAAAATATGTTGCAATTTTAAGCGGAAAATCTATTTGAGTCTAACTTAGGCACGTAGTCCAAGTTCTGAAACCCCTTTTCAATATTTTATTGAAGAATGTTTAAATAGATATCCTTTTGGTATTGCGGGATCAATGAATATATAAAGGCATAATCTAATGGAAAAAATGTTTATAGCAAATTTCAATTTTTTTAAAAATCCTGATAAATTCCCTATAAGATGATATTTGAATTTGTCTAGCATAAAATTAACTTTCTAATGTCTACATCTTCTATTACCTCTAAAAATCCTAGCTGATCCATAAACCGCCGTAGATAGTTGACTATCTTTGCCCTCACAACAAACTTATTCCGTGTTGTTTCGTTTATTATCAAATCTAAATATCTTTGTCTAAATCTGGTCTCCTGAAACATTAAAACAACACTGGTTAGAAATGGTTAATGGTTTGCAACTTTCCTCAAGGATAAAATTTGACTGTCTACTCATCATACATAACAATCAGCCTCATAAAAATTCTACTTTTTCATTTCACTTCTGGTCTAACTAACAACAAAAAAATCAATTTTTTTGTACAAACTCTAAACATAAAATTAGGGAAAGAAATTTCAAACATTTTTTGAAAAATAATTGTTAAAATTATTTGTTTCAATCTGTCAATATATCAAATGCCTATTTAGTCTACACTAAATATATCTTTGCTTGAATTTTAAGTATGCTCAAAGCCAACATGAATTGTTTTTGAGTATGTTACCTGGGAAGAACCAGTAACGAGTTTTTTTGAGGCCACAGAATCTAGTCTGTAATCAAAACAGAGATCTTTGGCAAGAGTGGCCAACATTCTGAATTTAGATCCCTGTATTCAATACAACCTAACAAGTACATGCATGAAATGAATTTTTGAGTTTTAAAGTTCTTGGAAGTTATTTTTTATGAAGACTATTTTTTTTTTTTAAATAATATATATATTACAATGCCATTTCACTATTGAATTTGAAAGCTGTCTAGTAATGGCAAACTTAAATCAATGCAACCAAATTTTGAATATATATCCAATTATACAGGTGAATTTTATCAAATATTTTTCTCCCATACAGTAATGTTATTTTGTGTGTGTGTGTGCGTGTGTGTGCATCAAAGAGATAACAAGAGTTGTCAAAAGACAACGAATCTCGCCTCTGGGTGTCTATTAAAGTTCAAAAAGGGCCACAACGTGCCAAAATGCAATCCAGAGTTATGGTTCTTATCTGTGTGTGTTCCATTGATGATGGTGAACATACATGCGAAGTTTCATTCACATCCAATGAGTGGTTGCATAGATATCTTAAACTTAAACGCAAAAGTTTAACCTGGGTGTCTACAGACGCCGCTGCCACTGGGGTCATGGCAATAGCTCTCCTTGGACTTTGTCCCGGCGAGCTAAAAAAATTTCTTACAATAGGTCAATACAAGCCATTGATTAACCTCTGTTGTATTCTTTGTAATATGAAATTTGAGTAATTCACAACAGTTTTTGATGACAAAAATTTTTAATTTTTCTGTACCAATTCTTCTCTGAATATGTATACTTACTTTGTCTTTGACACCAAAATGTAGTGTTGGCAGCTGATGTAAACAGGGCGATAACAAAACCATCTTTGTTGGTATTATGCTCAACTCTCCTTTCTTTGTCTTGCCTTAAAAATGCAGAAACATAAATATTCATCAAAAATAAAGTTTTCATCGATAAAATTAAGTAGAAACTAAATATTTACTTTCATCATGTGCATGTAACCCAGAGTCACCTTTAAATATATTAATTTAACATGGTAACATAATCAAAATAACAGCGAGTCATTTGAACGAAATCTGTCATAAAATTTATGCTTCTGGGCATTTTGTTAACTTAACTCAGTTTCATTCTAACTGCATGTGGATACTTCAAAGATAGTTTAAAATTAGTTAATTTTTATATACATTTAGCGGGTAGAAATACCGCGATATCAAACCAGTTGTACTATTGATAATCAGTTTTTTTGGAGTGTATCCAAATATCATAAGTAAATTATCTTCCCATCACCAGTTACAGTGAATTTGATATATATATATGTGTGCTTAAAGCAGTCCCAAGCCCTCTTCCTGTGTAATGGACCCATCAAATAAACTTCATCTCAACAGCTTAAATGTTCTTCAATTATTAGTTACTTATTACCTTGACCCAATATATCAGAAGTTATATTATACAAGAGTTGTCAGATGACAACAAAGCTCGTCTCTGGGTGTCTAAGTCCAAAAAGGGCCATCACTGTGCCAAAATGCAATCCAGAGTTATGGTTATTGTCTGTGTGTGTTCCATTGATGATGGTGTACACACTTGCAAAGTTTCATTTACATCCAATGAGTGGTTGCATTGATATCTTAAAACCTAAACGCAAAAGTTTAACCTGGGTGCTCTACAAATGGCGCCACCGCCGCAGAGGTCATGGCAATAGCTCTCGTTGGACTTCGTCCCAGCGAGCTAAAAAAACCGCCTCAAATTTAACTAATGATCAGAGAACTAATTAATACTACACAATGCAACATTAAATGTAAGTCTGTATTCAAATTGTTAATGTACAAGTTGCAGCAGTCACCTGGTTTTCCTTCTATCCCAACTATGTCACCTCTTTTCACCTTTTCTATGATCTTGAGAAATTCATCCTCTGATGTGTAAAATCTAAATAAAGAACAGTTCTATTAAGATCATTGTGACTTGCTAATCAATTAATAAAACAATAATAGGTAATCTTCATAGATATTAATCTGGCCAAATCTGACAGTAAAAAAACAACAAACATTTAACAAAACAGGGCAATTAAGAAATGGAATACAGGCATATACATTTCTTTACTTTGCTTAGACTTAAACTTAAAACCACCTACATCTAAGCTAAATAAAAATAGATTTGCTTCGTTTCATCCAGAAAGTAAAAAAAAAAATTAAAAAGTAATTTTATGAGACTTTTGTTCACAAATTGTTTTTTCCGCCCTGAATATGGTACTTGCAATAAACTGTTGAAATTAACGTATTATTATCAAGATACAGGCAGTGCTCTAGATAAGCTTTTCTTCAAATGAGTATTTTACTCCTTAAATTAGTATGCAATGCTTATTTTCAAAATGTTAAGGGTTAAAAATGAAAATTTTCATGGAATTGCCATTTAAAACAAATCAATCAACACTGAAATTGCGAATAACCAATGTTTGTTTATCCCTTAATTTAAATTTCAATACTTCAATACCCCTAAATAGTGCTTACTTGGAGCACTGTACAGTGTTCATATTTTTCAAATTCAATATTTGCAGGTCCTTTTATAACTGGCAAATTCTAAATATTACTGGCTAAAAATAGTTAAATTAACTGGCACAATGCTAGTTAACTGGTTCAAATTTGAGCCCAAATTATTAATTAATTTCAAACATGCATTGGCCAGGAAAATAAAGTGATTTTGACATTGAAAGAAAGTTTACTTTGCATTTGCCATTATCTGTATTTTGACAGCATCCGCCCGAAGATCGTAAAACAACAATTTGGCTCCACTTTCTCGCCGTGAATGAATTCTCCCTGAAACAACAGAGAATTAAAATTAATGATTATAGAATTGCTTGCACCCCAATAGGTTCAATCCACAGAGTTAAAAATATTAATGTCAACAGCACCAACAACCATTAATAGTATGTGTCTACATAATCAAATCACTTTTATTACTGTTAGTTTGGAATAAATTCAAGACGGCTACATCAGAACCAAAAGCTACCAATATTTACAGGTAATGGTAGTAGCAACAAGAGGTTTATGTACCTCAATAGTAACAGCTAAAGGTACCAACATTGTCTGTTAAAGTAGAGGAGTAACGATACATCGATGGATCACAATTCACCTTTCCGCCGATGTGTGTATTAAAAAGTTAAATGAAACTTCCAATGTATCGCGATGCAATGACTTCTTTCGACGAAGATGCATCGATACCATTGTCAGATTTCGTGCATCACAATTCCATTCTTGATGAAACATAAAAACTAGCTAATAAAAACCAACAAACAAAAAAGAATGTGTTTTTAAAAAAACAAGACAAATTTTCAGATATATACTGGCTAAACATGTGACGAATATTACGGACAGCATATAATTGTTGTTATCTCCTTCCCATCAGGTACTATCCCACTATATTTATTTCATCATTCGCAGTTATGCAGTGTAATAAGATCTGTTGTTCTCTGTTAATAAAAATACTTTTAAATTGCATACAAGCATAGTTATTACATACACTTTATTAAGACAATTATGGTGATTGCATAAGATACAGTTTAAAAATCAGTATCACGATGTGCATTGCATTGCGACTTAAATATTGCAATACAACTAATGCAGCTAAATGCAATACTGGACCAAGACCCACAGATCCAAGGTAGGAATGCCTTCCACTAGACCATGTACTCCACAGTCTTCAATCAGATGATTGATTGATTGAATATTTAGCGTTATTTTTATGCCATTGAGAGCTAACAGATGATCAGTTAACCTAACTGCTGTTTCCTGGGATTCTGAAAGGTTAACCAGTTCTTTAGCACACCCTATCTTTGCAAGTAACTGATAACTTTCCCACTTGAATCAGAGGTGAGACGAATGAAAATGAGACACAATGTTATATATCAATCATCATGGAGACTGATAGCCGGGCGTGGATTCGAACTCATGACTCCTGGATTGATAGTCAGATGCTTTACCGACTGAGCTTATCAGGCCCGGCTTCCCAATCAGATAAAAAAGCTCACCTGATACGCTGACATGTTCCCCTTCCAATGTAGTTCCATCCGCCAGGCTTTGATATTTTTCTATGAAATCTGGCAGAGACAAACTAACATGGAACTTGTGTGGATAGGGGTGGTCATTATCAGCCTTAAGCTTTGCTACAGCTCTAGATCTCAATTTGAAATATTCCTGAAAA
This sequence comes from Panopea generosa, assembly GCA_029582155.1. Taxonomy (NCBI): domain Eukaryota; kingdom Metazoa; phylum Mollusca; class Bivalvia; order Adapedonta; family Hiatellidae; genus Panopea; species Panopea generosa. The sequence goes on from CM055900.1 coordinate 21,735,353, forward strand.
ATAAATGAGTGTGATACTGATAAAGAAGTTATAAAATACTGTTAAAGCAATAATACACAGTATTGCTGTTAAAGCAATAGCTAATAAGGCCAGAAAGATTAAAACCTGTGTTTTAAGGTAACTTAACCCAAAAAATAGCGTAGACAGGACAATTTTTCTTTTTTTGTAATTTTTGTTTCACTGGAGAAAATGTCATTATAATAAGGAAATTGATTTTAACTTGTTTTTGCCAGGCCCGAATAGCTATCAATCCAGGGGTCGTGAGTTTAAATCCCTGAGTGGCAACAGTTTCTGTGATGGTTGATATACAACATTGTATCTCATTGTTATTCATCTCTCAATGCTGATTCATGTTGGAAAGTTATCAGTTACTTGCAAAGATAGACTGTGCTAGAGTACTGGTTAACCTTCTATTTACTGTTTGAGAAAGTGTTGTAATAAAGTAAATAAACACAACACATTGATGAGCAAAGAATGAATTCTGAACAATAGTTGTCAGAAGAAAAAAAAAGCTTGCCGATGGGATAAAACTCACCACCAATGCAAAGATTGTGATTGGAGGCAAACACCAAAACTTAAACGCAACTAAACTCAAAAGTATAACCTGGGTGTCTACAGATGAAAAATTAAGTATAAAAGGGCCAAAATGCAACCCTGAGTTATGGTTCTTGTCTTTGTGTGTTCCATCAATGATGGTTAACACACATGCGAAGTTTCATTCATATCCAATGAGTGGTTGCATAGATAACTTACACGCAACTAAATGCAAATATTTAACCTGGGTGTCTAAGTCCAAAAAGGGTCATAACTGTGCCAAAATGCAATCCAGAGTTATGGTTATTGTCTCTGTGTGTTCCAATGATGATGGTGAACACACATGCGAAGTTTCATTCACATCCAACGAGTGGTTGCCATATCTTAAAAACTTAAAAGCAAAAGTTCCTGTGTGTCTTCAGATGCCGCCGCCGGGGTCATGGCAATAGCTCTCCTTGGACTTCGTCCTGGCGAGCTAAAAAAGTACTTTTCAATTACTAAACCCTATACCTATAAATAAAATAACACAAAAACTCGTACATTTGGATCAATGTCTTCATCATTTTGTTTGCTTTCTTTCTTTTGTCCAGGTCCATTTTCTTGGGCTTGCTGGGCAGCAGCAGCAGCCAACTTTTCTGCCTTTTCCTTGGCTTTCTTTTCCTCCTTTTGACGTCGCTTTAATTCACTGTTTAACAAAAGAGAATTGTATTAAATATAATTAAAATTAAATTGAATTAAAAAAATAGATGAAATACCATCCTTAAAGTCCTAACTACAATATACAAAACCACATGATGGCTATTGGCGGGTTTGCACAATTCAAATTAGTCAGCTAAATTTTTAAATTTCAGTCATCACAGCATTGTTTTTGCAAAACTTTGGCACACTACCACACTATTGTCAATACATTAATTCATCATTGTTCCTTGTGGCCATCTAATGACCACTTACCTCCTACTGCTCAGGTTGTGAATTCAAGCTTTGTGAGAGAAAGTTTGCCTGTTACTTGCAAAAGGGAGGTGATTCTACTTAGATTCATTCTGAGGTCTTCTTCCACCAATAAAACTGGATATGCCATTATATATAAACTTTCGTGTTGATAATCACATTAAACCCATTCCAACTTTTTATTATGAAATTTTTAGTAAAATATTCTTCATAATTATACCAATGTTAAATGGTAGAGCGCATAGTTCAATGGCAGAGCACTGAACCTCGGATCAGATAAAATAAATAAGTTTAAACTAGATAGCAAGGTCATAAACACTGTGTGGTTCTAAATGAAAATAGTTCAAGATTTTAAATATCATGAGGTTAAATATTTGAAGTGGTAGCATATTTTTCAGTTCTTAATTAAATACACCGAACCTCACAATGTTTAAGACAACTATTCAAATTTTTCTCTTCTTTTTTTTTTTTTAAATACTAATCACATACACTCCAGGTCTTTTGTAATCGTGTGCAGCAGTCACATTTGATTAATTTCAACATTATTTCAATAACCACTCTATACCAATAACAGTATAATACTAGTATGTCTTACATTTGTTTAAATTTTTTAATTAGAAGCTTTTATCTAAATGGATATGAAGTGATCTGTGTATAATAATTAATTCAATATATTCAACTCCTTTGAGAAAGAAGTCAATAACTGGTTATATATATTCAATAAGCAGTTATAGACATTTTTCTCACAAGTGACAATATGTACAGTTTGCATTTATCGATTGTTTAGAACCACAAAGTGAGTAAACCTTACCGATAATCTTTACTACAGTTTGCTGCAGTGTGAAAAGTTTTACGCTGCTGTCTTTGGCATGGTAATGTCCATTTATATCCAATTTTAGAACATACAGCAGAGTTTGCCAATTTGTGAAAAGTTTGCAAGATCCTTGGACACGTTTTGTACAAAATCATTTCTACTGTGTGCACTTATATTTTCATTGAGGTGATGTGCTTCATCTGTTCCTGATACAAGTGTTTTAAACAAAAGTTAAGTCATGCAATATACTCAACTTTGTTCTTAATTTACATTGGATGATTCTTGATAAGAATTGGCCAAGATAACATTCGTTCACCTAATATAAAAGAGGGAAATCCATTTTATTCCAACATGTGTGCGAAGGCCAAGTTAGGAAATCCCTATTCAATATTATATTATTTTGACACGTTTTAATAAATAGATATTTGTGGCAATACAGGGTCATCAGTGAGTATATAGGTATGCTATCTTGAGGGAAAAATCTTTTTGCCTATTTTTCATATAAAATCATGATATACTTTATTTCAAAGCAATTTTTTTTAATAAATTAATTGAATTTAGAGCAATAAATTTTATACATTTTATTGTATTACTCATGTAAATTATTCTTTGTATACTGGTCATACCTAATACCGCAAGTCTAATTTTTTTTTTCAACCATGTAAAGAATGGCGTCAATAATAAACAGTAATAAGGTTACTCAAGTATGTTGAGTAATAAACAGTTGCTGATACGAAATGCAAACAAATGCAGATGCTAATGAAAGTTGGAGCTTAGTGCATGCCTTCCCAGATTGTTTTTATACGGGCATTCAGTGGTAATAGGTATATTGCAGTGTAAGGTATGATTGTGTTACCGGTTTTCGAATCACTTAATAATTGCTGCCTAAAATATTTCAATGCAAAACGGATTTTGACACTAAATGCTTGTATTACAATGTTAAAATAACTATCAAATAATTATTTTCTACCAAAACAATTACAAATACATGCCCATTGACTTCACCATTCACGTTAGATCATGGTGACCCAGTATACGTTCAATAAAATGGCTGCACCTGATATCGAGCACATGATAGGATGATGTAATGTGTCAAACTAAAATGACACATGGCTTCAAAAGCACAAATAAATGAAAGCAGATAAAACTGCATTACCTTTAACATGAATAAATATTTCTCAATAGGTTAATTTCATCATAATATCAATTAACTTAACAGCATGAGGTTTTTAAAAAATTTACTTTTTATTTTTTTTAAAAATCATAGTAACCAAATAAAAACACTGATTTAAAATATATATATCTTCTTTATTATTTGCTACTTTATTATTTATTCTTTATATAACCACCTCTTCTTATCCACTTCTTATAACAAACCTTTTCAACTGTTTGCTTGTTTTTATTCTACATTTAAATGTGGTCCTGTACTAATTTCAATCTCATTCTTAAAAAAAAATCTATAAGAAGGTCACTCGTCCAGAACCTCGATAATTTCTGACATGCACAAGCAAAATATTTTATAACTTTCGACCTTGACCTGTATTGCATCAGTTTTCAGCAGACGTGTATGAAATCGATATTCGTAAACAAACCTAGCATTTGTCGAGGTTTTATGTAAACTGAAAAATGGACCTAGTGAGAAATACATTTTTTCAGGTCTGTACCATAAAATGACTTTCTCACTTCTATCGGAAGCATTATTTTTGATATTTTTCTTTGCATTCAATGACCACATGGATACTGTTTGTAAATATTGCCAATAGTGTAGGAAGTTGAAATACGCATGCGCGATATTCGTAATTATGGGAAGTGATCGATTTCAGGTGACACTTCAAAAACAGGTTACGGCACCATATATATACAGTATACATAATACCGCGATATACCTATTACCGCGAATGCCCGAATAAAAACAATCTAGGAAGACATGCGCAAAACTCCAACTTCCGTTAGCGTCGGCATTTGTTTGCATTTCGTATCGGCAACTGTTTATTACTCAGCATACTTGAGTAACCTTATAACTGTTTATTATTGACGCCATTCCTTAACATGAGTGAAAAAAATTAGACTCGCGGTATTAGGTATGACCAGTATACAAGGGATAAATCTTCAAAAAACGAAAATTTAAAAAACATAAAAAAAGTTTGTATTTCAACACAAGTTACTGACGATTATTTACTGATTAATATCAAATGTATTTTACCTTTTGCTAGTTTCCATTTTCTAAAGTCCTAAATCTTAATTTATAAAATAAAAAGTTATTCAAATTTATATTAGGCACTAGCTATGTGTTCTAGTCTAGTAAGTTGAATCACACTGCCCAAGGTAACAATATGTACGTATTTATATGCAAAATTAAGCCGTTTCATGAAATTGCGTCATACTCTCAAAAAAAAATAGATTTTTCATGAGAATAAACATATAATATACTACCAGATTTATTCAAAATTAGGAATATTGCATCATCTGCTACAACTTTCGTTTTGGGTTGGAGACCGAATAAAAAAACAAGGTAAATGTGATAAGCGTCATTGAAATTACTGAAAGTCAATTGTGAGTTTATATCAATTGGGATGCTATGGTTTAAAATGTTTGAGTTTTGTAGTATATTCAAAACTAGGGTTTTCTCACTTCTTGCTCAACTTCTGTCCACCGGTGTCAGCCATTTTGACCCACGTGCGCCAAATTGAAAGCGAGTCTAACGGTGTCGACGCTATTTGATTCCAATTAATTTTGTTGTTTAATCACAAGTTGTTTCCCTTTGTCCATACATACAGGCTTTAGCAGACGGTCACACAAAGATTGATCAATAATGTAAAATGTTCACTTTCTTTTCAGTGATGTCAGAGGTACTATATTGGGCCAAAAGAACTTGATAAAGTGTTTTAAACAAAGTTTGTGACCATTGTACCTGTGCACCAATTTGTATCAATTAATCAAAATGGCTGTAACAATTAAGTCACTTCTGTAACTCATTTCTCAAGGGAATAATTTATTAACTGCCAGGCACGAAGGAAATTTATACAGTAAAAGATGGTTATAAATATGCATAGATCTCATCCTTTATTGCCCTAACTTTCCTAAAGCAGATGTCGGTCTTGTGTTTAATGTTCATTCATTTGTATAAACTGATTATTTTTGGAACACATTTTATAAAAAAAAATGTTTTTTTTGCATTTTGATAGTGGGAGTAACTTCTTGTCAATATTTCATAGTGTTGCGTGTGATCCATTGGTGACACATTGAACCCAGGATCTGAGGGTTAAATCCTCCTCCACGGTTATGTGTGGTGTATTTGAGCAAGACATATTTTTCTACATATGCTTAGTACTAGATCTACCCAGGAAGACCTTGAGTGTGAGTGTATCCTGAAAAGTAAACTAGTAGTCTACTTGAGCACACCAATCTCTTCAAGTAATTGATTACTTTCCCACATGAATCAGCAATGGGAGAACAATGACAATGAGACAAATGTCATAATTTAAATCATCACAACACTTAACTAGATGGGATCCAAACTCATGACCCCTGGATTGATAGTCAGTCATGCTACAGACTGAGGTTACTGGATCCGACTTAAGTTCACAAAACTGTTACATAATCTTTTATATATATTGCTCCAGGAAGCATATCTGTTTTACAAAGTAGGATGGTAATACAGTGGATAGAGTGTTGGATTCACAGGTTAGAGGTTACTGGTTAAATTTAAGGCTCAACCTATAGGTCTCACAAAAGAACACTTAAGTCCTGTTCTACCCATGTAATTAAGCCAAAGCTATCCATATAAGATGTAAACTTAATATGCAATAAAGCTTAAACATATTAGTATACACTGGCAATGGCATTGTTCTGTTTTCTCACTTTTCGTATGTCACACTTGTCATACTTATCGTATGTCACACTTGTCATATTTTCCATCTCAAACTTTTCGTCGGTCATCATCTGTCACACTTTTTATCCATCACATTTTTTTTGTCTGTTGCACTTGTCTCACTTTTCATCTCTCAAACTTTTATCTGTCACACTTTTCGTTTGTCACACTTTCTGTCTGTCAAACTTTTATTCTGTCACACTTTTCATCTGTCACACTTTTCGTTTGTCACACTTTCCACCTGTCACACTTTCTGTCTGTCACACTTTTCGTTGGTCACACTTTCAATATGTCAAACTTTTCTTCTGTCACACTTTCAATCTGTCACACTTTTATTCTGTCACACTTTTTATCTGTCACACTTTTCATCTGTCACACTTTTCATCTGGCACACTTTTCTTTTGTCACACTTTTCATCTGTCACACTTTTCGTTTGTCACACTTTCCACCTGTCACACTTTCTGTCTGTCACACTTTTCGTTGGTCACACTTTCAATATGTCAAACTTTTCTTCTGTCACACTTTCAATCTGTCACACTTTCTACCTTGTCACACTTTTATTTGTCACACTTTTCAATTGTCACATTTCTGTCTGTCACACTTTCTGTCTGTCACATTTTTCTTCTGTCACACTTTTCTTCTGTCAAACTTTTCATCTGTCAGAATTTTCTTCTGTCACACTTTTTGTCTGTCCTACTTTCTGTCTGTCACACTTTCTGTCTGTCACACTTTTCTTCTGTCACACTTTTCATCTGTCACACTTTTCGTTTGTCACACTTTCCATCTGTCACACTTTTCATCTGTCACACTTTCCTTCTGTAACGATTTCTGTCTGTTACACTATCTGTCTGTCACACTTTCTGTCTGTCACACTTTTCATTTGTCACACTCTGTCAGTCACACTTTTCATCTGTCAGACTTTTAGTTTGTCACACTTTTCTTGTTTCAAACTTTTCATCTGTCACACTTGTCATATTTCTGTTTCCCACTTTTTGTCTGTCATTGTCTGTCACACTTTGTGTCTGTCACACTTTTTGTTTGTCACACTTTACATCTGTCACACTTTCCTTCTGTCACATTTTCTGTCTGTCACACTTTCCTTCTGTCACACTTTCTGTTTGTCACACTTTTCATCTGTCACACTTTTCATTTATCACACTTTTCTTCTGTCACACTTCCTTTCTGTCACAATTTTCATATGTCACACTTTCCATCTGTCACACTTTTCATTTGTCACACTTTTCATTTGTCACACTTTCTGTCTGTCACACTTTTCTTCTGTCACACTTTCTGTCTGTCACACTTTTCATCTGTCACACTTTCTGTGTCACACTTTTCTTCTGTCACACTTTCCATCTGTCACACTTTCTGACTTTCACACTTTCTGTCTGTCACACTTTCTGTCTGTCACACTCATTTGTCACACTTTCTGTCTGTCACACTTTTCATCTGTCACACTTTTGGTTTGTCACACTTTTCTTCTGTCAAACTTTTCATCTGTCTCACTTGTCATGTTTCTGTTTTCAACTTTTTATCTGTCATCGTCTATCACACTTTTCATCCATCACACTTTTGGTCTGTCACACTTTCCATCTGTCACGATTTCTGTCTGTTACACTTTCTGTCTGTCACACTTTCCATCTGTCACACTTTCTGTCTGTCACACTTTCTGTCTGTCACACTTTTCTTCTGTCACGCATTTCATTTGTCACACTTTCCATCTGTCACACTTTCTGTCTGTTGCACTTTCCATCAGTCGCACTTTCTCTCTGTCACACTTTCCTTCTGTCACAATTTTCTTCTGTCACACTTTTCATTTGTTACACTTTTCATCCTTCACGTTTTCCATATGTTGTACTTTCCGTCTGCCACACTTTGATTGTCACATTTTTCATCTGTACATCATTAATTCATCCACTACAATTCATGCAGTTTTAATTAAATATTGGTATACATCATCAAGAACAAGTGGACATATTGTCGAGATGTTCTGGTGCAATAATTTTCTTGTGAATCAATTGAAATATGCAGAACATTGAAGAAAATTTATAAAAGTGAATGTCTGAAGACCATGATAAATCAATTGCTAGATTATAACCCCCGCCCTCCCCCTAATTTTCATGCCACATTTACCCATTTTTATTTTCAAAATCCAAATTGTTGAAATTATGGTTCTGGGAAATCTAATGTCGTCAATAGCCATTTATACTAAACTTATATTTAACTCGATTGCCAAGACGGCCCAGAGCTTACATGAAGCGCTCTCTAGTCTCCCTTCCTTGGTAGAACCAGTATGTAGTGTTGTTTTTTTTAGAGGCATTTGGCCGAGCTGGGGAATCTGATCTGTAACCTCTAGCATCTACTACTCTACCCATTGCACTACCACCCTGCTTGTATTTATATATTTCGCTGGGCTCGATTAGCTCAGTCAGTTACTCTTCTGACTATCAATCCAGGGATCGTGAGTTCGAATCCCCACTTGGCAACAGTCTCCATGATGATTGATATACGACATGGTGTCTCATTATCATTCATCTCTCACTGCTGATTCAAGTGGGAAAGTTATCAGTTACTTGCGGAGATGAGGTATGCTCGAGTACTAGTTAACCTTTCAGGATCCCAGGAGACAGTGGTTAGTTTAACTGAGTGTCTGTTAGCCCTCGATGGCATAAAAATGATGCTAAATATTCAATCAATCAATCAATCAATCAATTGTATTTATATGTCAACTCCAAAAAAAAAAAGGAATTGAATTTAATTGAATCTTCACTGGGATTAAATTGAGTTGGAGAAAAAAAAACAACTTTATCTTGCGCTCCATGAATAATGTTGTTATCAATGAGATGTAAGTAAGAATTGAAGTATGGCAACAATTCAAAGTATCCATGCACTGGTGAATATATTTAGTTTCTGGTTTGTGCACTGTTTGAACTGTTGCTATTTTCATGATCTGTGGCTTTTCTGAAATTATTGAACAAATTGATTACTTAATTAAAATGCTGGTTGTAATTGATTGTTTTTTAGAGGATTAAAATAGCAGTGACTCATTGAATGCTTTGTAATTTACAATCTATTTTTTTTTCACGGATCTAATTATAGGACAAGCTAAAGCATTTTATTGAGATTACATGCATAAATATGCATTTTAAGTGGATGCAGTTTTAAACTGTAATAAAATAATGTAATAACAGTATTAAGCGACAATAAATATTTAATCTGGTTACAACATTAAAATGCAACCAACAGTTTTGGCAAAATTCTTTGAAAAATGAATTGATTGACAGACTATCGAATTAAATCAGTCTGGTTAGGTAAAGTTGGTAGCTCCAGGCTATTGGTAGCTCAAGGTTAGGTAGAGTTGGTAACTCTAGGTAAGCTAGAGTTGGTAGCTGTGGCTGGTAAAGTTGGTAGCTCCAGGCTATTGGTAGCTCAAGGTTAGGTAGAGTTGGTAACTCTAGGTAAGCTAGAGTTGGTAGCTGTGGCTAGGTAGAGTTGGTAGCTCTAGATTAGGTAGAGCTCGTAGCTCTAGGCTAGGTAGAGTTTGTAGCTCTAGGCTAATGGAAGCTCTAAGTTAGGTAGAGTTGGTAACTGTAGGCTAGGTAGAGTTGGTAACTGTAGGCTAGGTAGAGTTGGTAGCTCTAGATTAGGTAGAGTTGGTAGCTCTAGGCTAGGTAGAGTTTGTAGCTCTAGGCTAATGGAAGCTCTAGGTTAGGTAGAGTTGGTAACTCTAGGCTAGGTAGAGTTATTAACTCTAGGCTAATGGAAGCTCTAGGTTAGGTAGAGTTGGTAGCTCTAGGCTATGTAGAGTTGGTAACTCTAGGCTAGGTAGAGTTGGTAGCTCTAGGCTAGGTAGAGTTATTAACTCTAGGCTATTGGTAGAGTTGGTGGCTCGAGGCTATTGGTAGCTTTAGGTTGGGTAGAGTTGGTAGCTCCAGGCTATTGGTAGCTCAAGGTTAAGTAGAGTTGGTAACTCTAGATTAGGTAGAGTTGGTAGCGCTGGCTAGGTAGAGTTGGTAACTCTAGGTTAGGTAGAGTGTGTAGCTGTAGGTTAGGTAGAGTTGGTAACTAAAGGCTAAGTAGAGTTGGTAACTCTAGATTAGGTAGAGTTGGTAGTTCTAGGTTAGGTAGAGTTTGTAGTTCTAGGTTAGGTAGAGGTGGTAGTTCTAGGTTAGGTAGAGTTGGTAACTCTAGGTTAGGTAGAGTTGGTAACTCTAGGCTATTGTAGAGTTGGTAGCTCTAGGTTATTGGTAACTCTAGGTTAGGTAGAGTTGGTAACTCTAGGATATTGGTAGGGTTGGTAACTCTAGGCTATTGGTAGAGTTGGTAACTCTAGGCTATTGGCAACTTTAGGTTAGGTAGAGTTGGTAACTCTAGGCTATTGGTAGAGTTGGTAACTCTAGGCTATTGGTAACTTTAGGTTAGGTAGAGTTGGTAACTCTAGGCTATTGGTAGTGTTGGTAACTCTAGGCAATTGGTAGAGTTGGTAGCTCTAGGTTAGGTAGAGTTGGTAACTCTAGGCTAGGTAGAGTTGGTAACTCTAGGCTAGGTAGAGTTGGTAGCTCTAGGTTAGGTAGAGTTGGTAACTGTAGGTTATTGGTAGAGTTGGTAACTCTAAGTTAGGTAGAGTTTGTAACTCTAGGCTAGTTAGAGTTGGTAGCTCTAGGTTAGGTAGAGTGGGTAGCTCTAGGCTAGGTAGAGTTGGTAATTCTAGGTTAGGTAAAGTTGGTAGCTCTAGGCTAGGTAGAGTTGGTAGCTCTAGGCTAATGTTAGCTTTAGGTTAGGTAGAGTTGGTAACTCTAGGTTAGGTAGAGTTGGTAGCTCTAGGTTAGGTAGAGTTGGTAACTCTAGGTTATTGGTAGAGTTGGTAGCTCTAGGCTAGTTAGAGTTGATAGCTCCAGGCTATTGGTACCTCTAGGTTAGGTAGAGTTGGTAGCTCTAGGTTATTGGTAGAGTTGGTAGCTCTAGGTTATTGTTAGAGTTGGTAACTCTAGGTTAGGTAGAATTGGCAGCTCTAGGCTGTTGGTAGCTCCAGGCTATTGGTAAATGATATTGGGCTATTAAAATGAAAATTGTTTGTTCATTTTGTATAGTGAATGTTAAAATTGAATTAAACTTAAAACAGTGATTTAATTTATGAAAAACAATTAACAGAGTTCATGGTTACAAAAAGATTGATTCATTGTATATTTTTGTAAGTATATAATGTACAGTGAAACCTGTCATAAGCGGCCAGTTGAGGGAAGAAGCATAATTGGCATTTTTAAAACAGGTTGTTGCTTAATACAGAATAATTTGCTCTGAAAGCATAGTAATGGGAAATAGCAAATGTGGCTACTTCTTAAGACAAATGGTTACTATTACAGAGGTGACAACCTGCACTGGCTGAACAGTGAACTTGTGCACATTCCAATCAGTTAAAAATCAAGAAATGATACAATTTGATGATTTCAGTCAAATAATTCTGATTCTGATAGCAGTTGCATGATTTTGATATTTTACATTGATATAAAAATACAAAAAATAATTGTGCTTAGGATGGCATTGGTGGGATTGGTGGGAGGTGGGATAGTAGCAGAACCTGTGAAATTATGATGATATAAGTGTTGTGAGGTGAATCAGATTATCATCACCTGGTTCTTATTTCACAGATGAAACAATTTACCTGACGCAAAAGAGACTATCACACTGGTCACTTGGCGTTGTTTGTTCAAGTAAATACAATATAGTGTCTACCTAGGGATTGTTCTATTGTCTAAGGAAAATGGCACTACTGGAAAAGATATTGATCAATGATTGGATAATCGACTTGTTTGATTGACAATGCGCGTCTGGTTAATTGTTTGAAACAGTGTCAATTTTCAAAATATTGATTGAAAAATTAATGGGATTATTCATCATACTTTTGCCTCATACATATCCAATATATATACTTTTGCCTCATACATATCCAGTATATATACTTTCGCCTCATACATATCCAATAAATATTCATTTGCCTAAAACATATCAGATATATATATATACTTTTGCCTCATACATATCCAATATATATTCCTTTGCCTCATACATATCCGATATATATATATATATATACTTTTGCCTCATACATATCCAATATATATTCATTAGCCTCATACGTTTCCAATATATATTCATTTGCCTCATACATATCTAATATATATATACTTTTGCCTCATACATATCCAATATATATTCATTTGCCTCATACATATCCGATATATATACTTTTGCCTCATACATATCCAATATATATTTATTTGCCTCATACGTTTCCAATATATATTCATTTGCCTCATACATATCCGATATATATATATACCTTTGCCTCATACATATCCAATATATATACTTTTGCCTCATACATATCCAATATATATATACTTTTGCCTCATACATATCCAATATATATTCATTTGTCTCATACTTTTCCAATATATATTCATTTGCTTCATACATATCCGATATATATATACTTTTGCCTCATACATATCCAATATATATACTTTTGCCTCATACATATCCAATATATATTCAATTGCCTCATACATATCCGATATATATATATATATATATATACTTTTGCCTCATTCATATCCAATATATATTCATTTACCTCATACATATCCAAAATATATATTCTTTTGCCTCATACATATCCAATATATATTCTTTTGCAGATGATACTACTTGTGTCTTAAATATTACCCAGGACAGTACCGGTATTGGTGGAACCAGCCTGCCTCAAACAGGTAATCAGTCTTAGCAGATGAGATGATTGCTTTTGGTTAGATCGCATGAGCGATGAACCCTATATAAGGGCTGGTTAAGAAATTGACTCTGGGCACTGCCATATTAAAACATCAGGATCATGTGTTAAAAGCACGGCATTCGATTGAAAGAGGTTGCCATTGCTTTTCAAAACAGTGCATTATGGGAATGTACAAACGGCGATACTAGAACCAGGCCATATGTACCGGCTGACCTGACCACTTTACGGCTGCAAGGAAAATGCAACTGCGGTGTGTGTATTAATTGATTGTGGCATTTTAATGCACTAATTGGAATCATTATGCATTGCATTTGCATATTCAATAAGAAAATATTGAAAAATAAAATAAAAATGCCTTAATTGAAGTCTTGAAACTGATCTTTATCGCTGTTTTTGAACAATGATTTCTCCTGAGTTTATGTTAATCTTTTTCAAATAACCACTTATTCAATCTATTATGATAATATTATGCTGAACCCATAACAATGGAAATAATAACAAAATCAAGCAGCTACAGTTGTTTATTTTACTTGATACAACAGAAATATATTTTCTTAAAAAAACACGATTGAAAAACAAGGTGAGTGTACCGATGTTACGTATTTTCAGCAAGTTGCGAGAATCAGACATATATCCAAACATGCACAAGTTTTGTTTTTAATTGCTCTTTTGATTTTTAAATTTATATCCACAAATTATTTTAAAATATATATGATCACAGTAATAAATAACATAAGATTAAGTACGTTAGAAAATATATAAGGTAAGTTTCAAAACAACTTTTCAAATATGCAAATCGAAATGCATAATGATTGAGATTAGTACATTTAAACATCAAAATTACTATTAAACACACCCAGTTTGCCTTTTCCCTGCATCCAGAGTTTGGCTGTGTCAGCCGGAACCTTGTCGGGATTTGGTATCACCAGTTTATTTAGTACCCTGTGCGAGGTTGTTTTTATTTTTTTTAAATTAAATGTGTTGTTTCACTCAAATTTTGCATCTTTACATCAATAAACAAGCCTATTTCGTATAAACTCAAACATATACATTCATTAAATCTATTTACCACATCTTTTATAAGACCTAACCATTGGATGCTTTTTAAAAGCAGCCAACTTGTTTTAATATATGAAACAAACTTTAACTTGTCAAAGACAATATTGATGGAACCAGCCTGCATCAAACAGGTAACCAGTCTGCAGATGAGATGGATAGAAACAAGTTTTTAGCCAAGACAATATTGACGGAACCTAAGTCTGCATCAAATGGGTTGGAACCAGCCTGCATCAAATGGGTTGGAACCAGCCTGCATCAAATGGGTTGGAACCAGCCTGCATCAAACGGGTTGGAAACCGCCTGCATCAGACGGGTTGGAACCAGCCTGCATCAGATAGATAAACAGTATTTAAACATGCAATTTGTTTATACAGTTGTTTATTTTGCATCTATGTACAAACATATAATATTGTATTAGTAATTTAAATGATTTATATGATAAATAATTGATATTGTTGATTAAAGCATTATTGTAGCCTTGATATGAGGGTCAAGGACTCATATAGAGAAGGAAAAGCAACTGATTTAGATGTTTAATGAACCCTTGTGTATTCACGCAAACTCTCACAAAATCTCATTTTTAAATATCCTAACTTCCATTCATCTCAGAAATACAAATGAAATTTCTTTATTTACACAATGGAATTCACTTACAAAATAAAACCATTCCCAGTACCGGTATATTATGTTTATAATTGTTGAAGTACTTATGATTACAAAATGTGTATACTGCCACCAAAAAATCAATGAAAGTACTAGAATTTTGTAATATTTTAAATTCAAGACCAGTTTACATGTTTTAAAACGTTATAAAACATCTAAGGTTACAAACAGCTTATATTTTATGTAAAAGAAATAAGTTGATTATGAAATTTGTATGATTAATTTACCAAATTATTAATTTTTCACTATTTTATGAACATTTAGTAAGAGAGATGCAAGCTAGCCAGCTTCTATATAAGTCTTTGTCAGAGGTAAATATAGGAATGTCCTGGTTTGGCATGCACCTCTGGTTGCCGGTCAAGGTTTTGGACCATTCTTGTCACACAGCCTAGAGTCCTGTCCCAGTAACTTGGCTCTTCATCTTTGGACCTGCTCTAACCTGTTTATATAATATCAGTTTAATTACCTGCATGATGCTCGGCTCAATCATTGTCATTTAAAATTTAGGCATTATAATTAAGAATGAGTCATGTTTGAACACATAGTGCTGGATAATATTAATTGAGGCATTAAAAGTAAAAATGTGTCGTGTTTGAATACAAAGTGCTAGGTGATATTAATTGAGGCATTAAAAATAAAAATGTGTCTTGTTTGAACACAAAGTGTTGGGTGATATTAATTTAGGTATTAAAAGTAAGAATGTGTCATGTTTGTACACAAAGTACTGCATGCTGGGTAATATTAATTGAGTTGTTTCAAGGAAAGTATGTGATAAATAGCCGGGCCCGATTAGCTCAGTTGTTGGCACGTCTGACTATCAATCCAGAGGGCGTGAGTTTGTATTCCCCGCCCGACCACAATTTCCGTAATGGTTGATAAACAACATTGCATCTCATTATCATTCGTCCAAGTGGGAAAGTTATACATTACTTGTGGAGATGGGGTGTGCTCGAGTACTGGTTAACCTTTCGGGATCCTAGGAAACAGTGGTTAGGTTAACTGATCGTCTGTTAGCCCTCAATGGCATAAAAATGAAGCTAAATATTCAATCAATCAATTAACTGTGTTAGCGTTAAGGTTGAAACCACAAAAATATTTGTAAAAAAAACAACACAATAAAATCAATATCCCATTTGTATCATGTGGGTATGTGTGGTTTAAGTTCTAAATCAGGGATTAATATGATATGTAGACACAACTTAAATGCTGATGCATGCCTGGTGCATGTCTATTAAATTACCGGAACTTGATAAAGACAACATAAATCTTCATACAAACATTTTATTTTCTTATCTTATTAACTTACATGGTATAAATCACATTCTCAGTTGATCAAGCAAATATAAAAAGTGACTACCACGGCATCTGTAGGTGTTAATTTTGATCCACCCTGACAAACAATGAAATCTCTCTTTTTTCCTTATTGCCAAGTTTTTATATAACAGGCAGTATGATTCAAAATGTATATTTAAGGCACACCCATGACCTTGACACCACACCCGTGACCTTAAACGCACACCAACTGAGTTCTGCAAGATTAATTCTAATAAATGAAGGTCCATGTTGCTCTTTTTTATATGCTTCTTGTGGTTTCATCTGCTAACATAAATTATTAAAAGTACCAAAAATATGTTTTTAATCGAATGTTTATTAGATGCTTAATAATGAAAATCTGCATTGTCTTAATTGTTAGAACAATTGATATAAATAAAGTTCGGGATGCAGCTTCCGTGCTTTTCTTGACATGTGAATATTTTGGCTTTTTTTTTTATTTTGGCATAAACGACTCTTTAAAGCAACTATTTTTGTTGTTGTGATTTTGAGACTTTGGTCATTGACTAAAGACTCAGTTTTGTATGATATCATTTTAATAGTTTTATGTTTACCAGCAGTGTCCTTAAGGCCAAAATAAATTTTAAAAAAATGAAAATAATAAAAAAATCCTCCCGCCCTCCCTGTTTTTAAGAAAAATTTGGATGATAATCTAGCAATTAACTTATAATGGCCTTAATGTCGGTATAGCAGAGTGGTTAAGCGCTGTCTTGAGATCCCTTAACTTATACCATACTGCCAAGTCAGCTGCGTCCTACGTTATAAAACTTTTATCCATCAAGGTTTCATGCTCAACTCAAACAAGTTGGCTGCTTTTAAAAAGCATCCAATGGTTAGGTCTTATAAAAGAGGTAGTAAATAGATTTAATGAATGTATATGTCTGAGTTTGTACGAAATAGGCTTGTTTATTGATTGATGTAAAGATGCAAAATTTCAGGAAACAACATACTTATTTTTAAAATAAAAACAACCGCGCACAGGGTACTAAATACACTGGTGATACCAAATCCCGACCAGGTTCCGGCTGACACGGCCAAATTCTGGATGCAGGGAAAAGGCAAATGTGGTGTGCTTAATATTAATTTTGGTGTTTAAATGTACTAATTTCAATCATTGTGCATTTAGATTTGCATATTTAAAAAAATATCTTGAAACTTACCTTATATAATATATTAACATACTAAATGTTATTTTATTTACTACTGTGATCATATATATTTTAAAATAATTTGTGGATATATTATTTTGAAAAAAAAAGCAATTAAAAACAAAATTTCTGCATTTTCGGAGATATGTCTGATTCTTGCAACGCGCTGAAAATATGTAACACCTTGTTTTTCAATAGTGTTTTTTTAAGAAAATATTTTTTTGTTGTATCAAGTTAAATAAACAACTGTATCTGCTTGATTTTGTTATTATTTCCGTTGTTATGAGTCCAGCATATCATAATAGATTGAATAGGTGGTTATTTGAAAAGGATTTACATAAACTATTTTATTTTTCAATATTTTCTTATTGAATATGCAAAGGGCAAAACATAATGATTCCAATTAGTGCATTAAAATGCCACAATCAATTAATACACAGAGCGAAGTTGCATTTTCCTTGCAACCGTAAAGTGGTCAGGTCAGCCAGTACATATGGCCGGGTTTTAGTATCAATTGCGGCTTGTACATTACCATAATGCACTGTTTTGAAAAGCAATGATGACCTCCTTGTATCAAATGTCGTGTTTTTTAACATGTGATCGTGACGTTTCAATATGTCAGCGCCTAAAGGGTTCGGTCGCTCATGCGACTTAACTTAAAATGATTGAAATCATTTATAACAAAAAAATGGAAAATAAGTTTTTAACTCAATCTGCATTTTTTTCTTCTTTTTTTGTAATTTTTTATTCCATTGTAACAGTTTAACAAAATCAGATGTAAAAAATACAAATTATGATGTAGTATATACACAATTTCAAATATAACATTTTCATACTTGTAAATTAAAAGGCAAACTTTCCAGGGTCTTTATTAAATTTATTAACTCTGAGTTGTTTTAATACTTTCAATTTCAAATTCGAGGTTGAGTCAAGAGTTTGTGCTTTAATTTGTGTTTATATATGAATTCTGGAAATTCTGTTTGAGTACAAATATTGAGTAGAGCATGGTAAAAGTTTTATAATCTCGAAGTCCTTTGGTCCAAAAACTTTTTGTGAGCAAGATTTCCAAGTCTTCATCCAATTGAAATGGCTGCTATGTGTATGGCATGTAATATGTGTTGAAAATGGCATAGACACCATTCTCTCCCTAACTTCATCCTCTGCTATGGTAATCAATATGGTTAATAAGATAATTTGCATTTCATTTGCAGTTCAATATACTGTATATCTTAGCTGATGACAGTATGTTACTGTCATATGTAGTAACAGATGTGGCACACTCCTAGTGGTCACAGGCAAGTCATTATCAGCAGTTAATCAATTACTTACCAAGTAGAAGTGTGGCGGTTATTAAATTGTTATAACTGATGGTATAATATCTTGAAGTATATGATTAGTTAAAAGCTTATTTTATTACTTTTGTTGCAAGATAAACTTTTGATTTATATAGAAATGAATATCATAAGACCAGTTTTAGCCGCAACTTATTTAGGTTTTAAGATTTACTTATTAATCTATGCAGCAGCATGATCTAGACTGTTTCTGTAACAAAATAAAAAAGTCTGGTGAAATTGAGCAACACTTGAGACTTTTGCAGGGGTCTAAAATTCTTGCATTTCAGTTTTGTGATATTTGTACTTCCGAAAGTATTTAATCAATTCTAAAAATCTTTTCATTTACCATTTTATATATATATATATATATAGAAGACTGTTCAAATTACTTAACATGGTTATATTTCATCAAGTGTCTTCACAGAAGCTAAAAAAACAACCTTTGGCTGAAACAGGACTCCCTGAACAAAATCTAGTATTCTGGTTACGGTAATAAATGTTTGTTAATCTGGCTCTGCGACAAGTGATATTAATAATTCATCTTGTACATGGGCTGCTTCTGATATGGCACCTTCACTTACTTATGACTTTCGGCCATCTGCTGTGAGTGTAATTAATTTGTCTTGGCTTCTTTCCCCTGGGTGCCGTTAGATGGTCGGGGAACCGTATTATGTAATATGACTTATGGCTGGTTCCCAGATTGCATGTATACATACATGAACTTGTTAATCATTAAAGTTATATGATATAGGAAGTTATTAATATCAAAATGTCTACTATACCATAATCGTTATTTTAATATAAAATTTTGGCTTATATTAGATATTAAAAGATGGGTAGGTATTGTAGTGGATAGAGTGTTGGCCGCTCACACATTGAGATTGTGTGTTTGATCCCCAGTTTAATTTACAAACAACACTCAGTACTGGTTCCAGTCATATTAGCTTTGAGCTTTCTTCACAATCAAGCTAAAATAAACTAGAATAAACTATTAAATGTTCAAGCTGAGACCAGTTTTGTAAAACTAAATCTATGTTTTAAAGGGAATATATCAGGGGAAAAAACGCTATAAAGGTCTTAAAAAAATAAAATTATAATTAGCATGGATAAAAAGAATATCATTATCTAATTTATTAATAAATAAAATCTGAATGGTTTGGTATGCCAAATCCTTGACAAAATCAATAACCCCCTATAAACTCCAATACTTTATCAATATCACTAAATTTTTACCACAAGTGTGTGTGCCTGTCCAGATTTTGTGTTGCGCCCCTCTAAACTGAAAGCCTAGATCCACTCCTGTACATAACAGATCAAATTGAAATCAAGATGAAATCATGTGACTCATTTAAGAAGTCTTAAAATATGTTGCACTTGTAAGCGGGAAATCAATTTTTAGTATAACCTAGGCACGGAGCCCAAGTTAGGAAATCCCTTTATATAAATATTATGGCATATGTTTTGATAGATCCTTTTGGCAGTACAGTGTCAGTGAGTATATATAGGCATCAGGCCTTCTAAAATTGCCGTTTTTTACGTTTTAAGACCGATTTCTGAAGTTCAAAACTAGTTTTCGTTTCAAAGTTTAATAAAAAATCAGTCCAGATATTTTCAAAGTTTAATAAAAAATCGGTCCAGATATTTTCTATCTGTCGTATAAAAGTCTCATAAAATCTCATAAATTGCTCTTACCATGCCATACTGACCTGTGAAATACACCTTGCAGGCAATACCATTTGACCCAATAATCTGATCGTTTTGTCACCTGCTATGTGAAATGATGTCAATTTTGACTAAACCATTAACGATATTAGAGGGAGTTTATCGGATGAGTCTATCGCTATGTAGCACGCTTTCGATGCGTGATCAGCAACGCATAGCGTTCTGTCGGTTCATCAAAAGATTGTGTTTGTGAATGTGTCCGTAATTTCTTTGATATACCGCTAGCCAAAGCTGGGATGGTCGGACCGAATATTGTTTGTGTTATTAAAATATTTGATAAAACAGTGCAGTGTTACTTGTTTGTTTCATTTTTTAAAAAATAACAATTACATATATGAGCTGGTTTTGGTAATTGTACGTAGTGGCTAGCTACAGCACAACGCATATCAAAAATAAAAAGTTGAATGAACTGTTACATTGGTTTCCACGGTGATTATTTCATGTAGCTTCTGGTACTTGCGACACTTCCGGTTCAATCGAGCATTTTTAATATAATGAAAATTATTCAGCAAAGCGGAAACATAATGTCAGTCATTAAAATATATACATTGTGATAACTTATGTTATAAACAATATAAACTTGATATAGTTCCCTATTAATGAATAAACGGAGAAAATACATGGTGCAGCTGACATGGTGGGTGGGGTATGCATATATGTAAAGGCATATAGTGATTTTTTAAAAATAAGTGTGATTCTTATGGTAGTAAAAAAACCGGGACCGATTTGGATTTTGGAATTTTAGAAGGCCTGATAGGCATGATATATTGGAAAAATATGTTTTAGCCAATTTTTGAAAGTTTGATAAAAATCCTGATGAATTCCCTTTAACCCTTTACTCCATAGAAACGCGTTTTCCTACACCAATCACAGAAGGCCTTTGAAAACAGTGCAGGAAGAGTTCAGATTGCTTGTAACGAGCAATCTGAACACTTCCTGCACTGTTTTCCACTCTGTCAGTTAATATAAACATTATTCACCCAATAATTCAAAAGCCTTCTATATTAGGTGTCCAAAGGACGTCTATATTAGAGGTGTCCAAACGGCGTCTATATGAGGTAAAGGTAAAATGAAATGATCTTTTACATACTGAGGTGGGTCCTCTATGGCCAAGTGTTCTAAGGCGCCGTCTCACTATCACTTACCTCTCATCGCTAAAGTCCTAGGTTTGAGTCCCATCCGCTCAAAAAACTTTATGTAAAAAAGTTAGCAAGTTGCTTACGGAAGGACCATGGTTATACTCTGATTCATTCTGAGGTCTTCCTCCACCAGTAATACTGGATATGCCATTGTATGACCTGGAATGTGTTGAAAATGGTGTTAAAACCCCATTAAAAAAACATATTGAAAGGAAGCATCAGAACTTTATATAATCAGTTTCAGTAGCTTTATGTTTATTTTCTATGAGGGATTAATGCCATTTTCAAAACATTATAGTTTATTTTTGGCATCCAGCATTTTAATGCACGTTTACTTCTGTGTCCTGGGATTTACAATTCATTAGTTTGTTGTGAGAATTCACAGTTACAGTTGTAAACATCTTGATACAATATGAGTTTACTATCGAACTGTTCCAGGCTTACAGATTGTTTTTCAAATGCACTCCCTGGGTGATCTTATCAAGTGAAAACAATATGCTATTCACAGAAGAGATCTCTATAATTAGTGATGAAAGTTGGTTGGAATTTCATAATTGGTTAAAGTCAATTAACTACTGGTTAGAATAGAATAGAATCTGAATGTCAGTGAATGCTATCAGCGGTTTTTGCCTTTAATTATCATATTAACTTTGAATTATTATAAAATTATAAAATCTAGTTACTTATACTGCAAAATGAAGATTTCACAAAAAACAGTCCCCAATTAATTGATTCCAAATTGAGTATTCAGCAGAATTTTTGCTAAAACTCTGCAGTTTTACAAGTATCGGCATTCTAGGTTTATTCTGCAAATTTATTTATTGATTCTTTTTCAATCTGTATGTTAATTTGTTGTTTTTCTTCATAGAGAATTAGACTTCTTATTGACATCATATGGCCCAATTATTGCAAATGCCTTCTTAATTTATATACACCTGGCACCTTATAGCACTTTTGGGATGAATTAGGACACAAAGTAACCCTCTTTTGTCACATCTGTTGTATGGTGTTTGGTGTCCCTTTCAACAATTTTTCAGTCATATCGCAGTGGTGTCTCCCTGAAACAGTATTCTGAGCATTGCAACACTGGAATATTATTCTACAGGTTTATATGAGATGTACTGTGATATCCCACCAAGTCTTACTGACACCGGGCAGGTCAGACCAAGAACTCGTCTAAATGCTGAGGGCCGGGCGATGAGGCTTCTGGTACCATTTTCAAGTCTTTGGTATGACCCATCAGGTGATCAAACTGATGACCTTTCACATGTTAGGCTAACACTCTACCACAAGATCACTGCTGTGGTTTGTCACACCTGTAATACTGGCATTCCAAACACCAGCTATTCTATTGTTCCACAAGCAGGCGCGAATCCAGCCATTTTTCCCAGGGGGGGGTCCGATAGAACCCTTACTATAACAAACAGCAGTTACTAATTTATCTGATTGTGTGGATGTTAGCCATTCTAACTTTACAAGTAGAGTTATAGTCAACGTTTCCAGTTCTAGCCACGAGGAGGCCTCCACATTTAGAACTTTTTTTTTTTTTTTTTTTTTTTTTTTAATGTTTTTCCATACATTTTATGACATTGTTACATGTTCTGTGACTGAGTATGTCAGTGTGTGCAGCACAACAGTATGGTTACGACCAAAGACATGAAGTTCACACCGCTTGACCTTTACTGAAGAAGTAAAATCATCAATATCTAATCATACAATATACTCGATTGGAACATTCGTCTTTTATTTTAGTCCTATGAACGTTTGGCAGATTATCTTTGCGTCAATGTACTTCGCATGGTGCAAATGCATTAGCGCTAGTGCTGATAACCTGTCCTCATTCATAGTGCTTCGCATGTAGCTTTTAATGCGACGAAATCCAGAAAATGAGCGTTCTGCCTCACATGAACTGACAGGTAGAGTACAACCTATGTGCAGAAGGGTTTTAACATCTGGAAAGATATCTTCGTCCGTAATTCTGTACGTATCTAGAAGACTGTCTGGTGTAATCCCCTTTTAAACAAGCTTTTTACAAGCCCTCTTCCATTCTGATAATTGCGCTAGTGGATCATTATGAGGAAGAGCTTTGTAAGTCAGAATTCCAGAAGAGCAAATCAAATGATAGCTTTTGCATTTCCGTCTGTGACAGGTTCATCATTTGTTTCGGGGATTAAGCAGCCCAGAGTATAAGCAACATGGTCGTCTTTCTGAAATCTGTCATTTAGTTCATTAGATAAGTGATCCAAGAACGGGATTGCAACTGTAAGTTTGAAGTACTCTGGAGGACTTGAGACAGTCATGTTTGATCTCTTTGTTTGTCTACCGCACGTTCTTGGGGTATTTTCTTGAATGTTCAGCTCGCCTACGATACGTTTGCAGTCTGCATACCATATTGTGAACTCCTGGTCTACGTCAGCCCTCATCTCTTTGACTCTTTCTACTCTGTCAGTAACGAGATTGCGTGCCTTGTACACGTCTAAATCACGTTTCTGAAGCTTTGACGCTAGAGGCTTGACTGTCTCCAGAATAGCTCTAATGCAAATGAATGTCACGAGAAATTGAAATGACATCAAAGTAGCCAACAGACCTTGTGCGGTTATTTTAGTCTGAGCATCCCACGACCAGTCATCTTCTGTGTTCTCGTCCATTGAGGGATCTATCATGTACTGGAGACACTCAATAACCACGGCATACATGTCGTAAAATACGTCGTAGCATGTATGCTGCTCTACCCATCTTGTTTTACACAGAACCAAGAGCTTCTTTCTCTTTGACTCGGTGCAGTGGTGTACAAGTACACGCTCAAAATAGCGTTGTCTTTTGGGCGACGCATCGAAGAAAAAGAATGTGGAATTAATTCCATCAATCATATTTCTGACAACGGGCAGTTTACATGCATGTGCTATGCTCAAGTTTAGAACATGATTCTTGCAGTGTGTATAAAGAGCAAGTTTATTCATTTCATTTATCCGAGCTTGACACCCCTTCTTTTCTGATGCCATCGCTGCGGCCCCGTCATACGCTTGACCCCTTATTTTCTCTACTGGAAGATCGTTTTGTGTCAACACTTCAATAATTTTTCTTGAAATCATTTCTCCAGTAGTACGTTCTAGGTGAACAAAGTCAAAAAATTCTTCCCGGATACATGGTTCGCTTTGACTTTCATCTATAAATCGTAAGCATAAAGCCAGGACCTCCTGATTCGCAAACTTGTCTGTCACTTCATCTGCTATGATAGAGTAGACTCCCTTGCCTTTTAGGCCTTCTAATATTTGTTTTCTGATGTATTGTCCAAATATATACATATCAATTGATTTTGGATTGTCTTGCTGGTGTATGTTGCATTTTTAGGTGTATGTTCTAGATGCTGTGCCAGCTCCTTGTCATGATAAGCAAGTAAGTTCAGAATTGCCCTGAAATTTCCCTTATTGGAAGATGTACTTGTTGAATCGTCTCTGTGGCCCCTAAAAGGAAAGTTCTGCTTTCCACACAGAATGATTGATTCTACAATCATTGTCAGCAGTTTTAAGTTTGTGTCATACACATGTTTATTTTGTGCGCTGATCTTATATTGAACAGTGCTTTCTGGGCTCTTGAGGCTTGCCGTCAGTGTCTGATATGAAATACAAGCGTTTTTATGGTACTCAGAATTTTGATGTATCAATAAAGATC
Source organism: Panopea generosa (assembly GCA_029582155.1). NCBI lineage: Eukaryota > Metazoa > Mollusca > Bivalvia > Adapedonta > Hiatellidae > Panopea > Panopea generosa. Next base: position 21,760,379 of record CM055900.1, read on the forward strand.
CATCTTTTCCAGTAGCCTTTTTTAAATTTGTGAACGGCTTCTTTACAAACAAGTCATAACACCTGATATCTGACTGAGGAAAGAACACACACAATTTACAAAGACCACCATTTAAGAATCTACAGTTTCAGGGTTTGAAACTTGTGGATGTTCTGCTTGGTCATCGGTTTGGTCATGACTTTCAGACTCAGTATTGAGCTTATGATTGTCATGTGATTCACATTTGAAGAAATCAGAAATTTTCTGCTTCTTCCCTTTTGGAAGACTGTTTTGTGTCATCAATCATATGGCAAGAAACAAAATGATTTGGTTGCCACATTTCTACTTGTAGATTCGAAGTATGTGTCCACATAATGTACAATGGTGGGCCAAATTCAGATATGTACCTCCACCTAAGGGACGAATAGTCTGGTTGTGCACTTGCCTGTTAATAGCAACATTTTGTACTTGTGGAAATATTGTCACTACTGGGCGGCTTAAGGCATTTGTGCTGGCATACATGTGCAACAGGGACGAGTACTGTCCGTCTTTGGCATGAATTCATGATCTCATTCTTCAATGATTTTTGGATATTATTGGGGACTCTAGCATCATCAGAGATGGAGGTTTCGAAAATGTATTGGAATTCGGACAGTTTGCTCGACATTTCTACATATGTGTCATTGCTTGTGTATTTCATATAGTTTTTGAGTAACTCATACACACACCGAACCCGACACTCAACATGATGGTTTTCTGTGCCAATACAGAATTTGAAATGGAGCGAAAGAAGCAGTTGCCATCTCCCACAACCTTAACAGGAGCAATTCTTTGCTTGATTTCTGTATCGTTTGGAAACAAGCATTTCGAGACTGCGTCATCGGGGGAATGAATTTTATCTCGTGTTATAGCTGTCTGCGGTAAAGGGTTTTCGCATATAATCCATTTCCCTCATTAGTACTTGGAACCTGAATGCATCCCAACCGTTTTTTCGCAGCATTTGCAAAGGCCTTTCGCATCGACTCCCATTTAAATGCTGTCACATTTTCTGAATCCATATTGTAATTCCCGCCCTATGCGGCGTTAACTTCTCAAACTGAAAGTTAAACAGATCATAATTATATAGAACGCCTGATGTTTTATAGTGTCGGTGTATAAAAGTACTTGGTGTGACGTCAGAATATTGATATGACGTCATTGGTCACTGGTGTGACATCATCAATATCTGGCGCATGCTGAATTAATTTGAAACTGATTTATCTTTGATCATTCAAAATTTCATTACACTATGTGATCACGTTAAGAAATAGCGAAATTAGTTCAAGAAATTATTGATGGGCCCTCGTATAATGAGATACTAAATACCGCTTATTTGTATTGATCGATCAAAGTAAGAGGGTCTCTCATTATAACCACGAATTTGGAAAACACAAATATGAGGTCAATACCTTCTTAGGGAGGTCCTTTTTTTCAGAGTGGGGGGGGGGGGGGGGGGGGGCATTTTAAGGATTTTCCACGGGGGGTCCGGACCCCCCTCTGGATCCGCGCTTGACAAGCAAGGATGTATTCCAGTCTGTCTGTTCTAAATACGAGCAATATCTGAAATACTGGTATTAAAGAATAAAAAGCATGCTATTTAATTGCAGATAAGTTATATGTTTTTATCTGCAATGCCTGCAAAAACATGCTCAAATTTCATGAATGCCTTATTTACATATGAGATATGCAAATATCGTATCCTGCTATGGCATTTGCGGCTCCTAATTCTCTGAGTTACAGAAGAGTTATTACTTAGCTGGCATAATTTGACACTTGAGCGGAATCATACTGTCAATTAAATGTGAATTAAACCTCCAAGCACCTGCTGTGCCAATGCACATAAATGATTTCACAGTTATAAAAGGTTTTTCTGCTACAATAATATCTATTACTGTTACTGTGTTTATTTTTGCTTCGTTCTCAAGTGCCAATAACATCAATTATCTAAATATAATCACTGCTTGTTTCTCTGTCTTACAATACATTGCTCATTTTTATCTCGTACAATTATCATTATTCAGTACTGTCTAACTGCTTGTCTCTGCCTGCCTGATTGTGTGTGTGTCTCTGTCTGTCTGTCTGTCTGTCTGTCTCTCTCTCTCTCTCTCTCTCTCTCTCTCTCTCGTTCTTTTTTCTCTACCCTCTCTCTCGCTCTAGTTCTTTTTCTTTCTCTCTCTCATCTTTTTTCTCTCTTTCTCTCTCTCTCTCTCTCTCTCTAATTCTTTCTCTCTCTCTCTGTCTGTCTGTCTCTCTTTCTTTCTCTCTCTAGTTATTACTCTCTCTCTGTGTTTGTCTCTCTCTCTCTCTCTCTCTCTCTCTCTTTCTCTCTCTCTAGTCCTTTTCTCTCCCCCCCCTCTCTCTCTCTAGTTATTTTTCTTTCTCTTTCTCTTTTTCTTGCTCTAGTCCTTTTTCTCTCTATCTCTTTCTCTCTCTCTCTCTCTCTCTCTCTCTCTCTCTCTCTTTTGAAGGAACAAACATGTCATATTCTCTTTTGAGGGAACAAAAACATGTCCTATTCTCATTTGATGCTACATTACAAACATATGTTCTCATGTTCTCTTTTTTAGCAACAAACCTCTAGGACATGAGTATTTATGGAAAGGTTTTTATTTTCATGTTTATTGTAAGAAATAAAGTCTAAGCAGACAGTCCTTCATCACAACATATCACATTTGATAAAAATAACACTTGAACACACAGTAAAAATAAACAAATGGAAATGTCCAATTTACATTAGGTAAATATTTCAATAGTCAGTGTCATTTTTATGCATTCGAGGACTAATCAGACAATCAAGTTAACCTGACCACTATCTCCTGGAATCCTGTAGCATTTAACCAGTACTCGAGCACATCCCATATCTGCAAGTAACTGATAACTTTCCCATTTAAATCAATGGTGAGAGACGAATGAAGCAATGCTGCATATCAATCAACACGGAGACTAAGGCCAGGTGGAGATTCCGAAGTCCAACCCCTAGGTTGATAGACACCTGGTAAAGAAACAACTGAAGTAATGTAGTGGCATTCAGCAAGTCGGCAGTAAATGTAGAACTGAGTATCTGAAGTAAAAGTCTCACACAGGAGAGACTGTCGGTTTGATTCTTGGCTGATTCACATCATGTCTTGTATAGGATTATAAACTCTTGCTTGTTGGTCAGTGATTAGATTTAGACAATAAAATTAGATGACCCTCAGGATAATATGACAGGTGGGTGGGGTATCATGTCTGGTCTTTGCTGCTATTATACACCAAAAGGACAATCGTAAAGCTCACATAATGAGGTATGGGGATATAACAGAAGAATTGTTGAACATGATGTTAAAGGGACACACCCTTGTTCAAGTATCAAGTCAATCTTCACTGGAATAAAGGCTTTCCTCCACAAATTTGTGTCAGAAAATTCAAATTTTTTGAAAAGAAAAATTGAAGAGTTATCAGTGAAGGGAAATTTGCAAACTGTCAAACTTAAGGCCCAACATTTACTGCCAGGGCAGTACGTATTTGTAAGAGGAGACTATCAATGCTGATGGTGAATTAACACAAATCCATGTTTATAGAATGCATCTCCCTCGAATTTCAAATTTTTGGCAGTTGGATTTTTACTCTTTTTTTTTCAAACAATCGTCAATCAAGATTGTTTTGTAACATACTTCAAATAATGTTTTTTTTTAATTTTCGGAACAGCTGATTTTTTATTTTATTTCTCGGACTGAAATACCACACCAGGCTGCCCCCCTTTGAAAATGCATCAAACCTGGAGCAAAATATTGTAACCATTTTGAAATGTAAACATATTCCCAACATCAACAAACTGAAACCTCATTTTAAAAAAAAACTGTTGCTGTAACACTTGTTTTGAAAATGGGAGTAAAAACTCCTCTAAGCAAAAAGCATTCAAGGGTCCTTCATGGCCGAGTGGTCTAAAGCGCCATCTCAAGATCACTTACCTCCCACCCCTAAGGTTTTAGGTTTGTGTCCTGCTCGCTCCAAAAACTTTATGTGAGAAAGTTTCCAGTTACTTGCAGAAGGACTGGTGGTTCTACTCAGTCTGATACAGTCTGAGATCTTTCTCCACCAGTAAAACTGGATATGCCATATGTTACCTGAAATGTGTTGAAAATAGGTGTTAAACCCCATTCCAAAAAAAAAATATATTATAACAAAAGTTTTATGAGACAGGACTAGAGTGTTCTCTATGGCTGTATAATCTCAAGATCACTTACCTCTCACCCCTAAGGTTGTAGGTTCGGGTCCTGCTCTCTTCAAAAACTTTATGGAAGGACGGTGGTTCTACTCAGTCTTGAGATCTTCCTCCAACGGTAAAACTGAATATGCCATATGTAACCTGAGATCTTCCTCCACCAGTAAAACTGGATATGCCATATGTAACCTGAGATCTTCCTCCACCAATAAAACTGGATACGCCATAGTGTAACCTGAGATCTTCCTCCACCAGTAAAACTGGATATGCCATATATAACCTGAGGTCTTCCTCCACCAATAAAACTGGATACGCCATATATAACCTGAGATCTTCCTCCACTGGTAAAACTGGATATGCCATATACAACCTGAGATCTTCCTCCACTGGTAAAACTGGATATGCCATATATAACCTGAGATCTTCCTCCACCGGTAAAACTGGATATGCCATATATAACCTGAGATCTTCCTCCACCAGTATAACTGGATATGCCATATATAACCTGAGATCTTCCTCCACTGGTAAAACTGGATATGCCATATATAACCTGAAATGCGTTGAAAATGGCATTAAAAAAAAATAAAATAAAAAATAAACATTCAAAACTATATTTTATTGGATTTTGTTGCTTCCTATACACATTTTGTGATGACAGATGTGCGAAAAAAGGCTGACCTTCAACAATTTTACCATTGTTATGCTCTTTTCTGAAAAGGATTCATATGAATACTAACGTGTTTTATTGAATATTTAGCATCATTTTTATGCCATCAAAGGCTAACAGATGATCAGTTAACCTAACCACTGGTTTTCTGCGTTCCTGAAAGATTAACCAGTTACTCAAGCACACCCTATCTCCGCAAGTAACTGATGACTTTCTCTCTTGAATCAGTGGTGAGAGATGAATAACAATGAGATGTATATCAACCATCATTGAGACTGTTGACGGATGGGGATTCAAACTCACAACCCCTGGATTGATAGTCAGGTGCATAACCGACTGAGCTAATTGGGCCCAGCAAAAACAGGTAAAAAGTCAATCTGCTTATTATCATGATATTTTCTCCATGAAACTAAAATTACCAGTACTCAAGCACACCCCATCTCTGCAAGAAACTGGTAATTTTCCCATTTGGACCAGTGATGAGAGATGAATGATAGGGAGACAAAATGTCGTAATCAGTAATTACAGAGATTGTTGCCGGGTGGGCTTCAGACTCGCGATCCCTGGATTGATAGTCAGACACATAACTGACTGGGCTGATTGGGCCTGGCATTAAGGTGTTTTAATTTTATACAGTATTTACATCATGTAGATAAAATTATGCATATTTGCCAGAAATGTTATAATTTGAAAAGTCATCAAAATAAAAATGGCTGTGTCCATTTTGGCAACATACAATTCAATTCAATACTCAGTTGTTGTTGTATGATGTTTAGCGTCGCTTTCAACAATTTTTTCAGTCATATCGCCACGGATGTCTACTTGAGACAGTACTCTAAGCGCTGTCACACTGGAGTATCATGCTGCAGACACATGGTATGATACCCCACCCAGTCACATTATACTGACACTGGGTCGACCAGATCCTAGAACTCTCCTCTAAATGCTGAGCGTCAAGCGAGGAAGCTTCTAGTACCATTTTTAAAGTCTTTGGTATGACTCGGACGGGGATTGAACCCACGACCTTCTGCATGCGAGGCGGACGCTCTACCACTAGACCACGCCGCGGTCTAAATTTATTCAGACATTAGATCATAATCTTTAAAAATTACATAATATATAAATTGTTAATTTATAAACTTATATACAGATCATAATATGAATCATGCTAATAAAAGTTTCAGAACCAGCAGCGACTCATTAAAGCAACATAAATGTGCTAAACACCATGCATTAATTTTATTGATATAACATCTTTATTTGTAAAGTGTACTTTATGCTTCCTGCGGGAGGCCAACTTAGTACAGTATTTGACCTCTCAGATCCAGATATTTGACCTTAGAATAACAATGTAGGGATCTTTTGAAAGAGATCTAAACATTTTATTGTGTTGGCATATTATGAAATATCAAGCATGCAAATAAGCAAAACATTTTGTAAAGGCTCTGATTGTAAAGATCAAATGAGCCGTGCTGTGGAACATTGTGAGAGTTGAAAATTAAAAGCAGATAAGTTGTCTGGGAATTGGTCTAATGGAAATCTACCGAACCATGGCGGGACTTTCTTTGTTGCCATAAAATCCGTGCATACTTTCACTTGGTGTTTTTAACAATAAACATGGACTATATTAGTTAGACATGCGTAGGTCACCCCCACTGCACTTTTCTTATCCCCCATTAGGATCGTGTGCTCTATTCAATTTACAAAATGAAAAAAAAAAAAGTGAAAAGAAGATAAACACATTAAAATTTAGACAATAGACAATAAAATTTTATCAACAAGTAGGTCATCCTGGTTCGTAACCACTTATTAACCAAAAGAAAATCAGTGGGGGGGCTATGCTTAATGAGTTGTTTGTTTAATTTTGATTTGCAGAAAACATATTAATAGAATAATTGATTATTTTTTTTTTTATGACATTCCAACATAAAAAGGTTATACGACACCAACATAAAGGAAGTTTCCATATTTCCTCTCCATGTACAAAAACAACAAGGGAATACAGTCACAGCCACTCGAAGGAAAAAGCAAAAATGACCCCTTAAAAGGAATATATCAGGATTTTTCAAAATTTTGAAATTGGCTAAAATAATTTTTTTTCCAATATATCATATGCCTGCATATATTCACTGACCCCATATTGACAAAAGGTTATCTATTTAAACAATAATTATAATATATTGAAAAAGGATTTTCTTACTTGGGCTATGCACCTGATGGTTACAATCAAATAGATTTTCAGCTTAAGATTGCAACATCTTTTGTGACATATTAAATGTGTCACATGATTTAATTTTGATTTCAACAATTTTGATCCGTTGTACAAGTTTACACATAGTAAAAAATGTTTCAGGAGTCCAAATAGGATGTGGCATTCTTCAAGCATTTTTAGAAATTTATTTTTAGAATTGGTATTTCGTCTCAAGTTTACCACTCCGATTTAAATATCAATTTTGTCACATTTTGGTTGAATTTCACATACCAAACCATTCAGATTTTATTTATAAATAATAATGAAATGCTTTTTATCCATTTTAAAATTCAGATATTTATAGCGTTTTTTCCTGATATGCCCCCTTTAAGACAGGTGGCTGCTGAATATAGGTTGATTGAAATTAAAAACTGTAAAAATGGTAAATATAACTGTGTTATTTTAGACAAGTGGTTGCTTAATAGAGGTGACCAACAACACAGGTTTGACTATGAGTTTTGAGTCAATACTCAATAAATATCACCTGATATAACATAAATGTGGTACAGTGTTCCTGTTCTTGCCACCACCCGTGAAGCACCCATGAACCATATAGAGGATACTCATATTAAACATGGCTGATATAGTAAATGACAAGAATTAAAACAAAATCTGGGAAAAGAAAGTGAATAAATGATCAATCTTGAACCAGATAAAATAACAAGGGTGCAGATTGAGAAACCAGGGACATAATTTTCAACAAGTTATTAGCCATGTGGTTTAAGCTAAGAATAAAATCACAGTTGATCTCTGCAGAGCAGTAGGAATCATCTGAATGGATGTCATGTTCATTTTATCATTTTTTGTCATGTTCACTATTGTGGTTATATTATCAACCCCTGTGTGGTTCCAGGGAGTCATATGAGTGGTGGCAAGAATAGGATCACTGTGGCTCATGCATGTCATAGGAAGCGACAATTTGAGAAATATGACAGATTTTGCTGAAACTCTGCAGTTCTGCAGGTATCAAGGTTCTAGGTTCATTCTGCATATTCATTTGTTGATGTATTTTTTAATCTGTATGTTAGTTTGTTGATTGTGTACATGTAAAGTGAATCTGGAATCTTCATTCCTGTTGGCTCAAATAACCTATAATGTGTTGGTACGCTGTAAAACACTAACAAGTTACGAGTTAAGTTTAGTTTAATTGATGGAAGAAGATCTCTTCAGGTATCTAGCAAACTTTCTGCAATAATTCAGTTTGTCGGTTGGGGTTCTTTCAGAAATATTTCAGTCATATTGCACCAATGTCAGAATAATAGCACTGTCACTGTTTATCGTGCTGTTGACACCCAATCCAGTTACGTACTGACACTCGGCAGACCGTCCCTGTAGAACTCCCCACTTAATGGTGAATATCATGCAAGGAACCTAACTCGCACTGATCTTAATTTTTTTTATACAACCCGGCTGGTGATCTATCCCACAAAGGATGAACGCTACACCACTGAACCACTGTAGTGATTATAAAAAAACTTGACTAATTACAGAATATCTCAGAAATAGACATGTGTAGGAAAGGTGAATTGTATGAATATTTTATTTAGTTTATAATGATTTATTTTAGCCAGATTGCGAAGAAAGCTAACTGCTCTTGAGCACGTTTCCTGGGAAAAGAGTACCATCTGCATGTTTTTTTGAGAGACATCAGGTCGAGCTTGGGATCAATGTTTGGCGTGAGTGGCCAAAACTATCCATTACTCTACATTGTTTATAAATTTAAGGGTTTATGGCGCCGTCTCAAGATCACTTACCTCTCACTGCGTAGGTCGTAGGTTCGAGTCCTGCTCACTCCAAAAACTTTATGTGAGAAAGTTTCCAGTTACTTGCAGAAGGATGGTGGTTCTACTCAGTCTGATACAGTCTGAGGTCTTCCTCCACCAGTAAAACTGGATATGCCATATATAACCTGAAATGTGTTGAAAATGGTGTTAAACCCCATTCAAAAAAAATATATTATAACAAAAGTTTTATGAGACAGGACTAGAGTGTTCTCTATGGCTGTATAATCAAAAAATTGTCACTTGTCATTAATCTTTGCAGTTTTGGGTTCAAGACCAGGGCTGCATTTCACCAAATTACTTGTGATAAAATTCGCCATAAGTCAGTTTGATAATTTCAACGCCGCATAATCAAAATTTGATCAACGTTTCAAATTATTGTATTTCCAGAAAATATATAATTTTCTGCATGATTTTAGTCAACTTTGGGTTCATTTGGATGGTATTAAAAAAAAGTATTACGATTATTAGTTGTTTTGTGAAACCCAGCCCAGCACCTGTAGTGCGAAAGTTTGCCAATAGCTTGTTAAAGGACAGTGGTTTGCTCAAATTCATGTAGTAATGATTATGAGCCCGAGTATATCCACCACCTATAAAACTTAAAAGTCAAACATTCCACAACACACATACAAGTGAATCATTGTCAGGTATTTCAGTGTTTTCACTTAAACATTATGTCATATGTTTTTAAACAATTGTTAACTTTCAAGTGTGTTTGTAAAATCTCACTTTAAACATGACATCCTTCCAATAACTGTACAAGGGATGCATGAGTGCATCCTTTGTTTTCAAGGCTTAATTTTGTGTCATCTTCATTTGGTCAAGATATTTAGATCTATTTTAATGTGGTTTAAACTCAATGGGTTATTTTTAGTATTTGAACTTTATACAACATAAAGATGCTCATCAGATAAGATGTATCTTTGATGTAGATATTAATACATTCCGGTTCTTCAGGTCAAACGCCAGAGTACTTTCTTCTTCTCAGTTTTAAAAAAAAATAAAATCCTCATGCCATTATAAATTAATTGCTAGAATGTCACACAAATTTTTCTTAAAAACGAGGAGGGCAGGAAGATTTTATTTATTTATTTTTTTTTTATGAAAGTAAAAAGGGTCAGGGCGGTACGAAAATTAGGGGTTGGGTGGGGATGATAATCTAGTAATTAATTTATTATGGCCTTATCTATGAGTCACACTGTTTATTTACCGTACCTTATTACATGGATAATGCTACTCTTGTTTGTTTGAATATTTAGCATCATTTTTATACCATTGAGGGCTAGCAGACAATCAGTTGACCTAACTACTGTTGATGTGTACTCGAGCACACCCATCTTCACAACTACCTGAAAACAGTTTACTGCATGTCCCACTTGAATCAGCGGTGAGAAACGAATGACAGTGAGACTCATTGTCGTATATCAATCATCACCAAGACCGGCTGGGTAGGGATTCTAACTCAAGACCCCTGGATTGATAGTCAGGAGCACTACCTTGCTCTTTTGGGATGGTGGGAAATACTGATTTGTATGACTGTCTGTCAATCCATTGGTTTATTTGCTAGATGGCTCAACACAATATGCTGTGACTGCAATACAGCACTCTTAGTGGATAATTTATTTTTTAAGGGTTCAATCCTTTTTTCATGTTATCTAAAATTGATAAAACATGGACAGAACAGATTTTGTCATTGTTTTCACCATAAAATAAGATGTAAAACTATAGTTGGCTTGAACAATACAATTTATTTTCTCAGCAAGTAATTTACAGTAAGCAATGTGACCTATCATGTTTGTACCTAACTTGGAAAACATGCTGCGTAGCAGAGACCAGTTCCCTGCTGCAGAGATCAATTCCCTGCTGCAGAGACAAGTTCCCTGCCGCAAAGACCAATTCCAGAAGAGTTCAATCCCTTTTTCATGTTATTAAAAACTGATAAAACATGGACAGAACAGATTTTGTCTTACATGGTTTTCACCATAAAATAAGATGTAATTATAAAACTATAGTCAACTGTAGAGTCCAGTTCCCTGCTGCAGAGACCAGTTCCTGCTGCAGAGACCATTTTCTTGCTGCTGTAAAGACCAGTTCCCTGCTGTAGAGACAAATTTTCTGTTGTTGAGACCAGTTCCCTGCTGCAAAGACCAGTTCTCTGTTGTTGAAACCTGTTCCCTGCTGCAGAGACCAGTTCCCTGCTGCAGAGACCAGATCTCTGTTGCAGATATTAGTTTACTGCTGCAGAGACCATTTCCCTGCTGCAGAGACCAGTTCCAGAAGAGTTCAATCTCTCTTTTTCATGTTATTTAAAATTGATATAACATGGACAGAACAGATTTTGTCTTACATGGTTTTCACCATAAAATAAGATGTAGTTATAAAATAAAGTCCGCTTGAACAATACAATTTTATTTTCTCAGAAAATAATTTACAGTAAGCAATGTGACCTATCATGTTTGTACTTAACTTGGAAAACATGCTGTGTAGCAGAGACAAGTTCCCTGCTGTTGAGACCTGTTCTCTACTGTAGAGACCAGTTCCCTGCTGTAAAGACCAGTATTTGCTGCAGAGACCAGTTCTCTGCTGTTGAGACCTGATCCCTGCTGCAGAGACCAGTTCCCTGCTGCAGAGACCAGTTCTCTGTTGCAGAAACCAGTTCCCTCCTGCAGAGACCAGTTCCCTCCTGCAGAGACCAGTTTCCTGCTGTAGAGATCAGTTCTCTGCTGCAGAGATCAGTTTCATGTTGCTTGCAGAGACCAGTTCCCTGCTGCAGAGACCAGTTTCCTGCTGCATAGACCAGTTTCCTGTTGTAGAGACAAGTTCCCTGCTGTAGAGACCAGGATCTGTTTCCTATTGCAGAGACCAGTTAACTGCTACAGAGACCAGTTCCCTGCTGTAGAGACCAGTTCCCTGCTGCAGAAACTAATTCCCTTCTGCAGAGACCAGTTCCCTGCTGTAGAGACCAGTTCCCAGCTGCAGATACCAGTTCCCTACTGCAAAGACCAGTTTCCTGCTATGGAGACCAGTTTCCCTTCTGTAAAGACCAGTTCCCTGCTACAAAGACCAGTTCCCTGCTGCAGAGATCAGTTCCATGCTGTAGAGACCAGTTCCCGACTGCACCCTACTGCAAAGACCAGTTTCCTGTTACAGAGACCAGATCCCTTCTGCAAATACCAGTTCCCTACTACAGAGACCAGTTCCCTGCTGTAGATATAGAGATCAGTTCCCTGCTGCAAAGACCAGTTCCCTTCTGCAAAGACCAATTTCCTACTGCAAAGACCAGTTTCCTACTACAAAGACAAATTCCCTGCTACAGAGACCAGTTCCCTTCTGCAAAGACAAGTTTCCTACTGCAAAGACCAGTTCTCTGCTACAGAGACCAGTTCCCTGCTGTAGAGACCAGTTCCCTGCTGCAAAGACCAGTTTCCTGCTGTAGAGACCAGTTCCCTGCTGTAGAGACCAGTTCCCTGCTGCAAAGACCAGTTTTCTGCTGTAGAGACAATTTCCCTGCTGCAGAGACCAGTTCCCTGTTGTAAAGACCAGTTCCCTGCTGTAGAGACCAGTTCCCTGCTTCACAATCCAGTTCCCTGCTGCAGAAACCAGTTCCCTGCTGTAGAGCCAGTTCCCTGCAGTAGAGACCAGTTCCCTGCTGCAGAGACATGTTCCCTGCTGTAGAGACCAGTTCCCTGCTGTAAAAACAAGTTTCCTGCTGCAGAGACCAGTTCCCTGCTGCAGAGACCAGTTCCCTATTACAGAAACCAGTTCCCTGCTGATAAGTGCTCCAATCTTTAGTCTCAAAGAAAAACGTGAAAAAATTGAAAATAAAGAACATGCATTGGGCTAAGATGAGAAGGGGTGATAACTCTAGAATGCTTTTTGCAAAAGGTCATTTATTTAAAAGATGCTTTCTTATAATTTGTCATTTTCTACATTGAGCCAGTTTTGACCACAACACCATTCTATTGCTAATCCAACTTACTGTGATTGATAAATAAACCATTAGTATAATGACTTAATCCAGTCTTACCTAAGATTTGGATTAATCAAAACTTTCAAGATAATCTTTTCTCATTTATAGATTAGCCTGCATTTAACCTGCTAATGGTGATAACACAAATCGGTGAATAAATAAATATTAAATATTTATCAAGATAATAAAGATGTATATTTGCAGTTTCCTTCAGATAAAGTCGTTCCCCATCAGACGGACTGACTACCTGAAACTGTCTGTGTGATTTTTGTCTGTGATAATATTTACATAAGATTCCTCTACTGTAAACAGTTTGCCACGAAATATGTAAATTAGAGAGTTGCAGAAATGTTGCAATCTTTATCTTATTGTTTGTTGGGCTTCAAAGGTTCAACAGTGTGTTGGGCTTCGCAGATATTTATGTTGTAAGTTTACAGAGGCCTCACCTATATTGCCAATATCTTTTTTGTCTTTTTGGTAAAACTACACACTTATATCAGACAACATGTACAGTCAAACCGGTGTAAGCAGTCACATCTCTTGGGTAGCCACTTGTCTGAAGCAGCCACCTCTCTTGGGTAGCCACTTGTCTGAAGCAGTCACCTCTTTTGGGTAGCCACTCATCTGAAGCAGTCACCTCTCTTGGGTAGCCACTTGTCTGAAGCAGTCACCTCTCTTGGGTAGCCACTCGTCTGAAGCAGCCACCTCTCTTGGGTAACCACTTGTCTGAAGCAGCAACCTCTCTTGGGTAGCCACTTGTCTGAAGCAGTCACCTCTCTTGGGTAGCCAGTTGTCTGAAGCAGCCATCTCTCTTGGGTAGCCACTTGTCTGAAGCAGTCACCTCTTTTGGGTAGCCACTTTTCTGAAGCAGTCACTTCTCTTGGGTAGCCACTCGTCTAAAGCAGTCACTTCTCTTGGGTAGCCACTTGTATGAAGCAGCCACCTCTCTTAGGTAGCCACTTGTCTGAAGCAGTCACCGCTTTTAGGTAGCCACTCGTCTGAAGCAGTCACCTCTCTTGGGTAGCCACTTGTCTGAAGCAGTCACCTCTCTTAGGTAGCCACTTGTCTGCAGCAGTCACCTCTTTTGGGTAGCCACTCGTCTGAAGCAGTCACTTCTTTTGGGTAGCCACTCATCTGAAGCAGTCACCTCTTTTGGGTAGCCACTCATCTGAAGCAGTCACCTCTCTTGGGTAGCCACTTGTCTGAAGCAGCCACCTCTCTTGGGTAGCCACTTGTCTGAAGCAGCCACCTCACTTGGGTAGCCACTCGTCTGAAGCAGTCACTTCTTTTGGGTAGCCACTCATCTGAAGCAGTCACTTCTTTTGGGTAGCCACTCGTCTGAAGCAGTCACATTTCAGGCCTTTTTTACCTTATTACACAGAGACTGAAATTCATTGGTTTCCCAATTAAAAAATCATGTTTTTTCCCAACTGAGGCCAAAAAAAATTCCCAAAATGGAAAAAAAAAATCTGTTTTTTGCTGCATGGAGCAAATAGCTATGCATACATTCGGCAATTATTGTAAATCATTTTTATGAGCCATAATATTATGTTAATTGTTTAATTTTTTAACCAACAAAGAAAAATGGAAATAATTTACAAAACACATGCTATTTTGGGTGTGATAATTGTTTATTTGTCTGGCTGGCAGTTTTATCATTGTTTCTTAAATTTCTTGTACCTAAAGGAAGTGATAAAATGTTATGGTACATGACCCTGGCCACATTTTATACTTGCAATGCATGGTTATCAATAGAGAGAAGGAAATAAACGTGTGAGAATGATTGATTGGTTTTGAAAATACCACAATATTTTGCATACAAGTGGGTTCTCAATATGTTTAATATCATTATTAAATAATATCTCAATATGTTAAATTGTGTAACTTTTTTTTTTTTTCAATTTGTAAATTTCTTCATATATTGTTGATATAATTTATTACAGTACATTCCTGTAAATATTAATTTTTTTAATAATAATTATGAATCCTTTGAGAATTAACACACATTTGAAACGTCCCTTAAATGAAACATTACATTATGACTCCAGCTGACAAAGCCATTGTGCTGGGTAAATAACTAGTTTGGTTATGAAAACAGGACAGTTAACCAGTTCCTGTAAATATCCTTTTAAGAAAGTATAATTATCGACTCACCCCTACCCCAAAATATCTTTTTAAGAGTGTCAAAAAGTAATGATTAATTCTCAAAGGAATATTGTATTATATCATTCCAATGTATTGAAAATGAACTTTCTTATTTGGCCGATAAGCCCAGGATAGATGAAAACAGATATATTGTGATGTATCAAATAAGTCGCTTGATTGCATTTTGATTGCATTTAGATCCCCCACATTGGTTACTTATTGTCATATTTGGTTTATCTTAGATTGATTGATTGAATATTTAGTGTCATTTTAATGCCATCAAGAGCTAACAGATGATCAGTTAACCTAACCACTGTTGTCCTGGGATCCTGAAAGGATTAACCAGTACTCAAGCACACACCATCTCCTCAAGTAACTGATAAATTTCCCACTTGAATCAGCAGGTGAGAGACGAATGATAATGAGACACACTGTCATCAATCATCACGGAGACTGTTGCCTGGCGGAGATTTGAACTCACGACCCATGGATTGATAGTCAGACACGTAACCGACTGAGCTAATTGGGCCCGGACTGACTATACACCAGAGGTCATAGGGTCAAGTCAGGTTAAGCCCGATAACCTCTCATTTACAACAGCCAGTACTGGTTTTACCAGGGAACAGAATATGATTGTGATTCAGAGCCCTGATATTATTACTTTGTAATCAACTTAAAATAAATAATTATAAATTAATGTACATCTTAACTATGGCTAATATATAAATATTGTATCAACGCTTACAGCAGGGACATATGTGTCCACAGGCAGACAGATTTCTAGTTTTATATTTGAATATACAGAATGTAAAAATCAGATATTATCAAAAAGTATTATTGATATTTCTATTTTTATTATTGTAACAATTTGTACTGTTTTGTTAAAATTAGGTACATGTAGTTGCATTCCTTCCATTCTTCTCTATGCTTTAAGAATAGATCTATAGATTTGTAGATCAATGTTAAAAAAGAAAAGAATGTCAGTTTATGTGCAAAAGGTATGTGAGAAAAGATAAAGTTGAACAATACAAATTGTTAAATGTTTTTGTTTGTCCGCAAAGACAAAACAAATACAATGCATATTACATGCATTGTATTTGTTTTGTCTTTGCGATGAGTAAAGGATAGTATTTTGTAGTATTTTGTAGGCATAATTATTTGCATGAACTTTCTGTTGTTTTATCTGGTTTTATTACTGGATTTCTCTACAATATTGTCGCTTTCAACGCAATATAAGACTATCTGTATACAGCTAATCAGTGGATCTCAAAGAGAAAAATTAAGAACTATAGACTATATTATGAAAATAAAAAAGAAAAAAGATGATTTTACGATAAAAGTTCTGCATTGATTCAAAAGAGTCCGTTTGTCAAATGAACCACTTATCTTTCATCGCAATTTCTGTTTGCACACACGTTTAAATCTTTTGTAAAGTCATTATAAATACATGAAGTATTATTTCATATTTGTAAATTTTCCCTTTAGTTATTGCATGAGGCTAATGATTTATTTCATTGAATGGTTTGGTATTCAGTTTCCTCCATTGTTGCTGTTTGTTTGTACCTTGTCTGAGTGAATGTTGTACAGAGCTTGTTACTTCAGCTCAGGTCGTCAGTCACAGTCACGTAATTACACGTGTTTATAGATGTTGTAGCACCTGGGGTCGTATTCACCAACCATTCATTATAATAGTCTTAGACATAAGCTTGAAAATCCAAATCTCAACCTTCAATATCTGATTTATCACAACAGATAGAATTATTGTGAGAGTTTATTTGAATATATACCAAGTGCAAATTTTGGTCTCAAAAACTGGTCTTCAAGTGTATTTTTCAAATTCATTCTTGAGTTCAAGTCTAAGAATAGTATTAAGAACGGTTGGTGAATACCGCCCCTGGTTTTAGTTAAACCAAGAATTACTTAATATTTTTGACATAAGAAATTTTCGCTAAAATTTAGAGCTTTGGTCTCCCAGGAGGGAAGTTGAGGATTCATACCCCAGGTCAGCTGTAGAATGGTCCCGGAATCTCCAGTGCTTATAATTTTAGTATAGTGTGCAAGCATGTACACCATGATAGTGCTGAAACTCTGTCTCAGGGTCACATTATTGGGATATAACACAAAGATAGCACATTTTGCTTTCAACAGTCCTTGTGTGACGTACTGATGTGTTAGTAAAATCCAGTATGTTTGTAGGGCTAATTTGTAAGACTCACCTTAATCACATATCTGAGGTCGGATTTCTTGAAAGTTGCAGGAAAGGATCAGTGTGAGGTCTAGTTGTGCATAACTGTTTTGTATTCTGTATCATTGATTTTTGACTGAGCCATGCCTCTTTGTATTTTTGGAATTAAAGATTTTGTCCAGAGAAAAATCTTGTCCAGAGAACTTCTCCAACACTTGTGGTCAGATTTAGTCAAAACTTGCTGGGAAGGATCTGTGTAAGGTCTAAGTTAGGTGCAGATAATTATGTTTTGCATTCTGGTTCATTTTTTTACTGAGTTGTGGCCCTTTGTATTTACAAACTTAAAAATGACTTGCATTTAAATGAATCTTGCTGATAAGAATCAGTATGAAATCTATTGCTGTATGCAACTTTTGCATTCCGGTTTAGTGATTTTGGTTAGTGCCCATTTCAGTGTTGGAATGAAGAATCTTGTCTCTTGAAACATCAGTTGAAATTCACTGAAACTGGCCAGGAAGGATAAGCAGGAAGCCTAGTTTTGCATATCCCTTTGCATTTAGGTTTAGCAATTTTTAGCCAAGTTATTTTTCTAAATGAAAACTCCTGTGCTACTTCTTCACAAGCAACACCCTTGTTTTGACAAAACTTATGTGGACTGACCAATATAAACCCTCAATATGCATTATCTACTTTGGTTTTTGATACCATTGCAGTTTTTCTTGCAGCCTCAGTACCAGTCCTAAAAATCAGCCGTTAGGCTATTATAAATTAATTGCTAGATTATCATCCACTTTTTTCTTATGGCCTTATGAACATCAACAATAATGTTTAAGATAATTCTCACAATTGTATGAGTGGGAGACGTAGTACTTACCAGAAAGACAGTCGCTAAACAACATAATTGTACACTTGTGTACACTGTTAGATATGTTCTTCATGCAATTGAAAACTTGATATTTGGTCTTTTGAAGTTGATTAAATTTTCAATTTTAATGTAATTGCTGCATGCAGCCTTTATCTGACAGTTACATTAAACACACAAACATGCACAAATCCTTTCATATCTGACATTGATCTAGTCATTTCATCTGCACAAAATACCGGAATTACACTGGAACAAATTAACCAGAAAATGAGATGTGACAAATAATCAATTAACTCCTTTTTGTACCTGGTCTCCAATCAATTTGTTTCTGTGATATTGGTTCCAGGTAGGTCCGGCTGAAAAAATAGATGCGGCTGTGTTTTGATGTTGGTGTTTGCCTGGGAGTATTGTATAACAATTCATCTATAATAATAAATTATGACAGATTAAGTAATTGATAGGCTGATATTGCCTGAGAAAAGTTTTATGTTTCTTTTTTTTTGCATTGTCAGTTTAATTCATTACCTATTTATTATTGTCTCAACCTGCATAACTGGTTTACTGTTTTGCCTTACGGGTCTCACTACACAGTTGAATTTTGTTTTATATAAAATAAGGTCTAGGATTTCAACTATAAATTTTTTTTTGTTTTTATAGTAGGATTCGCACAAAAAAATGCACAATAAGTGATAGGTTGACCATCTTGGTTTTATTAAAAGAGAGAGCAGGGACACTTTAAGATTTTTTTAAAAAGAAGTAAAAAAATAAAATCCATTACAAAGCACTTTTTGAACATCAGTGATGTTTTATTGCAGTATATGCTATGTTTACTCATAGAAATCACTAGCCCATGTGAACCATTTTGAAAATATTTCAAACCAAATTACATAGGCACAAGAATCTTGCTACCGTTACAAAAAAGGAGCATAACGGTGTAGTGAGCCATTCTGTATGCCTCTTATTGTCCATGTTTCAGATTTTATTCTCAAACAAAAGGTGAAAAACATGTTGGACTTGAAATGTGTCTGTAAACACAAATACCCCCACTAAAATTAAGTCTAAAGTGAGTCAAACTCCTGTAAAATTTATTTGACCAATGTTGAATAAAAACTCTTATTGATCGCAAACCAATTTTTTTACTTCGTACAGATCTTTGGTCGATAATTGTCACATTTGCTATTTATTACTAAAATTATAAACAGAAAATGTATTACATCATCTTTGGTTGTTTATTGTTATGATGATCACATTTTTATAAGCCATATTTTGATCAATAGCAAGACGTTTCAAATGAATTCTAATTTCTCAATAGCGCATGTTTTTAATTCTTTCGAGCAGCAGTCAGAATATAAGATATTAATTTATGGCAGATGCAAAGAAGAGTAGTGTATTTTGGGTTGGTAAATGGTCAACTTGTATAGCTGTGAAGAAGCCTCAGGGTAGATATTATTTTTAATTTATACACATTATAAAATTAATTTCCGTGATACCACCAAACCATTACCACAGGGTATTATGTCAAAATGATGGCAATGACAACATTGGTCAGTGATATTTCGATGATAACAAATGACGATCAATTGTCTCCAGGCACGTCTGTGTCTAATTGCAACTAATTACTGTGATGGACAACTCTGACATCATGTCATCCAGCCCGTGTCCACCCGATTTATTACTGTGATATATTATATAAAATAATTTTACATACACGTATATTCTAATTACAGCATACAAGTATTTCCATGAAATGCTTAAGGCAAAAAACTTCACGAAACTGTGCTTAAGGGTTTTACAAGTTTGCTTTAAACCTCAAATAAATTGTGCTTTTATTCAGCTCTCTTTAGTTTGATAGAAAGTTTGGTAATCACTTCTGTCATCGATTTCAAGCTGTTCAACTCAGTTGTAGTGTGTCTACACCAGATGAAGGACAAGTTAATATCTTTGGCAGAATTTTAACAGTAGTTCTAGTAGGTTCTTTGACTATTTAGACAATAACCGAAGGATTTGTTGGAACTATGTCAGTATAATGTGACTGGGTGGGGTATTGTATGTAAGCAAACATGGTTCTTGAGTGTGGTAGCAGCAATTTGAATAGTGTCTTATGAATAAAAGGACCTGTTGGGAACTTAACACAAAACAATATGATACAAAACAATATTATTATACAATATGATGTGATGCAATATGATACAATATGATATGATGTGATGCAATATTATACAATATGATATGATGTGATGCAATATTATACAATATCATATGATGTGATGCAATGTTATACAATATGATAATAATGATGTGATGCAATATGATACAATATGATATGATGTGATGCAGTATGAAACAATATGATTTTGATGTGCTACAATATAATATACTAGGTATATAATTTGATTATGATACAATATGGTATAGTACCATACAATATGATACGAAACATTACAAAACAATATGCATTACAATACAACATGACACAGCGCCAAACAACATGGCATGGCATTACAAAAGAAAGTACAATACCCATTACTATGGTAAGGTCAGGTTTGGGTAACAGAACCAGAAAAAAGACATCAAAGATTCCGACTCAAAAAAGCTTTCCTATTGCCATTTCAAAATTTGTTGTTGTATGGTGTTTAGCATTACTTTCAAAACAATTTCTGTCATACCGTGATAGTGTCTACTTGAGACAATATTTTGAGTGCTGTCACACTGGAGTATCATGCCACAGACACATGATATGATACCTCCACCCAGTCACATTATACTGACACCTGGCCAACCAGTCTCCTAGAACTATCCTTTAAATGCAGAGTACCAAGTGAGGAAGCTTCTAGTGCCATTTTTTAAGTCTGGTATGACCTGGCTGGGGATTGAACCCATGATGACCACCACAGTGTGAAGTGAATGCTCTACCACTGGACCACACTGCTGTCTCATTTAAATTTAAATGAATTATGTTAAATGTAAATATACAACTCCTGGGGTATCAGATCTGTCTGCACATGAACTTTTTTTTTATTTCTGATATGGGGATGTCACAGTTTAAACTATGCTAACACAGACTTTGCCTCACAAATATTTGTGCTGATGCATGTATTATTTGATGTGTTATTTTGCAAAGTGTGTATTTGCATAAAAAATGATTCATAATGTAGGTAGTTTGTTATTTCCTGGCTAGACCAATGCAAATAGTATTTGTTTATATAGGGGTATTTAGATATGCTTTATGGAGGAGGGGTTGTAGGATGGGATTTGAAGTAAATGTAGATTGATTGATTGATTGATTGATTGAAAATTTAGTGTCATTTTTATGCCATTCGAGGGCTTACAGACGATCAGTTTACGTAACCACTTGTTTCCTGGTATTAACCAGTACTCGAGTACACCCCATCTCTGCAAGTAACTGATAACTTTCCATCTTGAATCAGCGGTGAGAGACAAATGATAATGAGACACAATGTGGTATATCAATCATTGCGGAGACTGTTGCAGGGCGGGGATTCTAACTCACAACCCCTGGATGTTGGTAGTTAAAACCACATTTAATAAGAAAAAAAATAAAAAAATCATGCTGTGATGAAGCCCTGCATATACATCTTCGTACGTATGAAAATGGTTTCCGACATATCTTTAGTTTTAATGAACAGATTTAAACCTAATTTGGTGTGTGACTTCACATTAAGGTAATACAGGCCAAGTTAGTATTTCATTCAGGTCTGATGATTTTTGATGGAGTGAATGCCCCTTTTTGGACTTAGATTATTGAAAAATGTCAAGAAATTGGTTTCCACTCGATATCTCTTGAAGGATTTAATTGATGTATGCTGATAAACTACAGCACAAGTTTGATTTCTGTCAAAATCCCTGCATATTAATTAGGTGTTCTGGGCTCTGATTGGCTGATAGTTAGTTTCCGACCTCTAAAGTCTTTATTTATTAGACCAATTTTGAAGAAAAAAGAGTCATATTTGGCTTTATATCAACAAGACCCAGGTCAAGTTCGACAATGGATGGAATTGGTGCATATTTATTAGGTGATGTGGACTCTGATTGGCTGAAGATTTCTGACCTATAAAATCTTTATTGATGAGCCGATTTTGATGAAACTTGATATTTGGCTTTATATCAACAAGACCCAGGGCACATATTAATTAGGTGATCTTGACTCTGATTAGCTGACGGTTTCTGACCTCTTGTGATAGTCAAATTTGCGATAGCTGCCATCTACAATGTAGTTACAAAGCGGGGGCATCTGTGTCCCATGGATGCATTTCTAGTGAAACTTATATTGGGTATTGATTTAGTATTTAATTTTCCATGTTGCATGTTTATATCATTCTATTCAATTCAGCATAGACTGCTTTAGTTTAAACTATTTTATTAGCTTGATTGCGAAGGGGTCGGGTGCTGTAAGCTCAGTTGGTTGTGTGTCTAAATATCGATCCAGGGATCGTAAGTTTGAATTCCCACTCGGCCACAGTGTCGGTGATGACTGATATACAACATTGCATCTCATTGTCATTCATTTCTCACCACTGATAGACAGGTTTGAGTACTAGTGAACCTTCCTGATTAACTTAACTGATTGTCTGTTAGCCCAGGACTGGCATAAAATGATGCTATTCAAACAAACAAATCAACTCTGCATTTTATACATGCATTTAGGGAATACAGTCAAACCTGTCTTAAGCAACCAGTCAATGGGAAGTAGAATTGCTTTTTAAGAAAGGTTGTTGCATAATACAGGTTAATTTGCTCTGAATGCATAGAAGCTGGAAATAGTAAATATGGCCACTTAAGACTCATGGCTGCTCAATAGAGGTGACCACTAGTCTTATACAGGTTTGACTGTTTTATGCAGTGACTTTAATCAAGTTAATGTTTATGAAGCCATTATCTGGTCTGATGGGGAACAAAGTAATCTTTGGACATTGGATTTACTGGACCGGACAATAACTTGTCCATTGCAGGTGATTGGCCAAATTAAGCGGACATTTGACGCAACTAACTACTCAGTTGTTTATCTGTTTATATAAATGATAAGTGGGAGGTCAAGAGGGGTGCTCTGATGGCCTTCCCAGAAAATCAAATACTACAAAGTCTACATGATTATGGCGAACTGACGTCACAGGGATTGCAATAAACACATTCCTCCATTCACGGGGATCACAAAGTACACTTCAGCCATTTTGATGGGGAGTTTTTTGTGGTTTTATTGTTAGTTTAGTCCAGTGTATTGCCAGTCTTTAATACACTGACAGCCACCATTATCTGAGTTTGATTCAATATTTACAAATGTTTGTGGTTTCAATAGGCCAGTACAGGTAAATAATTAATTTCTTTTTAACTCAGTTTCAGGCTTTAACTTGTATACAATGATTTATTGTGACCAGTCTATAATGTTTGACATAGGTTTACAATGATTGCTCCTTAATCAAATGCAGCATGACATCTCTATAACAGATACAGTCAAACCTGTGTAAGCAGTCACCTCTATTGAGCAGCCACTTGTCTTAAGCAGCCACATATGCAGTTCTAGTTTATAGGCTTTCAGAGTAAATTAACCTGATTTAAGAAACAACCTTTCTTAAAAGGTCACTTTTGTTCCTTCTCTTGACTATTTGCTTAAGACAGATTTGACTGTTAATAAAAATGCTCAATTTGAAACAGAGCAGTACTATTATAAAGAAAAAGAAAAAGTGGAAGATTGAACATGAGTATACATTGTTTTCCTATGTATCCTACATGCATGCGGAAAGTTGTGGGTTTGATTACCGGCTGGGTCCTTGCTTGCCACTCAGCATTTTGAGAACAGTTCTTGGTCTCGGTCAGCCCGGTGTCAATTTAATGTGACTTGGTGGAGTTTCATACCATGTGTCTGCGGCATGATACTCCAGTGTGGCAGTGCTCATAATACTGTCTCAAGTAGACACCATCGCGATGTGACTTAAAAATTGTCATAAGAAATGCTAATACATCATACAACAACCTTCCTGTGTATGAAACTTGTACTGGTAGGTGAGAAAGACTGGGTAAAGAGATAAGAAAACAACAAAAGATCCAAAACAAGACAAACAAGTGTTATTTAGTGCATGTTTAATCTCACGACAAGGGAGGTGTACTAAAGTAAATTAGTTATTGATTTAAACTTTAGACTTTAATATTGATTTGATTGATTCATGTATAGATTTTGATATTGTTTTCAAGTTTAATACCATTTTCTTGGGCATTTCCAGGGCAGGATTGATTGATTGATTGAATATTTAGCGTCATTTTTATGCCACCGAGGGCTAACAGACGATCAGTTAACCTAACCACTGTTTCCTGGGATTAACCAGTACTCGAGCACACCCCGTCTCCGTAAGTAACTGATAACCTTCCCACTTGAATCAGTGGTGAGAGACGAATGATAATTAGACACAATGTCGTATATCAATCATCACGGAGACTGTTGCCGGGCGGGGGATTCGAACTCACGACCCCTGGATTGATAGTCAGACGCGTAACCGACTGAGCTAATCGGGCCCGGCTCCAGGGCAGGAGGATTTTCTGTGACCGGTACAATATTTCAGGTTAATCACTTATACAAGAGTTCTATAACATCTTTTTATCTTGTATTTTTTGTGGGTTACTAGGTTTAGGGAAAAAAATCCCAGATACATTCAGAAGGTCAATAGTGGTAAGAAACCAAGATACATTCAGAGGGCCCAATAGTGGTAAGAGACTCAGATACATTCAGAGGGCCTAATAGTGGTAAAAATTCCCAGATACATTCAGAAGGTCAATAGTGGTAAGAGACTCAGATACATTCAGAGGGCCCAATAGTGGTGAAAATTCCCAGATACACTCAAAAGGTCAATAGTGGTAATAGACTCAGATACATTCAGAGGGCCCAATAGTGGTAAAAATTCCCAGATACATTCAAAAGGTCAATAGTGGTAATAGACTCAGATACATTCAGAGGGCCCAATAGTGGTAAAAATTCCCAGATACATTCAAAAGGTCAATAGTGGTAAGAGACTCAGATACATTCAGAAGGTCAATAGTGGTAAGAGACTCAGATACATTCAGAGGGCCCAATAGTGGTAAAAAGTCTCCGATACATTGAGAGGGCCCAATAGTGGTAAGGGACTCAGATACATTCAGAACGCCCAATAGTGGTAAAAGTCCTAGATACATTCAGAAGATCATTAGTGAATAAAACCCAGATACATTGAGATGGTCAATAGTGGTTAAAAGCTCCAGATACATTCAGAAGGTCAATAGTGGTAAGAAACTCAAGATACATTCAGAGGGCCCAATAGTGGTAAAAATTCCCAGATACATTCAGAAGGTCAATAGTGGTAAGAGACTCAGATACATTGAGAAGGTCAATAGTGGTAAGAAACTCAGATACATTCATAGGGCCCAATAGTGGTAAAAAATCCTGTGATACATTCAGAAGGTCAATAGTGGTAAGAGACTCGGATACATTCAGAGGGCCCAATAGTGGTAAAAATCCGCGATACATTCAGAAGGTCAATAGTGGTAAGAGACTCAGATACATTCAGAGGGCCGAATAGTGGTAAAGATTCCCAGATACATTCAGAAGGTCAGTAGTGGTAAGAGGCTCAGATACATTCATAGGGCCCAATAATGGTAAAAATCCCAGATACATTCAGAAGGTCAGTAGTGGATAAATTCCAGATACATTTAGAGAGCCCAATAGTGGTAAAAAGTCCCAGATATATTGAGAAGGTGGATAGTGGATAAAATCCAGGATACATTCAGAGGGCCCAATAGTGGTAAAAGTCCCAGATACATTCAGAAGGTCAGTAGTGGATAAAACCCAGATACATTCAGAATGACAGTAGTGGATAAAATTCCAGATACATTCAGAATGTCAGTAGTGGATAAAACCCAGATACATTCAGAATGACAGTAGTGGATAAAATCCCAGATACATTCAGAAGGTCAGTAGTGGATAAAACCCAGATACATTCAGAATGACAGTAGTGGATAAAATCCCAGATACATTCAGAATGTCAGTAGTGGATAAAACCCAGATACATTCAGAATGACAGCAGTGGATAAAACCCAGATACATTCAGAATGACAGTAGTGGATAAAATCCCAGATACATTCAGAATGACAATAGTGGTAAAAAAACAGCTAAATTCTGAAGGCCATTAGTGGTACACAAACAGTGTACTACACCAAAACATCAACCTTAAGATGACATAAAATCTTCCCTTTCCATTTTTTTTATTTATTTCCATGTCTGCATATGGTCACAGTTTGTTGGTCACCTGGAATGTGTATACCAATGATAATACTGACCAGTCTACATGTAAGTTGTTTGTTTGTAAGCCAATAAATATTTTCTAAACCTATTATCTCATGTAAGTGGCAAGATTTGACCGTAATTGTCGGTTTAGTGATTGTCCTTACACCAATGGTGCCTTACTTGTCACTTCGGTGACAAAATAATTTTGAGGGGTGTGGAGTTTATGATTGGCCCCAAGAAAGGTTAGAGTTCTTTTCTGCAACATGCTAATTAAGGTAATATTGTATTAATCAGTTTGTGTTTTCATGATTATTAGTTATTTATAATTCATTAGTTCTGTTCTTGCGTCATTGGTGCAAGAATGTGCCAAGTGTTGTGTTATTTCATAAACACTTGCCACCCTTATTGCGCTATGAGACATTGTGTTTTTTGTTCAGCTGGTTTGTGCATGCATGTCATATACGGACAGGTTGGTTGTTCCCTATTACTTTGCAGATTAATTAATTCCTAATCTTGATAATCTTTAATCGTCTTATCCATGTGAGGTGTTAAACATTTGCATCATGGAACTTTTTTGAAGTGGATTGCACAGATTGATTGAGCTGTTAATCTTATCCTTATTTGATTGGCTTATCAGATTTTTTTTTTTTTATGTTTTGTTTGTTACAGTCTGACTCAGTCTGGGAATGCAGCGTGGTCTAGTGGTAGAGCATCCGCCTCACATGCTGAAGGTCATGGGTCGATCCCCGGCCGGGTCATACCAAAGACTTTAGAAATGGTACTAGATGCTTCCTTGCTTGAAGCTCAGCATTTAGAGGAGAGTTCTAGGTCTGGTCGGCCCGGTGTCAGTATAATGTGACTGGGTGGGGTATCATACCATGTGTCTGCCGCATGATGCTCCAGTGTGACAGCGCTCAGAATACTGTTTCAAGTAGACACCGTCGCGATATGACTGAAAAATGTTGAAAGCGATGCTAAACACCATTCAACAACAACTACATTATAAACAAAAAGTATGGATGGTCAGTTTATATATATATATTTTTTTTTTTAAACTTATTTATTTTACTTCGATTGTGAAACAAGTTCTTACAACTTAGACAAATCACGCATGAAGTCTTCCTGGGTAGTACCAGTACAAAGCATATGTGGAAAAAGTGCCTTGCTCAAGGACACCACACATAGCTGTAGCGGAGGATCGAACCCATGACCCTCCGATCCTGGGTTCGGTGCTCTACCACTGGACCACGCGCTCAGTTTATATGTATATATAGACTAAAAACATTTTAGTTATGTTTTATGTTAAAAAAAAAAAATTATGTTTGTAATTGTATATTTGTATTTGTGCCAGTGTAAGTGAAGACATACCAGTCATGTGAAACAATATTTTTAACTTATTGTTTAAAAGTAAACAACCATGATTGCTATTTGGTAACATTCCAGTAAACACCATGTTTGTTTCAAGTCCATGTCATGTTACTCTGAACTTGTTGATCATGTTGGTAATATCATATTTAAACAATAAAGCGCAATGTCTGTGAGTAATATCTACGTAGTTTATTTATCATTCATTGTATTCTCGTTAATTGGGTGGTTGTAAAGTGGACAGAACCCTGGAAAGACAAATCTCAATATGGGGTTCTTCCCAGGAAACAGTCTATAGAGCAAATCACATAAGCTCTGAGCTTACTTCGTAACTGAGCTAAAATAAGCAACATCTAGTACAGTCATGTATGTAGTATGAAATATTTACATTTTAATCCAACCAGGTCATGTAGCGTGTCTGACTATCAGTCGAGGTGTTGTGAGTTCAAAACCCAGGCAGGCCACAGTTTCCATGATTATTGATATACAACATTGAGTCTCATTTTTATTAGTCTGTCACCACTGATTCAAGTGGGAAAGTTATCATTTGCTTACAAAGATAGATGTGCTAGAGTACTGGTTAACCTTCAAGGATCCCTGGAAAGATGGCATAAAAATGAAGCTAAATGTCCAAACAAAACAATCTAATCCAAGTTGCTGATTTCATATTTCAGAAACAAGGATTTAAGAATCGATAATACTAAAACACAGTATTAGAACATTTTAGGCTATTTACATGTCACTGAGATCCATTATTCAGGTGTTAAATGACTGTTCTGTTATGAGTCATAATTTTATTGCACTATTGTTAAGGAGGTGTTGACTAATATTATCAATGAGAATTAACATCTAATCCCTTCATAGTAAACTATTATACATGTATTTCTAATCTCATTTATGTCAATTTACATAATAATCTATCATACACTCTCGCTAATTATATCCTTTGTTTAATTAATTTCTTATCATTATCTTAATTTTCTTATTAATTAACTTTAATTAAAAAATGTTATTTATTATTTCACATAATAACACTGATCTTATTTTGGTGTCAGCTGATAGTTCTCTTGTGGGAACCTTTACTTGAATATTAGGCGAAAACTGCCTTGGGGTATTTAATGAGGTGTCGACAATGTGTAATATTGGTTGATCAGATTTCGACAAATACTCAGTGCCCCTGGTCATTATGTTAAGTGTATTGAGCACTTATAATGTATCGATTACCTCATATGGTCGCCTGACGTTATATGATCATGTGTTAATACGTATATGATAGTTATTTAATATTATGTTATGTTGATAGCGATCCTGTGTCCACTCCCTTCCCTCCCCCCATTTATAGACTGGGGCCTATTCATACAATATGTGATCAGCTGTGTCGTAGATAGGTAATTAATTGTTGTTAATTAATTATATATAAATACATTCAGGATATACGACCATATACAATTACTGAGCAGGTAAGACAGGTATGGTTTTACTGTGGTTGTAGTTTATATATCACTGGCAGATTTAAAACCTGGAATAGGACCAGACATCCACCACCCCAAGATTTCCTGGAAAAAAATGAATAATATGAATGTGCTTGCTTTTGGATCATGTATTAGCAAGTGATTGCTGACATGTGTTGGAATGTAGGTGACTCTGATAATCATGTGACTGTGAAGGCCCATGCATGGGACTCTTGTTTTAAATAATGTTACCAAAAAAAGAATATATTTTGATAAGGTTTGTGAATTACCCTGACTGTATCTTTAAAGATGGATACAAGGAGGTCTGATGTTCTTCATTCTGTTTATTATTCAACAATTTAATTGCGGTAGACGCTTTTCTTGTTGTCTTTTTCTTTGCATTTATTGTGATTTCTGGATAATAAACATGCACTGTGTATCACCTCAAAGTGCATTTTCATCCTGCTTCATGCAAGTCAGTTGACATGTCTTTGCAAAAATGAAAATAGTTTTATAGCTGCAAAGGATGTTCTAGATATGTTTCAATTGTTTTTGTAAGTTCCAACCCATGGTGAACTCTCATCCTCTCATTATTATATGCAGAAAAAAAATAGCTTGAAAAATGTGAAATCGACCCCTACCCCCTCAAATTGCCCACCCCAGTTAAAAAAACCAAAAAAAACAATGAAAGGTTCTCTCAATTTGATTAGAGTGTTATATTTTTTGTCCATTTAATGAAATTTTTGTATATAGTAACTTACAAGTCTTCTTCACACTCTTCACCTGCTGCCTAACATTGGGTGCCTCCCCCATCATTATACATTGGGTCCCCCAATCATCATTACAACGGGTCCCCCCAATCATATTACATTGGGTATCCCCATTGTCCTTACATGGTCCTTACATTGGGTCACCCCATCATCCTTACATTGGGTCCCCATCATCATTATATTGGGTATCCCCATTGTCCTTACATGGTCCTTACATTGGGATCCGTCATCATCCTTACATTGTGTCTCAATCATTATTACATTGGGTATCCCCATTGTCCTTACATGGTCCTTACATTGGGATCCTCCATCGTCCTTACATTGGGTCCCAATCATTATTACATTGGGTATCCCCATTGTCCTTACATGGTCCTTACATTGGGATCCTCCATCATCCTTACATTGGGTCCCAATCATTATAACATTGGGTATCCCCATTGTCCTTACATGGTCCTTACATTGGGTCCCAATCATTATTACATTGGGTATCCCCATTGTCCTTACATTGTCCTTACATTGGGTCCCAATCATTATTACATTGAGTATCCCTATTGTCCTTACATGGTCCTTACATTGGGTCCCAATCATTATTACATTGGGTATCCCCATTATCCTTACATGGTCCTTACATTGGGTCACCCCATCATCCTTACATTGGGTCCCCATCATCATTATATTGGGTATCCCCATTGTCCTTACATGGTCCTTACATTGGGATCCGTCATCATCCTTACATTGTGTCTCAATCATTATTACATTGGGTATCCCCATTGTCCTTACATGGTCCTTACATTGGGATCCTCCATCGTCCTTACATTGGGTCCCAATCATTATAACATTGGGTATCCCCATTGTCCTTACATGGTCCTTACATTGGGTCCCAATCATTATTACATTGGGTATCCCCATTGTCCTTACATGGTCCTTACATTGGGTCCCAATCATTATTACATTGAGTATCCCTATTGTCCTTACATGGTCCTTACATTGGGTCCCAATCATTATTACATTGGGTATCCCCATTGTCCTTACATGGTCATTACATTGGGATCCTCCATCATCCTTACATTGGGTCCCAATCATTATTACATTGGGTATCCCCATTGTCCTTACATGGTCCTTACATTGGGTCCCCATCATCATTACATTGGGTATCCCCATTGTCCTTACAAAGTCATTACATTGGGATCCTCCATCATCCTTACATTGGGTCCAAATCATTATTACAATGGGTATCCCCATTGTCCTAACATGGTCCTTACATTGGGTCCCCCAATTGTCCTTACATGGTCATTACATTGGGATCCTCCATCATCCTTACATTGTGTCTCAATCATTATTACATTGGGTATCCCCATTGTCCTTACATGGTCCTTACATTGGGATCCTCCATCATCCTTACATTGGGTCCCAATCATTATTACATTGGGTATCCCTATTGTCCTTACATGGTCCTTACATTGGGTCCCCATCATTATTACATTGGGTATCCCCATTGTCCTTACATGGTCCTTTCATTGGGTCCCAATCATTATTACATTGGGTATCCCCATGGTCCTTACATGGTCCTTTCATTTGGCCCCCAATTGTCCCTATATTGGGTCCCCTATGGTTCTTACCTTGGGTCCCCCATGGTCGTTACATTGGGTGCACCCTCCAATTATCCTTACATTTGGTCCCCCCATTGTCCTAACATTGACCCCTAAGGTCCTTACATTTGGTCCACCCATTGTCTAAGCATTGGGTCCCCATTGTTCCTTACATTGGACCCCCCATTGTCCTTACATTGAATCCCCCATTGTCCTTAAATTGGACCCCCCATTGCCCTGACAGTGTCTCTTCCCCACAACCATTGGCCTCATATGGGACCCCCCCCCACCCACCCACCTCATTGTCCTTATATTATGGGGTCTCCCCATTGTCCTTATATGGGGTCCCCCATTGTCCATACATTGGGTCCCCCCATTGACCTTATATGGGATCCCCCAACGGGTCCATACATTGGATCCCCCCACCCCATCGTTATTACATTAGGTCCACCATCCTAAATCTGGTCCAACTATACTTGCTCATGATCATTATTGTTAACGGTCAGATACTATGGAAGTTGTGAAAGCATGTTTGATATGATATACATAAAGGTGTCTGTTATAATGTCTTCTGTGAATTTTGTAATTTATTAATTTATATATGCTTGAGTAAATATTTTGTGGGAATATTTTTAAATAGAATTTTATTCTGATGTGTTTATTCAATGGATTTTCAGTTATAAAGTGAATGGGATATTTTTCTGCTGTGAAATCAATGATTTGAAGTGTTTTATTTCATACAGCAGTCATGAAAACATCTCTGAATGCAAAACCACCATATGTACCGACACACTTTTGATACATTTAACACGTTTTCACATACTTCATCGGCAATAACTTTTTAAGTACCACGGGTTAGTCTTGATGGTAACCAGTCCCTTATTCTCGAGTGGCAGTAAAAATAGTATCACAGCATCGCATGGTTTTATCTATCTTTCCGTTCCACCATGTCTCACCTATTAAAACAGGGTTATGCGTATCTTATGGTTCATACAAGTAAACATTTCAAAAGGAGGCTCCGCTAATAAACTTATATTATTCATAAAATTCATGTAAATATACGGCTGTTGTTTTTTCGGCAGAGTTATTTATAGTGTAGGTGGGATTTTAAGTGGATGCTTCGGTATTTACTCATCACTACAGATATTAAACTATTACTAAATTCTTGTGTTGTATAAAAAGTTTTGTTAATGTATCACTAGAAATTAAGTTTGATAACTGTGTCAGATTCAGTATTTGTTGAGAAAAAAAATTATTGTGTTAAATTTTTAGTATTATGTGAATAAGTATACCACGTGAATTATATACATTGTATTGTGAAAGTTTGACTGTCGTGCGCAGTGGCTAAAAATAAACATACTGATAATTTGAATATTCCGACAGTTGATAAGTGACAAGTTTGATACAGACAGAAATAGATCAGGGGAGAAGCGGATTAAATGTTTGAGGCTTTTAAGAGGTGAGTATTTAATAGAATATCATTGTTTATGTTAATTATTGATTTATATTTTCCAATTTTATAATAATAATTTTTCTATATTTATGGAGCTAAGATATGATTGAAGTGCATAAGTTCATTTCAGGAGGGGACCACAGCGTGGTCTAGTGGTAGATCGTCCGCCTCGCTTGCGGAAGGTTGTGGGTTCGATCCCCGGCCAGGTCATACCAAAGACTCTATAAATGGTACTAGAAGCTTCCTTGCTTGATGCTCGGCATTTAGAGGAAAGTTCTAGGTCTGGTCGGCCTGGTGTCAGTATAATGTGACTGGGTAGGGTATCATACCATGTGTCTGCGGCATGATACTCCAGTGTGACAGCACTCAGAATACTGTCTCCAGTAGACACTGTCGCGATATGACTGAAAAATTATTGAAAGTGACGCTAAACACCATACAACAACAACATCATTTCAGGAGTCCTACAATAGTGTAATTATAGTCATTAAGTCACTTGGGTGAACTTGTTTGGTTGACTGTTCTATTCAGATTCATTCATTTCTCATCCAATAAAACTGGGACGCTCCATTCCCTCCCTCTGACGCTAGGGCAGTCCTGGTTTAGATTGGTGACTCAGCAGAAAATAAATATTTGAAAGTAGATTATGAAATTGTGTAAATAAAACTCAGATAAAAACTTTGAAAATTTATAGCTTGCAACTTGATAATTCAGATTATGACAGTATGATTTGTATCTCAAGAATAATGTGTGATTTGGCGATTACATCACCTCCTAAATACAGCAGTGATGGATTAGATACAACATTCTACAATTCTGCAAGTTATTGCGATTTTCTAGAATTCACAAATTTTTGTTTTTGTACATGTAGAGTGAACCTGGAATCTTCCTTCCTGTTGGCGTCGAGTAACCTATAATATGTTGGTATGCTGAAAAACCCCATTCATTCATTCATTCATTCATTCATTAAGTTTTAACAATTGCCATATTTCAAAACGTCATCTGTGACTAAAGAGTGTGGAGCACGTGGTCTAATTGTATAACACCGAATCCATGATCGAAGGGTCATGGGTTCGATCCTCCACCACAGCTGTGTGGAGTCCTTGAGCAAGACACTTTTTCTGCATATGCTTTGTACTGGTTCTATCCAGGAAGACTTAGAGCGTGATTTGTCTAAGTTGTAAGAACTTGTTCCACAATCGAAGTAAAATAAATAAGTTTAAACTAAAGAGTAGTCTAAGATGCCATCTCCAGGTTACTTACCTCTCACTGCTGAGGTTGTGGGTGGGAGCCCATCTTGGGTAAGATAGTTTCTCAGTTACTTACAGAAGGATGGTTACAGGTTCTATTCAGATTCATGTATATATACTCAACTGTTAAGACTTGTTGCCATATAATTATAATTAAATATTTATGATAATGTAATGTCAACCAATTAGCAGGATCTCTGTGACCGAGTGTTCTAAGGCACCATCTCAAGATCACTTACCTCTCACTGCTAAGGTGGTTGGTTTGAGTCCCACTCTGAGAAAGTTTGCCAGTTACTTGCAAAAGGATGGTGATTCTACTCAGATTCATTCTGAGGTTTTCCTACACTAATAAAACTGGATATGCCATATATAACCTGTGTTAAAAATGGTGCAAAACCTCATTAAAAAAATTAAGAAAAACACAATTTTAAAATTGATTGTGCTGCAATGAAAGGTGATTTACTGTCATCTTGGTGGAAAAGAGGTCTGATATGAGCTGATTTTGCTCCAAGGTGACAAAGTTGTTTGGACTGGCTTAGTGACATGCTTTAAATCTTAAG
The DNA here is from genome assembly GCA_029582155.1 of Panopea generosa. NCBI lineage: Eukaryota > Metazoa > Mollusca > Bivalvia > Adapedonta > Hiatellidae > Panopea > Panopea generosa. The sequence goes on from CM055900.1 coordinate 21,795,169, forward strand.
GTCAAGGTTTGCTAATCTGCCACTAGTGCCATGTCTTGATGGCATTTGAGTTTCTATGTATTAATCTACACATCTGTGCAATATCTATGAATGTACCGTTAGTAGTAGGGTATTTTTTGTAATTTTTATTTTTTGGACAAACCATACAACTGTAGTTATTAATTTGCTTTGATTCATTTGTTCATTTATTCATTAATTATCTTTACATTTCTTTATTCTTTCATTCTTACAAACTGCAGCGGTGGTCTAGTGGTACAGTGTCTGCCTCACATGCAGTAGGTTATGGGTTAGATCCACGGCCGGATTATACCAAAGACTTGAAAAAAACTAGAAACTTCCTCCCTTTTGCTAAGCCTTTAGAGGATAGTTCTAGGTCTGGTCGGTCAGGTGTCAGTACAAGGTGACTGGTCAGGATGTGATACTCCAGTGTAACAGCACTTAGACACCATTGCAATATAATTAAAAAAAATGTGGAAAGTGACACTAAATACCTTACAACATCGTTCTTGCATATATTCAGCTCTTATTTTGTCCCACTAATGTGGCGATTTCTTTCTTTCACCTTTCTTAAATCTTCCTTTGTTTCTATACTGTACTTCATTATTATATAGCCGTAGTGCAATGCCCTCATATCATTTATCCATTTATTACGCGTGGTGAAGTGTACCTACCCCATGTGAATTTTACTTCTTTAAAATAAGCCATTAAACATGTACTAAGGTCATTGGTCATTTAGTCCAGTGGTTCTTTTATTGCAGTTTTATATGGTCACTCTTTGTCCACATTTTAGTCATGTTGACCAGCAAAATGTGTAAGTAAGAAAATGAGCAGTTTCATGATGAATAGTGAAAGTATTTTTTTTTACCTTGAGTTCTTTGTGAAACCGCATCGTCACGGTGATTTTCTGCATCGAAACATTTAAATTGTAATTTTCATTTGTTAAAAGGATTTTCTTTTGAAGAACTACTTTGATTTTATTTCTTTTATATGTCAGATGAGAGTCATTGGGTAAATGACAAAGCTGTCCACGTCAATTATATCATTTGCGAATGATGCTGATCGGAGTTGTTTGGCTTTCTGTCAGTAATTCTCTGTTAACACCCCTGTAATGTGATAAAAAAAGAATGTTACCAAAAAGGAATGGCCTATAAAGCCATAATAAACATTATCATCTCTGTCTGCATGACACCCCCTGTTATTTTTTTTTTCGACAATCAGAATCGTAATCAAACGGTGCTGCATTTTAAACTTCTTGGTCTTTAAATAAAAAAGTATTTTTCATTTCATGCCAAATACAACACTCTAAAATCTAGGAAATAATTAATTGTTGCAAGTTTAATTTACATTAAAATTCCAATTCAGAAATTGAAGACAGCAAACCAATTAAGTATTTCTAGTTTAGTATTTTTATTAAGCCACTGAAAAAGTAACTGGAAGCAGTTTTCTTCATTGCTTATCATGCTAAATGTTAAATTAACTGATGATTGGGTTTTGGTTAATAAATCAATTTTTAATCAGTTTTAGATGACGGTTACTGTCATTGTCAATATTTTTAAGGAAATTGCAGAATTCTTTTTCCTTTTCTGCTCCAACCCTCGGAAATGATCCCATCTGTTTAATTTCCCTTTTTCTTGCAGTAGTTTGTGAATAATTTCACTTCTGGTGATATTTTCTCCATTCAAGGTGGTACAGGGTTTATTTATGAGAAAATATTCTCCTAAAATATTTTGGAAGTACTCTTTGATAATTAAGGATTTTATTGACTTGGGTAGGTTTTGTTCCTTTAAAAATTGATGGAAAGTGTGGTTGAAAATGAACAATTGTCAGAGACATGTCTGCTTTAGCCAGTTTGCCTTTAGAGTCTTCCATCTTCTTTTATTAGTCCATTGTCATTAAGAATTGATGTTGATAAGAAATGACTTAATTTCAGAAAATAGGTGTTGGCCACTTATGGCAGACTGTTACGCTTTAATCCATTATGCAACCCAGTTGCCTCCCAAAAATAACACTCGGCTTCAAGATACTTACTTGAGAGTGATTCATACAAACTCAGAGTTTTTTACTTCTTACACTCACCAATGTAGGCTAAACTATATAATTATGTTGTTTGAAAAAACATCACTGTAAATTATATACAGTACAGACAAGTCAGTTTTCACCTAAACCATAAATATGAGAAAACACAGGTGATAAAATTAAACACCCTGTTCTGTGCTGTATATTATCATTGCTGGAAGAAGTTATTACATGTTAAAAACAAGTCTTAATTTATCAAATTTTTCCACAATTATTTCGAATCCTCTTAAAAATGATTATCATATCATGCCAGAAATCTATCATAAAAATTTGCATGAAATATTCATAGATATCTTCAGACATAGTTTCATTTGAAATATGTGTCTGGTTGGCACCAGTCTAACATACCTCGTCCAAATTGGCACCAGTCAATCAGCTCGGTATGTTTAAAGGAACGGGCGGCAGTTCTGGTTCTGTTTTGAATTCTCAAACATATTTTCATCAAATTTCAGCCAAGATTCAAATTATTTTTATGCAGTTATGGAATGCTGGCAGGGATTTAATAATAATTTTATCTTACGTTTTTTTGCTAGTTTTGGCCGTGTTTAGGCGCATCAATAACATAAATTGCAGTTTTGAGTTTATATTTATAGCCTTTGGTGACATATTTTACGCCCCTTTATGTACTGCTGGGTCAGGACTGGGAGGGGAAGTATTTTATCATTGTCAGCTGCTACATGATTGTGTTTCATTTTGGCAAACTTTAAAAATCTTCTTCTTAATATAGTAAGCATTGGGAAACAAATGTAAGTATGATTATGGGCATATAATATATAGCATTATGGGTCCTAAAAAAATTGTGAATTGCATGTCCCTGGGTCTCAAGGTTTGGCCCTGGAGGTGGGGCCTCGGTGGGGCCTACTTTACAAAATCTATATAAGAGGAATTGAAAAAAAAACGTTATTTCTTATGACCGAATAGACTTATGTGAATGTTGTTTTGGATAATCAGGTGACTGTTAAGGCCCATGCATGGTTGTTTTAAATAATGTTACTAAAAAAAATTTGTTTGGTAAGGTTTGTGAATTACCCTGACTGTATCTTTAAAGATGGATACAAGGAGGTTTGATGTTCTTCATTATGTTTATTATCCAACAATTTGTTTGCGGTAGACGCTTTTCTTGTTGTCTTTTCCTTTGCATTTATTGTGATTTCTGGATAATGAAACATGCACTGGGTATCACCGCAAAGTGCATTTTCATCCTGCTTCATGCAGCTTGACAGCATAAACAACTTTTTAATACATTAAACATGTATTTTCCCTACTTGGTGAGGCCATATTGATATAATTCTGTGGTTTACATTGCTGCAAGTTACACATTTTACTTGATGCACACTGCAGTATACTGCCACAGACTTTCACACAGTCACACTATACAGGACAATTTGAGAGTCAAATTGACTGACAAACATTGAATAACTGAAATCTGATCAGTGCAAAAATAAATGATGATCAATAAGAGAAATAGATATTGTCATTATTTAATATATTTGTACTTCATTGGATTTGTACACATAAATATCAGACAGATTGAATGCTTAATAAAGCTAGCCATGCCCCTGCATACATGAGCTGGTTTTGTTTGGAGTCACAGAGTACCAGATGTTAAAGTAAACAAATCATCTTCAAACCATAATTGATTATTTGAACCATTTTTCAACAGCTGACAAAAAATTTGTTCTGATTGGTTTGGTTTTATTCTTTCACCAGTTGTACCGACATACCTGTATTACTGATAATAAGAAAGCTGTACTGTATGTGTTTTGATGGAATAATAATAATAGAAACAGACAGGATAATAGAAACTCTCGTCATTCTCAAATCTACACTCCAGCAATCCAAATCATGATGATTTGATTGGTTAATGATCGGTTTGTAACAAAGCATGTAATTTTTGGGAGCCTGTTTATCAAATATAGCTTACGCACTGCAAAGCATAACATTTGCGATGTCTGCCTGTTTTTTTGTGTTCAGCTCTCCGCAACAGCATGCCGTCTGCAAAATCTACAATAACTAGCTCTTTTATGACTCAGAAATTTAAATAAATACTGCGTTTCCCATCCTAACCATCAATTAAGGATGAAAATTGAAGTTTGATTCGACCCGTCGATGCAAGATGACAGCAAGTCTTAACCCCATCACACAATCAGTTACTTGACTTTTACATAAAGCGGCAATTTCATGGCCTACCCCGTAATTACCAAGTAAATGTAGGGTGCCCCATAATGCAATCTCTGTTAGTGTAGTGTCACTTTAATGGTCACCAAGTTCGAATGGCATTTGAACAAAAAATGAGTTGACAATGCTGTTACAAGTTCTTCAGATAATATGAAAGGAAAGAAAGATCACCTTCCTCAGTGGCTCGTTAAAAGTTACAATACTCTAGTATCCTTTAATTGATCTAATAAATATAATTAAGTAGCTGTTAATTGATATCGTGTGGTGCTTATTATCCACCATACTAAATTTCATTTAGTATAATGGAATCTGTATCTAAAGCACGTATTCCGCTTCTTAAAAGAGTGTTATATTCCCAGTTCAAGGGTTTTAAAAAAATATATGCTGGTAGATCAAGATTAGAAATATCTGTTTTAATCTGTCAAATTTTCATTTTTATTTTTATGCAATTGTGTAATTATAAAATAGTCTATTATTAAAAACAGTGCTTTAATACACCAGGGATGATCCAATCACGTATACAGTCAAACCTGTCTTAAGCAGGCAGTCAAGGGAAGGGGCAAAAGTGGCCTTTTAAAACAGTTTTTTGCTTAATATAACTTAATTTGCTCTAAATGCATAGAAATGGGAAATAACAAATATGGCTGCTTAATAGAGGTGATCACTTACACATGTTTGACTGTTTTGACTTACTAAAACACATATCATGAATAATTTAAAATGAATCCTCAGATAGATCTATAAATTTATTTTTTAACTTTTGACATGTATAAATTGTTTTATAAACAGAGAAGTATTTGAAAATACTTGACTGAAACATGACTGCTTTGTTCTTCCCTAAACTCAATCTCAGGTGGAAGATCAACTTGATTGACAGGCCTGGCTAGCTTAGTCATTAACATGTTTGATTGTCAATCCAGGGGTCGGTGTCTGAATCATGGTCTCTGTGATGATTGTTCATGAGCTTCGTTCTACGGCCATCAGTCTCCCTCTGAATATGTGGGGAAGTTATCAGTGACTGCAGAAATACGCCATGAGTGTCCTTCCTCTGGGTTTGTAGAGAAGAAGCCAGTGACTGCAGAAATACGCCATGAGTGTCCTTCCTCTGGGTTTGTAGAGAAGAAGCCAGTGACTGCAGAAATACGCCATGAGTGTCCTTCCTCTGGGTTTGTAGAGAAGAAGCCAGTGACTGCAGAAATACGCCATGAGTGTCCTTCCTCTGGGTTTGTAGAGAAGAAGCCAGTGACTGCAGAAATACGCCATGAGTGTCCTTCCTCTGGGTTTGTAGAGAAGAAGCCAGTGACTGCAGAAATACGCCATGAGTGTCCTTCCTCTGGGTTTGTAGAGAAGAAGCCAGTGACTGCAGAAATACACCATGAGTGTCCTTCCTCTGGGTTTGTAGAGAAGAAGCCAGTGACTGCAGAAATACGCCATGAGTGTCCTTCCTCTGGGTTTGTAGAGAAGAAGTCAGTGACTGCAGAAATACGCCATGAGTGTCTTTCCTCTGGGTTTGTAGAGAAGAAGTCAGTGACTGCAGAAATACGCCATGAGTGTCTTTCCTCTGGGTTTGTAGAGAAGAAGCCAGTGACTGCAGAAATACGCCATGAGTGTCCTTCCTCTGGGTTTGTAGAGAAGAAGCCAGTGACTGCAGAAATACGCCATGAGTGTCCTTTCTCTGGGTTTGTAGAGAAGAAGCCAGTGACTGCAGAAATACGCCATGAGTGTCTTTCCTCTGGGTTTGTAGAGAAGAAGTCAGTGACTGCAGAAATTAGCCATGTCAAATACTGGTGAACCACCCAGTGAATCCAAGAAATGACAAATAGGCTCGCCGATTCCCACTTAAATTACTGAAATTTGGTAATTGAAAAAGACAACAGCCTATATGAGCAAATTCAACATAAATAAATCCATAAAAGGATTGTTGACAGTAATTTAATGGTGTGATATATGCAGATGTCTTCATGGACTGAGATTCGGATTGTATTTTTGCTGACACAGACTGATTTTGAACTTACTGCCCTGTTTCCATATTTAAACATAGTTCATAATGTCATCTTGTACTGTTGCAGTTAGATAATGGCAACTTTCTGTATAATAAAGTCCATTTTTGGCCAACTTTACCATATAAGGACAACTTTTATCTCGACTAAGTAATGCTGGGATTATGTGAACGAAATAAGGATTTGACACTTCACATTTACATAAATAAATGTAAATTATAAAAGAATGTTAAATGATTTTATCAACTACTTTACTACACTTCCTGTGGCGTTTTTTTCTGATTAAAGCTCTCATTTTAAACAGATTTGAATTTCATTTACTTCATGAATAGCAAGAGGCAGAATTTAATTCAAGTGTGATTTCTTCTCTGCTTTGTATAATGATATGATTGATTGATTGAATATTTAGCGTCATTTTTATGCCATCGAGGGCTAACAGACGATCAGTTAACCTAACCACTGTTTCCTGGGATTAACCAGTACTCGAGCACACCTCGTCTCCGCAAGTAACTGATAACTTTCCCACTTGAATCAGTGGTGAGAGACAAATGATAATGAGACGAATGTCGTATATCAATCATCACGGAGACTGTTGCCGGGCGGGGGATTCGAACTCACGACCCCTGGATTGATAGTCAGACGCGTAACCGACTGAGCTAATCGGGCCCGGCTATATAATGATATGAAAAGAAGAAAAAAAGTTCCTTTTTTTTATTGGTTGTTATTTGTTATGTCCGTAACTTTTCATTTTTGGTCCATAATGTCTGTTTCTTTCCATTTGTTGTCTGGGTGTCCTTTGTGGCCGAGTGGTCTAAGGACATCACTTACCTCTCATCACTAAGGTCATGGGTTCAAGTCCTGCTCGGTCCTAAAACTTTATATGAGAAAGTTTGCCAGTTACTTGCAGAAGGACAATCATGGTTCTACTCAGATTCATTCAGAGATCTTCTTCACCAATAAAAATCGACATGCCATATATAACCTGAAATGAGTTGAAAATGGCATTAAACCCAACTTTTTATTGGTTGTCTTTGTAATAAATTATATCTGTGACTTTTTATTGGTTGGCTACATTTTAAGGGAATGGCCGAATCTAATGTTGAGAGAACCTGTGGCCAGACCCTTTTGCCTTAAATTGTATTTGACTTATATGCATGATAAATATTGTAATATGTGTTTATTTGGCAATAAAATATGTTTAAACTAAACTACATTTTCACTAGTATTGTATGTATGTATATATTGTCCCAACTTTTTATTGCCTGTGTTGTATCCGTGACATTTTTACTGTCAGTTTATGTAAGGTCAACATTTTTTTCTGGAGTTCTTAACAAAATTCAATCTTTACTTGTATTGATTTTCAAAGAATATCAAGTATGTGGTTACAATTTGTCCATTGTTTATTTCTGGAAGATTCTGTTCCTTTATCACTTTCTGATCAAACCAACTCTCTATGCACATTTTCAACAGCAACCACCAGTAGTTTGTAAAATAATGCAACAATGCAGGCCATAAAACTAGCCTGTTTGTCTGTCTACTTAACTCCGACATTGTTTGATATTTGACTGTTTAAACTATTTACAATCTGGATAGTTTGGTATCTCCAGTTTGTTGATTCCTATAATTTTTTGTCAATATTTGTACCGGTGTTTAAAACTGACATATGAAAGACAGCTGGGCAGGTATCCATGCTACAAGATATTTTCCCAGATGAAAGGGGACGCATCAAAGTTCACACGGATTTGATGCAGAAAGTTTATCTACTTCAATCCACATGGATTTGTCCGTTGTCACAAAAAAATATAATATCCAATCCATAAATAATCAGATGAAATTTGCTAAGAACAAATAAGTTGAGCAAAAGTTATTTTTTATTTACATACAAAAGGTTTTAATTGTTCGGCCTTAAGTAAAACTTTGTGTCAGAAAAAATTAACAGTCTTCAATTTATTCAAACTTGGTTAAAAAATAGTAGAGAGGGAGTCCTCCATGTTCTCAGGTGCTGTCGTCTAACAAACACTCTTCTCACTCTAACAAACACAATCTTCTCACAGCTGAGGTCGTGGGTTCTAGCTTCGCTCAGTCCAACTTCTTTATGTGAGAAAGTTTCTCAATTATTTGCAGAAGGATGCTGGTTCAACTCATGGGCACTTTTCATGTCTTGAAAATGGCGATACTCTCCCCACCACCACCACCACCACCACCACCACCACCACACACTCACACAACCACAAAAAAATATACCCTTTATATTTTGAAATGAAGTTTTAAACGTTCTTATTAATGAGACTTCTTTTTCCGGGACTATTTTCTTAAAAAAAAAAAAAGAAGATAAATTACATGTACAGCCCTGGTATTATTTGACAAAAAAAATCTACTTTCAAAATAGTTAATAACACAAACATAAATGACAAGTATAATATACTTGTACATAACCCCACAAAAGCTTTTATACTGGGGTATCCATCACAAACCCCTATATCAATATAACTGGGTGTCTAGGGTTTATGTAATCTTACATGAAAGGTGCTAGACAATGTTGTGTTTGTTTTATTTTCGTATAATGCCAGGCTAATAAACAGTTTATTGACCCCTCCTTTTTAAAACATAATTACTTCATTCCTAGCTAGTTTGGACGATATTGGTACAGTAATGTCTATAGGTGTAAGCCCACCATTGATTTTTGTTCTTTATTCTATAGTAAATAAAAAAAGTTTGAAGGTTGTCATTCGCAGAGAGAGAGCCAAATGAAAGAAGTGAAACTAACAGTTTACTGTTAGTCAGCCTCTGCACTACCAAAATATGATGAGAAAAAGTAGGGGTCACGTGTCATATAAGAGATTTTTTCTCTGCTCATTGTGTACACTGTTGACAAAGTGAAAGTATACTTCCGAAATCATGTATTCATTCACTAATTTCCAAGCATCAATTTATCATTATGCTCTCCCATAAGGGGGAAGCATATAGTCGCCACTTCGTCCGTCCATCCATACGTCACCAAGTTCTTGTCTGGGCTACTTCTCTACAACCTCTGGTATGAATTTTATAAAACTTGCTAAGATACATCATTACCAAGTGCAGATGCGCATATTGTCTTTGTGTTCCGGTTCGATGATTTTTCACGGAGTTATGGCCCTTTAATTCTGTTAGTGACCAAATTCTTGTCCAGGCTATTTCTCTACAACCTCTGGTTGGAATTTTATGAAACTTGCTAGGATGCATCATTATCAAGTGCAGATGCACATACTGTCTTTGTGTTCCGTTTCAATGATTTTCTAGGGAGTTATGGCCCTTTGATTCTATTTGTGACCCAATTCTTGTCCACGCTATTTCTCTACAATCCAATGTTGGAATTTTATTAAACTTGCTAGGATGCATTATTACCAAGTGCAGATGTGCATATTGTCTATGTGTTCTGGTTCGGTGATTTTTCACAGAGTTATGGCCCTTTGATTGAGTCTGTAACCAAGCTATTGTCCTTGCTATTTCTCTACAACCCCATGTTGAAACTTTGTGAAACATGCTAAGATGCATCATTACCAAGTGCAGATGCGCATATTGTCTATGTGTTCCATTCGATTTTTTTTCAAGTAGTTATGGCCCGTTGAATTGAATCTCGTGACCAATTTATTGTCTGCGCTATTTCGCTACAATCCCATGTTGGAATTTGTGAAACTTGCTAGGATACATCATTACCAAGTGCAGATGTTCATACTTGTCTTTGTGTTCCGGTTTGGATGATTTTTCAAGGAGTTATGGCCCTTTGATTCTGTCTGTGACCAAATTATTGTCTGTGCACTATTTCTCTACAACCCCATGTTGCAATTTTATGAAACTTGCTTAGGATGCATCATTGCCAAGTGCATGATGTGCATATTGTCTGTGTTCTGGTTCGATGATTTTTCATGGAGTAATTGCTCTTTCGTTGAGTCTGTGACCAAAATATTGTCCGCGCTTTTTCTCTACAACCTAAGATAGGAATTTTATGAAAATTGCTATGTTTTTTGTTTCGGTTCGATGATTTTCACGGAGTTATGGCCCTTTGATTCAGTCTGTGACCAAATTCTTTTCCGCTCTATTTCTCTACAACATGTGGTTGGAATTTTATGAAACTTGCTAGGATGCATCATTACCAAGTGGAGATGTGCATATTGTCGTCATGACTGCTATTTCGCTATAAGCCTTTGGTTTTAATACTGTAAAACTAGCTGGGATCTGCGAATATTGTCATTTTGTTCAGGTTCAATGATTTGCAAATGATTTCTGTGAAGTCCAGAGCCACATATTGTTCCTGCTATGCAGTTTGGTATTTTTCAACAAATTAGCCCGTACAGAGGCAAACACTCACTTGGGGAACATCCATCAGTTCCACCAATATTTTCTTGTTTTTTTATAAATTCACAATTCAAACATGACAGTGCTTTCAGAATGTTCAAAATACATCAATAATGCGATTCAAATAAAAAAATGAGCATTAAAATAAGGAAAATGCATTTTTAAAGAAGAAACAATGATTATTTATAACCGCCATTATGCGACTACCCCGCTGAAGCACTTCCTTCTCCGATGCTGGTCCTATGCCTATATGGTCAAAATGTCACATAGATTTTTGGAGCCATAATGAAGTAAGTCTGGTGAAGAACTAATTGTGTTGTTGCATGTTAACAAGTACGCTGGCACATTTAAAGAGAGTGTATTCAGAAAAAACAACACGATTGTCTTAAAATAATAAATTATTTTTAACATGGATATAATTCAAAAGCATCTCTTTATCAATAATAAATAAAATACCAATGGTTTGGTGTGTCAAATCCACCAAACAAAACTTGACAAAAACAATATTCAAATTGGGTGGTACAGCTTGAAACGAAATCCTCATTCTAAAAATAGACAGCACTTACTGTAAAAACTACTTGATGACCTTCACATTATACTCCAGACTCTTTCTAAGATTAAACAGTTTTTACTACGTGTAAAACTGTATAACACATAAAATTGTAACAAAATGAAATCATGTGACTCATTTAATATGTCACAAAATATGTTCCAATTTTAAGCAGGAAAATCTATTTAAGTCTAACCTAGGCACATAGCTCAAGTTAGGAAATCCCTTTTTAATGTATTATTTTGGCATGTTTAAATAGATATCCTTTTGGCAATACAGGGTCAGTGTAGCATGATATATTTGGGAAAATGTGTTATTTGCCGATTTTGAAATTTGAAAAATCCAGATATATTCCCTTTACAGATGGGAACAACAGTTCAGGCTCCACTCCTGAAGTACCGATTTCAGTAAAATTTGGAATCCTAGCCCTAGATTTTGGGAATTTCCAAATCTGCACACCCTCTCCCTCAAGGAAACACTTGCAAGTTTGCCACATTTATAATTCACAGTCAAACCTGTCTTAAGCAGCCATGAGCCAAGGGAAGGTCTCAAATTTGACCGTTTAAGACAGTTTGTTGCTTAATACAGGTTAATTTGCACTGGACACATAAAATGGGACAGCAAATGTGGCTGCTTAAGACAAGTGGCTGCTTAATAAAGGTGACGGTTTGACTGTACTGTAAATTTTCCCCCATAAGGTACTGTTCCCTTATAAGGACATGTTCAGTACTTAATGGTACATCCGCTGTTATCACTTATAAGCATATAATAGGTAATGATATTAGTACAAAGTCGTAAATATGCTTATTTTAAAATTATTACCCGGTGTATGGAATATTCCAGATTTGAGTTGGGTGTGGCGGACCTGTGGATGTCTTGATATCCAGATACCTCTGTATCTCTCACTATCTGGGAGCATCACAAAATGATGACCTAGGAGTTGGGTTGACAATTGAAAATTGTACATTCTGTGTGATAAACATTTGACACTAAATGTTTTGGAGATGAGGTCATGAAAATAGATAAATGATAACAATATAAAGTGTTAATAAAATGATGCGCCACATTTTTGTCATACTGAGCTTCATTAGGTATTCAGCCTGTCCCACATTTATATGTACCAATCCACATGTTATATATCGTAACTAGCGTAACCTACCAGTGTTTTTGCATCAGAAACAGTAATCCAATGTTTTTTCAGTAATTTGGTCAAATGTATTTAGGTGTTTGAAAGTCAGGCAGTGGCTTGTTCAGTTGCAGGTAAGACGTCTGACTGTCAATCCAGAGGTTGTGAGTTTGAATCTCCACCTGCTCACGAGGTTTTTGTTGTTTTGTCATGAAGTTTATTCTACGAAATTGAATCTCCCACCCATGAATATGTGGAGAAGTTAATCTGAGACGTGCAGACCGCGGCATGGTCTAGTGATAGAGCGTCTGCCTCACATGCGGAAGGTGTGGGTTCAATCCCCGGTCGGGTCATACCAAAGACTTTAAAAATGGTACTAGAAGCTTCCTCGCTTGACGCTCAGCATTTAGAGGAGAGTTCTAGGTCTAGTCGGCCCGGTGTCAGTATAATGTGACTGGGTGGGGTATCATACCATGTGTCTGCGGCATGATACTCCAGTGTGACAGCTCTTAGAAATTCTGTTCTAAGTAGACACTGTCGCGATATGACTGAAAAATTGTTGAAAGCGACGCTAAACTACCATACAACAACAACAACTGAGACATGCAAAGATAACGTGTGTCGAGATCTGATTAACCACAAAGCACTCTGATCCCAGGAATGATAAGGTGTGTTGATAACCGTTATATAACTGAAATACTGTTGAAAAAATGTGAAAAAACACACAAACAAAAATTGCTTGTTTTTTGTTGTTGTTGTATAGGTATAACGTGACGGTGTCTACTTGAGACAGTATTCTAAAAGCTGTCAATCGGGGAGTATCATGCCGCAGATACATGGCATGATACCAAGCTGATACCGTGCTGACCAGACCTAGAACTATCCTCTAAATACTGAGGGCGAAGCGAGGAAGCTTCTTGTACCATTTTTCAAGTCTTTGGTATGACCTGGCCAGGATCAAACCTTAATCTTCCACATGTGCGGCGAACACTCTACCCTTATAATGCACCGCTGAGGTTTAGTTTTATATTGTTTTAAAGATATTAAATGATCAGACCAAGTTTGAACTCTTAACCAGTATTGTGTTTGTTTTACATCATGATCCTGTTCCAATTCATTTGATTCATACTTGATTTATACCTAATTATCTTGGATTGATTGCTAAGTAAGCTGGGAACTTCATCACTGTTGAATCCATTTCCTGATTAGAACCTTTACTTGGCGTTGTTTTTTAGAGATCATCGATTTAAGCACGGGATTAAACCTGCGACCTTAGGAGTGAGTGGCTAATTTTAACACACTATCTTTTACACCCTGCCCCACTTAACTTGTGATCCTGTTCTACAAACTTGGTTGATTTTAAGGTACCAGGAAAGAATATCTTTATTGCTAACTCTGTTGAAGGGTAGAAATCCTCCAAGCGATTGTCAAATCCATTGTATTGCAAGAGACAATCACATTGAGTACTTGACAGTTCTGCAGATACAGACCGGTATCACATTAGGCAGGGATGACAAAAAACACAACAGTGTCTGATAAGTCCAAATAAGCCTATTTTAATATGCCTTATGTCTTGTTATATATAGGATATTGTGTTTAGATATCTTGATTACCAAGGTATGCATTTCTCACTTGGCCTGTTTTGTCTTCTCCCCCGCTGACCTGAATCCTCAATTACCTGCCCATACCTCAGCATGTCTATCTGTTACAGGTGATAAACAGCTTTTGAAGACAAGGTTTTGGCTGTGAAACTCTGATAAGCAAAACTTTGAACAATGTCATTCTTTTTTAGTCTGGTTTCTCTGTTGTTTTGTGGTGGTTTTTTTTGGTGTTTTTTCTCACATCTGGCATTTAAGTTAGAATAAATTGCTGTTTAATGAACAGTACCGTAACAGAGTCATCTGTAGAACCTTCAGAACCTTCCACCCTTTGTAATAAAATATCTTACTATTCTTTGATTTGCTCAGAACCTTCAAGCCTTTGTTATAAAATATCTTACTATTCTTTGATTTGCTCAGAATCTTCAAGCCTTTGTTATAAAATATCTTACTATTCTTTGATTTGCTCAGAATCTTCAAGCCTTTGTTATAAAATATCTTACTATTCTTTGATTTGCTCAGAATCTTCAAGACTTTGTTATAAAATATCTTACTATTCTTTGATTTGCTACCTGGAGACTCCAGCGTTGTTTAGTGGTAAAGCTTCCGCCTCACATGTGGAAGGTTGTGAGTTTGATTCCCAACTTTGTCATACCAAAGACTTTAAAAATGGTACTAGAAGCTTCCTCGCTTGACGCTCAGCATTGAGAGGAGTGTAACAGGTCTGGTCAGCCCAGTGTCTTAAGTAGACACCGTCGCGATATGACTGAAAAATTGTTGAAAGCGACACTAAGCACCATTCAACATGTGCTACCTGGAATGAAAGAATAAATTGTGTAGTTTTACGGTATACTGACACAAAAAGTTTTTTTATAACACCAGCAAAAGGGAGATTCCGGGCTGACTCTCCATGTAAAAAAAAAAGAAGATTAACATACAGAGACCTAAAAAAGAAAAATCAACATTTGCATATGGAGAGCTCAGAGTTTTGATACTTGCACTATTGCAGAGTGTCTGAAATATCTTTCCTCATCTCAGTGAGCTTCAGTGATCCTATTCTTGCCATCACTCATGTAGTACCCTGAAACTATATAAGGGGTTAAGCAATATGGAACATGACATAAAATGGATGCAATATATGATAATTCGGAGCATTCTTCCCCCATCAGCAAAGATCAGCAGCGATCCTATTCTAACTAGGAGCCAGGAGGTCAGATAAGATATCACCATCTTACATGCAGGATCCTCCGTGGCCAAGTGGTCCAAGGTCACTTACCCCTCATCTCCAAGGTTGTAGACTCAAGTCCCGCACACTCGAAAAACTTTATGTGAGAAAGTTTGCCAGTTACTTGCGGAAGGATGGTGGTTCTTAAATGCTACAACAGGGCAATGGAATCCGTTACCATGGTTATGTGTTATATCTTTGAGCAAGACACTTTATCTGCATGTGCTTACAGCAGTATTGGTCCTACCCAGATAGATATCAGCTCAGATTTGTATAAGCTGCTTGAAACTCACAATCAATGTAAAATAAATAAGTTTAAAACAAATATTGAGGTTCTTGATTTTTCAAGTGGTCCTTATCGCAGCTTGCCATTAAACTGGATCAGACTGAGCTAAAATAATTGTTAACTATATAAATTCAACCTACTTGTATAGATTCTGTAGAACTATTATTTTCAAGTATTGTATGACTCAGACCCTAAATTTTGATCGATAATTCATGTTTGTATCGGAATTCTTACTGACATATATATATTTTACCCAGGTATATGTTTGAAGTTTGCTCCATGCTTACTTGAAATCTCTTCTACATTGGCATCTCTTAACTCATTAGAACTATTTGTTGATAAGATTTGTTTATTTTGGGGAATGATTGATTGATTAAGTTCTATTTTTACATACACATCTATTTGTCAACATTGTTATCATTACACCACAGGAGTTATCAACACTGTCAGCCTTACACTAATCACAAATGTTTGTCAGCAATGTCATCCTAACACCAATGACACATATATGTCAGCAATGTCATCCTTACACCAATGATGCATATCTGTCAGAAATGTCACCCTTCCATCAATGACATATGTCTGTCAGCATTAACACCCTTACACTAATGACACATGTCTGTCAGCAATATCACCCTTACACCAATGACATGTTTGTCAGCAATGTCACCCTTACACTAATGACACATGTCTGTCAGCAATGTCACCCTTACACCAATGACACATGTCTGTCATTAATGTCGTCCTTACACCAATGACACATGTCTGTCAGCAATGTCACCCTTATACCAATGACACATGTCTGTCAGTGATGTCACCCTTACACCAATGACACATGTCTGTCAGCAATGTTTCCCTTACACCAATGACACATCTGTCAGCAATGTCAGCTTAACAACAATGACACATTTCTGTCAGCAATGTCAGCCTTACACAAATGACACATGTCTGTCAGCAATGTCAGCCTTACACCAATGATACATATATGTATATACTGTCACCCTTACACCAATGACACATGTCTCTCACACTGTCACCCTTATACCAATGACACATTTGCCAACACTGTTGTCCTTATACCAATGACACATATTTGTCTACACTGTCAATCTTACACCAATGACACATATTTGTCTGCACTGTCAACTTTACACCATTGACATATATTTGTCTGCACTGTCAACCTAACACCAATGACACATATTTGTCTGCACTGTCAACTTTTCGCCATTGACACATAATTGTCTGCACTTTCAACTTTTCACCATTGACACATATTTGTCTGCACTGTCAACTTTACACCATTGACACATATTTGTCTGCACTGTCAACTTAACACCAATGACACATATTTGTCTACACTGTCACCCTAACACCAATGACAAATATTTGTCTAAACTGTCACCCTTACACCATTGACACATGTTTATTGAAATATACCTGAACGGAAGTACTGGTATGTCAGGTTTTTTTTCTCAAAATTTAAGAATTAGTAAAAAATAAACCATCCTAGTTCCAGCATATCATCATATAATATAAGTTCATTTATCCAAGGTTACCCTATATTACTTTCTAGACATAGTCAAAAATTTTGACCTATGTCAACAGCCCTTAACTCTTAAGAAATCTCAAAATAATAGATTGCACCAATTTTGATGCCAATCTCATATAGTTATATCTGTTCTGAATTGGATGTGTACCAGAATGTGGGATTAAGTGATATATAGTGTGACAAAGATGGGTTTTGTTAATTGATCACAATTGTTTCATATAATTGATAAAATGTCTAAGCCAGCTCTAATAAGCCACTTAGTAAATAGATAGTTCTTTTTCTGCCTTGGCTAATGCAACATTCTAACAAATTGGGGTAATTGTTTTGCTGTTGTTATACACAGTGTCTAGCTAGGTTATCTGAGAAATGGATTCTCAGGTAGTAAAGAATCAGCCCTCTACTGTATATCATTGTTCCATTTCTTTACAGACTGAGTATTGCCTAGGGCGTAGCATGGTCTAGTGGTAGAGGATCTGCCTCGCATGTGGGAGGTCGTGGGTTTGATCCCTGGAAAGGTCATCAAAGACTTGAAAGCCACCAGGCTCGCTAGAGGATAGTTTTAGGCCTGCTCAGCCCGATGTCAGTATAATGTGACATGGTGGGGTATCGTATCATGTGTCTGCGGCATGACACTCCAGTTAGGCAGCGTTCAGAACACTGTTTCAAGTATAAACCATTACTATATTACTGAAAAATGGTTGAAAGCGACCCTTAACACCATACAACAAAAACTGAGTATTGCAGCTGTACCTATGTAGATTCATTCATGGGTTATTACATTCCTGTTCTATTGTTGGCACCCAGATACATTGAATTGATTAATTAAACATCATTTTTATTCCATCAAGGGCTAACAGACGATCAGACCTAACCACTGTTTTCTGGGATCCTGAAATGTTAACCAGT